>OZ010743.1:45799778-46222278 GCA_963932245.1 Tachinus rufipes | reverse complement strand
GAAAATTTGCACAAAAATCATGAAAGTAGGGTTTTTGGTGGTCTTTAAACACATTTTTTTCAGTCACTCAAACTTTGTATAAAACCCTTAAAAAAATCCAGAAGGGTTGAAATTAATTATAGGTTATCTAAACCACCGGATGGAATTTTATTTTTTTTACTTAAGTAATTGAAAAATCTACAACCATTATTTTTTTGGAATTTTTGCTAGTGGTTCGCTATCTATTGTTCCATTTTTTTGCCATTTATACTGTTTTTTTTTTTGCTTTTGTATACCGAAATTTGGATTCTATGGAAAATTTTACATCTAGTAGGTATCCTGGGTATTCATCAATTTGCAATGATTTGACTGCTCAAAACACGATTTATCGTATTTTTTACCAGACAAACAACAAATGAAGTAATTTAAAAAAAAAATATTTATATGTCAGATTCGTATTTCTAGCACAAAAGTAAACTAATTTTCATCAAAATCTGCAAAAGTCAAAAAAACCACTCACATGAAACTTTTTTCACAATTTTAAGAATTTTGCACTAAAAAATCAAAATTCAAAAAAGGATATAATAATCGAGACACTGAACAAACTACATCATCTTTGATGCCAGAACAGTAGTTATTGAGGTAATTTGGATATTCGTGATGGGTAGCATTTTACTTATGTTAACAGGAGGAACCCTTTATTGCAATATCTCAAAATAATATTGAAAATTGTGAAATTGATAAAAAAATTCATTTGTACTTAACGTCTCTCGATTGTGATGTTGTGGTACTTATATAATTGGAACAATTACAATTACCATTTTTAGTACAATCGTACACCTAAGAGCCGCTTGTACCACCTCGCTTAACTGCTTAAGGGCCGATCTTTCAATGCTAGTTTAAACTCTGAAACTAGTTTAAACTATGTTTGTACATATTTACGCAACTTTCAATAACGAGTTAAACTATGAACGCCGTTTTATTATGGTTGAACCTGATCTCACTAGCTTGACCGTTTAAACCACAGATTGGAGAAAGTTTTGATGTTTTTCGTAATAACCTCAAATATTGTTTATGTCGTGTTAATCATGATTTGTTTGATGATGATAATACTGATCCGGACGAAGATACTTTATCATACATACGGAGAATAAATGTAGAAATAAAACAACGGATTGTGAGAAGCCGACCAAATCATTTTCAGTTATGGAATGACGACGAATTTTTTATTTATTATAAATTTTATAGAACATAAAATATGTTCACAAACAACTAGGTAAGAATAATTTTATATAATTATTTCAATGATTAATATTATTATTGTTTAGAAATGAAGCTCTTTCCCCATCAATAATGGTGTTGATGGCATTAAGATTTTATGCAACGGGGTCTTTCTTAATTGCCATCGGAGACTTTTTTGGAGTGCATAAAAGTACTGCAACCAAAATAGTGCACGTGGTTTCAGATGCTATTGCTAAATTGCGTCCACATTTTATTAAATTTCCAATAGAAGATGAAGAAATACAATTTGTGCGACAACAGTTTTTTTTTAATATTGCTCGATTTCCACGTTGTGTAGATAGATAGATTGCACACATGTTAAAATCCAGTCACCGGGAGGAAATGATGCAGAGGTGTATAGAAACAGAAAACAGTTTTTTTCAATTAACGTCCAGATATTGATATTGTGTCTCGCTGGCCTGGATCATCTCACGATTCAACTATTTTTAACAATAGTTGTATTCGAGGACGTTTTGAAAGAGGTGAAATGGGGAATAGCTTGATAGTGGAGATAGTGGCTATTCTATAAGAAATTTTTTAATTACACCTCTTGCCAATCAAGTAACACGGCTGTGGAACAATTATTCAATGAATCTCAAATTCGTACACGTAATCCTGTAGAACGGTGCTACGGAGTATGGAAATGTAGATCCTCGCAACAGGAATTCGAGTAAAAGTAGATACTATTGAAGCAATAATTGTTGCTACCGCAGTGCTTCACAATATTGCCTGTGAAATGCGTGATAAAGTTCCTCCGATAAAAAATGATGTTGAAGAAGAAATTAATTTTATTCATATGCCAGTCGATCATGGGATTGTTCCAGTCGTAAATAACATAACAAGGATGAATCTTATAAATGAATATTTTGCCCACCTTTAAATACGATTACCATACATACTGTTTTTTTTTATTTCTTGCTAACCATACCTTTAACTGAAAGTGCTAAAAGGTTAATAAATACAAATGTACGTACAAAACTAAATATATATTTTATAAAAATATCACATAAAATGAACAAAAATATAATTCTAAAATAAAAAATAAAAATATCACATAAAATAAACAAAAATATAATTCTAAAATAAAAAATAAAAATATCACATAAAATGAACAAAAATATAATTCTAAAATAAAATATAAAAATTGCATTCTACAGAAAAATATCACATTGTATAATTATCACATTTTATAAGCAAATTATAATCTGACCGCAGAGAAAAACGTTTTTAAAAAAGATAAGATTAATTTTATTAATGAATTGAATAGGCTCACGCCTTAACATAGACTGAACTAAATGGTTATTTTAAAAGTATTTATATAAATCAAAGGTGATTAGTAAGCTTAAATCTAGGTGCAGATGCACGGTGTTAATAATATCTGAAATAACATTTATTTATTATTCCGCTGAGCTGGCATCTGTGTGGATGAATGGCGTTCATATAACTTGCTGATCTTGCGTCTGGGTCAATGAATGGCATTCATATAACTAATGAAAGGCGTTCATATAACTCCTCCATCCTTAGATCAGAATTCTGGGGTTTGGAACTGGATTCGGCAATGTCGCATCTGGGTTAAGTTCTGCTTCTATCTCATTTTTAAACCGTAGACATAATTGAAGACATAATATATTATGATAATGATAATTATAATATAAATAATAATTGTCCAGACACTGATGTTGTTGTAGTGTAGAGGCTCTTCCAATATTGTTTGGATTTTTTGGTCCTGCATGTTTAATGCGTTGTGGATGTTCTTTGTTTCGTCAAGATTAATAGAGTTTAGTTTCATTGGCTTAAACTTAGCCATTGAGTTGGTGTTTTCAATTTTAAATTCGATTATAGGCAAATTAATAATTTTGAATTTGCTCTCTGAGTTTTTGTAACTTGGAATGGTAATATTTCCAATTTTGATTTCACAGATAGAGTTTGTTTCTAGAACATACGTTCCATGAAGTGGTATGTTATCTTTGTTGGAGCCGCAAACTTGTGTATTTACTACTTTATCTGGTAAAATGACGATCCATTTGTTGTAATTTTCCAATTTTTGAATTTTTTCATTCTCGATTAGGACTGGTATTTGTTGGCATTTCGTAATATTTTTTGAATACCTTAACATCTGTACTTCGCATGGGGCTTCATCTTCGTGGATTCTTGTTGGGTATACGTTGTTGCAGATGAAATCTTCCGGCATTATTTCTTGTCAGTAAGTGTCAAAAAACATGTAATTTCTTTCATTTAGGATAAGGTATTTGGACTGCGGTAAAATAGTTTTGAATGTTTTGTTTTCAGGGATAGGTAGTGAATATAATTGAAAATAGTTGTAGTTTTCATTTTCAACTATTGGAATTTCGATAATAAATATGATTTTATTCTCTTTACTGTAGCTTTTGATGTTAACAATTTTCTCAAACAATAACACGTTCTCTATCTTTGGATCGAAAGGTAACTTGTTTGTTAATAAATGGTTATTGATTAGTTTTATTTCCATTAATAGCTCGCTTGGTTCAATCATAGAATTATGAAAAATGTTTAATTTAGAAAACGTGATGGCAGTTTCTATTTTTTCTAGAATCTCATTGATTACTTGATAAGACGTGATTACTTGAGATATTATGACATGTGTTAGAAAATAATGGTAAGTTTCAATATTCTTTAACTCGACTGTTTTAATAATGCTTTCGATTTGTAAAATTCGAGATTGTAAATTTAATTGATTGTGAGCCAGAGTTTCGGTACTTTCTTTAAAAGTTTGAATGAATGAATTGAATGAATTTTAGAGAGTGTTGTGATAGCATTATCATATCTCTCTGCATCATTATTATATAGGTTACCTGTTAATGACTTAATCACATTTCCAAGTCCATTTATAAGTCCTCGTTTTGTTCTTTTATTATTTAGAGGGTTTATTTGATTTATTAACGTTGATATTTTATGTTCTAATATATCAACTAACCGATATGAATTATAAAACTCTTTATTGTAATTAGACTTGGTTTTGTTACTTTCAAATGCAATTTTTAATTTATTGAAGTTTGTTTGAAGTGAGTGAAACTCATTTATTACTTTTGATATATCGAATATTTGGATTGACCAATGGTCAATTATGATCTGTGCGTTGCCTATTTTGAGTGGTAATAAACCTGAGTTGGAATTCAGGTTTTGGAATTTTGGGGAGGTTAATTCACTACTGCTGTAGGTGATGAACCTGTAACAAGAATTGGTTTTCTTAATTCTTTTACGTGAATTATTTGCTTCTTGTTTTTATTTTGTTCATTAGTAATTTCTACTCTATTTCGGTCTAAGACTTCTGTTATTTTATATGGTCCAATAAATTTGTTATTTTTCCTGTTTCTAGTATTGGGGTTTTGTTTATAAACTATTTGTCGTAGATGAAATTCATTAGATTCTCCCTTTTCATTTGATTTTGATATAATTTTATGTTTGTGGTCTATAATTTTTTCAGTTACATCTTGATAAACATGTTTTAATTTTTCTTTATGATTTTCAACATAATCATTGTAGAAGGAAATTGGTGCAAAAATTTCGTTTGGACTTCTTGATTGGGTATGACCAAAAGTTAGTTCAAATGGTGTAAAGTTAGTTAAACTATGAATTGAACTATTATATCCTATGATAGCATAATCCATTAAATTGTTATCATTTGGGTAATTTTCTTTTAGTAAACGTAGTCCGATGAGGGTTGAATGGAATCTTTCTATAATACCGTTGGATTCATGGTGAGCCGCTGTAGTAAAATGTACGTTGATCTTGTGTAACTTTAATATTTCCATCACCATTTCGTTATCAAATTCTTTTCCATTATCGACTACTATTTTTTCTGGTACTCCAAATGATGTAAAGTATTTTATCAAAGCATCACTGATATTGATAGCTGTTTTTCCTATGATGGGTAGAGCTTGTGCAAATTTTGTAAAAGGATCTACTAAAGTTAGGTAATTATTGTTATTGTAAATAAACACATCAATGTGAAGTATTTGAAAAGGCTTTGAAGCTGTTTCGGTGAGCATTAGCGGGGTATAAGGGGTTTTTCGTGCATATTTTGCTCTTTGACAAATATCGCATACGTTAATAAATTTTGTTACTGTCATTTTCATGTTTATCCAATAGTAGTTTCGTTCGAGATATTCGATGATTTCATTTATCCCTCTGTGGTTTGATTTACCTTCATGGTGATTTTTTATTAAAAGAATCTGTTCTTCTGTATTAGTAATCGTATTTACTTTTTAGGGCCTGTTTCGGAGAAATGCTCTAAGTATATTCTATAAAAATCTTGGTATAATTCTTCTTTGTGAAAATGCAAATGATATAATTTTTTTGAAATAGTATAAGCTCTTAGAAATTGTAAAATTAGATTTGAGTTGTTTGTACTAGGAATTTTTAAAGTAATTATTTTATGGAGTTCATAATTTTCTTGGCTGACATCTAATTTATCATATATTTGTGGATAAATTAAAATTTGGTTTTGTTTATTATTTATTATTTCGTCTAAAATTCTTATTCCATCATTTGTTGTTTCGTTAAAGTTAGTATGTTGCGTTGTCATCGTGGTATACTCTTTTGGTTCTACATTCTCTATTGCTGATCTTATTTGTATGTCCGATATTATGTTAAGTCGTTCCCTTGGTTGAATCAAACTAGTAGTTTGAATAGGATTTTCAGCTAAATAGCGTAAATATTCAAGCGTCTCATTATTAATCTCGCCTGGGTTATTGATCATCGATTCGTCTTCTAAAGCGTTAATTTGGACTTCTGAGTTTAGCTCATATATGTTAATATAAAAGCTTTTGTCAAATATATAATGAATCATTTCATAAACTTGTGAGTAATTTAGCTTGTCTAATCCACATCCTAATTTTGGCATGGCAATTTTGTTTATGTTGTTGTTTAAACAAAACAATTTTAAATTTGATAAACAATTAAACAAATTTTCATAGGTAGGTTTTTCGAAATATTGATTTTTTGTTATAAGGTAGAATATATATCTATCGTTGGTATGTAGATAGACAAAAGAATTTAACTTAGGGTTTTGATTTTTTAATTCTAAAACTTTATTATATCTGGTCTTAAATCTTTTGCTATACCACTTCCCATATGTAGATCTTTGCTTACACAATGGCATAAAGCAAAATCAATTGGTGCCTCAAATATGTTTCCACATTTGTTTATAATAGTTGGTTATTTTTTTATTTGTTTGTTATCGAAAAGTTGTTTAAAGTGATCGTAATTTAATATTAAGTCGTTAATGGGACTAATTCTACTTAAAGCGTCCGCATTTGTGTTTAGACTTCCTTTTTTGTGAATAATTTCGTAATCAAATTCTTCTAATTTGAGTCGCCATCTTACTAGTTTTGAGTTTGGCTCTTTTAGTTTGAATAACCAAATCAGTGGTCTATGATCTGTATATATGGTAAATTTTCTACCATACAAATAGGGTCGGAAATATTTGCAAGCCCAAACTATGGCTAATAGTTCCTTTTCTATTGTACTGTATTTGTCTTCAGATTCATTCAAGGTTCGTGATGCAAATGCAATTGGTTTGTCAGAACCAATTGTACCTTGTGATAAGATTGCTCCTAAAGCAATATTAGATGCGTCCGTGGTCAAAATAAATTCCTTTGAAAAGTCTGGATACTGTAATATTGGGGCATTCGTCAATAGATTTTTACAAGTATTAAATGCGTTGATAAAGTTCTGATCATGAACAATTTTGGTATCTTTTTTTAGGCATTGTGTTAATGGTTTCGTAATTTTAGCGAAATCCTGAATAAATTTTCTGTAGTATCCAACTAGTCCTAGAAAACTTTTAATTCCTTTTGTAGTATTAGGAATGGGGAAATGTTTTACTGCCGTGATTTTATCAGGGTTGGGTCTGACACCATCAGTTGTTATTTGATGTCCCAAGTAACTAACTTCTTTTCTTAAAAACTCTGATTTACCTAATTGTATTTTAAAGTTAGATTGTCTCAATCGTTCAAACACTAGTTTTAATCGGCTTATGTGTTCCTGAAGGGAAGTGCTAAAAATAACAATGTCGTCGAGGTAGACGAGACACATTTCGTTTTGGAGACCTCTCAATACATTATCCATTACACGTTGGAATGTTCACGGTGCATTCTTCAAACCGAAAGGCATGCGTTTAAATTCATAATGCCCGTTATCAGTAGAAAACGCTGTTTTTTGGACGTCTTCTGGGTTCATCTCAATTTGGTGAAATCCGTTGGCCAAATCGAGGGTTGAAAAGTATTGGCTTCTGCCTAATTTGTCTAAAATTTCGGTTATCAAAGGGGATACTTGTCGTCTATTGTACGTTCGTTTAACTTGCGATAGTCTATTACTATTCGCCATTTCTTTTTTCCTGATGCGTCGGATTTTTTCGGGACGATCCAAATTGGGCTAGACCATGGGGATATCGAGTCTTGTATGATATCTTGTTCTAGTAGTTTTTCAATTTGTGTTTTAACTTCTAATTTATGAATTTCGGGGTAACGATACGTTTTGGTAAATATTGGAGATTCATTGTTTAAATTAATTTTGTGTTGAATTTTGTTAGTGAACGTTAACGGAATTTGCTCGTTATAAAATATGTCGCGGTATTCGTGACATAATTTTCTAATTGCTTGTTTTTCTTCTAAATTACAGTGTTCTAAGCGAAGATTTTTTAAATTTGATTTTAATAAATTATCGTGCGTTTCGTTTAGATCGTTATCAGTTTCCATCGTTTTTATAAAGTTCAATTCGTTGACGTTTAAAGATTCGATTGAAAAGGGGGTATTGATCTTAATATCTACTGTTTTGGCGTTTGAGTTGATTATAGTAGTTAAAGCAAAATAATTTTTTATATTTACAACTGCGCGGGGTGACTCCACTAAATTTTCGAATTCTATATAATCTAAAATTCCCAAGCCTTCTTTATAATTTACTGGTAATTCGACTACTTTTTGAGTTCTGGCAGGTATTGTTATTGTATAACTTTTAACCTGTAAAGACCTTTTTAATTTGGTTAACTCTTCAGTTTCATATATTATTGGGATTTCAGTGTATGGTGTTTTTATAATTTTTGAATCAAGGTTTACTAAAGCCCTGAGTTGTTTAAGTAAATCTATTCCAATTAAGCCATCGTATTTTTGACTAAATTTAAATAAATAAGATTTATGTATTTCGCTTGTTTTAAAAATTTTGAAAACTGGTATTACCATAACTTCATTATGATAGCTAGTATCGTGAGCAGTTTGAATGTTAAAATTTTCATTAAAAATGTAACGCTTGTAGAATTTGTGTGCTAATTCTGGGTCAATTAAACTTCTTGAACTGCCTGTATCAATTAGAAAATTTGCATTTAGTTGTGGAATAAAAATGTATGGTAGGTTAGCTTTAACTAAATTTAGATTTATCATCTCGGATCGTTGATAATATTGTCCTGATGAAAATTTTCATCAGTATCATTATGTTGGTCGAAATCATTGTTGTCCGGTTGCAATTGTTGTTCTTGTAGTATATCATTGTTTTCATGTTGATAGTAATAATTTTCATTATACTCATTATAATCATTTTCAATAGGACAAACTTGTTGGGAGTTTTCAGGCATGTCAGAAAATTCTGTTAAGCCATAGAAATTTTCCTGTGGATTTTCACCTTTGTTGATATTTTGCGAATATAGCTCAGTATGAGTGAAATTTCTTTGTGGTTGGGTTGGTTGTCTCCTAGTGTTTCTAGATGACGTATCCATAGGTTCAGGAATGTTTCCTCTTTGATAGTTTTGATTTCCGAAAGGTTTGTTTTGATATTGATTTTGATGCACGTAGTGATTACGTTGAATTTGACTTGGCCTTTGCAGGAAATAGGGGTGCTTTTGATTTGGAAAATTGTTATTAGGTTTCCATTGCATTTGGGGCCTCTGTATAAAATTTGGTTGTTGTTGAAAATTAGTTGGAAAATTTGGTTTTAGGAAGTTAGATGTTGAGTGTTTAAATTGTTGATTCTGAAACTTTTGATAAGGAGTTTCCAGGTTGGGTTGTCTTTTGAATGTTTTGATTCATTGGACTTATTCTTTGATTTGGTTTAAACGTATTTTGAAAATTTAAAGTGTTATTTCTATTTTGGCTATAGAGGAAGTTTTCTTCTTCTATTACCAAAGACATGGCTCTTTCTAAACTGTCTGGGTTTCTTAAGCGCACATTGTTTTGTACCTGACCTGATAAACCGCTGATAAATGTCTCAAGTGACAGGTTATCATAACTTTGTAATTTAATTACCTTTTCTGCAGCTGGTATATTTAAGGTGTTCAGTTTTGCAATAATAAGGCTTCTGGCATCTTGACAACGCATACCAAAAGTGTAAGGTGTCTCGTTTCTATTTGGATGCAAAGTAATCAAATCTTGGATCAAGCATTCTATGTTGCGTTGATCACCAAAACTCAAGTTTAATAAATCTCTTATTTCGTTCCAGGTTCTTAGTTCTATTCTTGAACCAATCAAGCTTAAGGCTCGACCTGCTAATTTGCCGATAATTGCTCGCGAAATAAAATTATTTAACTGAAAATAAAGATGATCCTTCGTATTGAGGAATAGTATCTATGTGTAATTTTAATAACTGGTAATTGACTGGTACAGCCATTTTGAAACTTCGTGAATTTTTACAAAGTCAATTGAAATTATTTGCGTAAATTGTTAATATCAATTACAGTATTTTATTATTATATTTTCTTAATTAAATATATACTATATAACTTTTTGTTTGGTTGGGATAGGAGATAAGAAATTGTTTTCGTTTTTGACTTACAGTAGTAAAATAATTGTGTTCATTATTCTCGTGTTAATCCCTCGTTCTTAATCCTAGTGACAATGGGATTCGGGCGATGTGTGTCCTTTGTCCTTGGTCTTCCCAATCTATGTTGTAACAGGGGATGTTGGCGATGCTTGTCCTTTATCCTTGGTGTTGTTGTCTGGGGTTGGCAATGTTGTCCTCTTCCAGATGTTGAGTCTATGATGTCGTGGGTCTAAATTTCTTGCTGTTTCTGTTTGTGAAGTTGACAAACTTTCACAGCACTTGTAATTTAATTATTCACTTCTCTTCGGTTCAGTTTATTTACACTTTTGTTTCGTTTCTGTCCTTTAACTATTAAAATAGACCGGTTTCGCGATTTTTTCGTAACCGTTAGACAGATCCTACCGACTGCGCCAATTATAATTTGACCGCAGAGAAAAACGTTTTTAAAAAAGATAAGATTAATTTTATTAATAAAATGAATAGGCTCACGCCTTAACATAGACTGAACTAAATGGTTATTTTAAAAGTATTTATATAAATCAAAAGTGATTAGTAAGCTTAAATCTAGGTGCAGATGCACGGTGTTAATAATATCTGAAATAACATTTATTTATTATTCCGCTTAGCTGGCATCTGTGTGGATGAATGGCGTTCATATAACTAATGAA
The DNA here is from genome assembly GCA_963932245.1 of Tachinus rufipes. Classification (NCBI taxonomy): domain Eukaryota; kingdom Metazoa; phylum Arthropoda; class Insecta; order Coleoptera; family Staphylinidae; genus Tachinus; species Tachinus rufipes. Next base: position 46,211,563 of record OZ010743.1, on the reverse strand, counting down.
AGGCGTTCATATAACTAATGAAAGGCGTTCATATAACTAGCATTAGTTTTTTATAAACATATTCTTACAAATCCCGTTTTCCATCATCTTTATTTTCAATTCTCCCTCCTTTTGCTGTTGTTTTCTTGTTTCTTCAACTAAAGCTAATTTACCAACTTGGCACCAAGCTTCATCGGAAGTTTTTCGCTTCTTCATTTTTGGCCTTGTTAAATCTATTTTTGGTCTTGTCACATCTATTTTTGGTCTTTTCAAATCTAGAAAAGAAAACAAGGTAAGTTAAATAAAAACATTAAAAAGCAAGTACATAAGTAAATTAAATCCTCATCAAGTTCATTAATATTTATATCTCTTCATATCAGTACAAAATTAAATTAAATAATTAACACTTTAAAGTAATGGATGAAATAAATGCATGCTTTGATTAAAACAATTAGGTACACATTAGTAATGTAAATAGTAATATGAAATACAAGAATAATAAGAATAACTGAGTTGGTTTCCAGTATATCTACAACAATTTGTTATTAATATATAAAACGGGTAAATAAGATATTAAAAAAAAACTATACCTTCGTCAATCGATGTGTCGTTATCGTAGTGTGATGTGGACCCCGTCATCTGACTTCCGATAATGGCCTTAATGCCCTCATCTACACTCGATATTTCTGTAACTGGAGCAGCACCGCCACCAGTCCTTTTAACATAGCATTTTTCATCATAATGCCTTTTTTTTTAAATTGTCAAATTTTCTACGCAATGTGAGTGCGTCCCAGTACATATATTCTGTCATATTAAATTCTTTCGCAAGATTTACCGATGCAGCCTCCTTCACACGGGCAGAACTGACATCAGTTTTTTTTGCATTCGATTACTTCTTTGTACTTTGTAACCAATGAGACCTATAAAAACATTCTATTTAAAATATATAATCTAATTAAATTATTTTGATAATAATATATGTATATAATTAATATTAATAAAAATTCGGTTAAGATATAAATATAAAATTTAATTAATAAAGCAATACTTACCAAAAATTCCTCCTCTGTTTGGGAAAAGTTTGGAGCTCGTTTTGAGGATTTATTCATACAGGACATGTTCATTTTGTAATACAAAATATATATTTACAATTACTAACCAATCACTTTGCAGTTTGCCGGCATCCAAAATGATAAACAAACAATACACATGAAGCTAGTCACTACAGTTATTTTAGTAATTTTTATTGCCAACCTAACAAATATTCGCGTTTAAGTAAACTAATGTTGAAAGACTCGTTTGAGGTAAAACGGAGTTTGCAAATTAATCTAAGTTTGGGTAATCTCGCGTTTAAACTAACATTAAAAGATCGGCCCTAAGTGACACTTTATTTCCAAGTGGAGCATTCGTCATCTACTAAGTAGAACGAGTAGAACATAAGATTTCCAAGACGAATTTATGTCCGATCACATCATTTTGATAATTGGGATGCAAAAGAATTTTTTTGCTGTTTTCGCATAAAGAGCTCTCTACTTACTTCCGTACGCTAAGTAGGTGCTTTAATGACTTGGTTAAATTTAAATTAAATTTGCTACAATTGTAATTTTTGCAGAAATAATTGCGTTGCTCCTATTGACCAGTTGTATTAACACTGCGGTTTTATGCAACAGACAAACACCTTTTAAGTGTAGGGGACTTTGCAGGAGTGTCTATGTCGACAGAATCTCGCATTATAGTAAGGGTGACAAATGCAATAGCAAGACTATCTCCATAATTTATAACATTTCCTAGTACTCCTCAGGAAATAATGCAATCACAAAATGAGTTTTTAATATTGCTTCTTTTCCTAGAGTTATAGGAGTGGTGGATGGTACACACCTTCGAATACAATCACCCGGTAGATACCTACTCATATGTTTATAATACATGATGGAACGAACTATTGGTGTTTGGAAAAGAAGATTTCCGGTATTAGCCTATGGCAGTAGACGTAAGACATTTCTTTATGTAATTGTCGCTACTGCTGTTTTGTATAATATTGCAAGTAGAAATGGTGAACAAGAACCCCCAATTCCAGATGGAGTGGAAAAACACATTACTTAAGGAGAAATTCCTCAAGCAGGAGTAGCAAAAGATGCTCCCGAACGTCATTTAGCAGAAGATAGATATTATGGTAAAACTAATTTAATTAATAATGTATTATAATACTTTATTTTTAATTAAAAAAATAATTTGCAAATGAACTAAATAATATATAAAACAAACATAACAAAAATTCATAATACTGAAATAAAATGAGAAATTTTATTGCACTAATTATAAAGTACTTTATAGCAGGGGTGGCCAACTTCTTTATATATATGATCGACAATTTTTCTTAAAAATGTGTCGCGATCTACCTACTAAAGTCTTGATATATATATATAACACTTCAAACATGCGGCTGGTGTACTAATGAGTAATGACGGGGAAGGAGGTATTAAACTAACATAATATATATTTAATAATATTTTTTATTTGAAAAGTAATCATTTTATTTTTAAGTTTTATTATTAATGAGAAGTCTGTGTCTGCATGTTTCCAGCCAAGCGTTCAAAATTTGGTGTGTATCCAGATAAAAATAATGCTAATGTATCTTGAGTATGGGAGTCCGTAAATAAGAAACGATGTTTAGTTTTTGTTAACTTTAAATATGAAAAGGCCGATTCACATAAGTATGTGGATCCAAAACAAGAATAGATGTATTCGCTACATTTGGTGATATTGGGATACTTTTCTTGATTGACGTGTTTCCAAAAATCTTTTTCAAGTTCTCTGGCTTTTAAAATTAAATCAGTTTGTAGAGTTATAGATTCATTTTCTAATTAGCTAATAGTTTATTAGGTGCCTTATTAGGAGTTGGATATTACGGCCCTAAATGAAATTTGAATGCTAGGTACAGCCAGACACAAATAGAGTGGCCTCTATAATAGGCAACTTAGTATACACAAAAATTATGTTGAATGTGGTTAAACTTTTGCGTCTGCCCGTTTTAGCATCTTTCAATCTAAGAACAACGTCGCCCATGAAATTTTTAAAATGTAAGCACAAATGAAAAATTCTAAAACGGGCAAAGGCATTAGTTTAACCACATTTAACATAATTTTTGTGTATACTAAGTTGCCTATTATAGAGGCCACACTATTCGTGTCTGGCTGTATAATTCTAATTCAGCAATTGACGCTCTTTAAAATAGATTAAGTAATTGTTAGATCGGTTTTTTGAGCGCAAACTTTTTAAGGAAATTGTGTTTTAACATGTTAGGAAATATGACAACTTACTTTTATAGTAACACTTTCATTTAAGAATTGAAGTATTTTTCACTACACAAGTAAACAAGTGAAATACTAACGCTTGCTTAAAATATTCCCAAATTCTGCGCCGGGGAATCACACGATAAACGCCGGGGAATCCCACGAGCACACGTTTGCACGCATACTAAAATATTTATAGTTCCAATCATCTAAAAAATAATTTATTTCTTAGATAAAACTTTTTCTGATTGATTATTTTATAAAAAATCTGACAAATCAAAAAATAAAATTATACAAATTATTTAATAATTTTTTTTCGCTCTTTTAAATTTTGTCTCTTGTCAGCTATGATCGACCAAAAATTGCTTCGCGATCGACCGGTCGATCGCGATCGACCTGTTGGCCATCCTTGCTTTATAGGAACTTAAGAAAAAAATACAAAAACTATAAGATTATAAATAAATAATAACAAATAATTAAAAAAAACAAAAATAAAATATTTTTTACATCAAAATCTAAATGGCATAGGTAAAGCAGTGGAGATATTTTCTGTAAATATGCTTTTTTTATACTAGTTTTCAACTCCAAAGATTGTTTTTTCAATTCGTTCATAACTGTTTTATATTTGTATAAAACTTTTGCTTGCTCTAGATCTATTTTGGAAATTTCTAATTTAATATCGGCAAGGTCAGTACACTTTTGTGAAATATCATTTAACGGTATATTTTTTATTACCGGACGTCTTCTTGATTGCAATGATGTAGAATTTTTCGTTAATTTTGTTAATGGCTTATTTTTTGGGATTTTGAATGGTTTAGAGTGTAATTTCCCCAATCCAGATTTTCATGTGCGTAATTTTCAGGTTTAGAATTTTCTAAATCATTATTATAATTCACATTATCATTTGTCACCAGTTTCTTCATGTTCCTATACATAATAAAAAGATTTATTAATAAAAAATAATCATTTAAAAGTACTGAGAAATAAGTACGTTAAAGTGAGATTCGATTATTGTAATATAAACACGGTACTTGTCAACAACAATAAATAATAAAAAGTCAATTATTAATAAAATACGTACTCTACTGAAATAATTATTTCTTCATATTGATTGGCATTTCTATCACCGTCAAATTCGTTACATAAAAGACCATCTAACAGCATTCATTACATCCATTATTGTTTTAAAATTTGGATCTTTATTTGTGTAGCCAGTTCCACCGCCAGTTAATTTGATTTAAAAAAATTCTTTTGCTCTCTCTTTCTTAACTTCCTTTTTTTTAATTGTCGTACAATTTACGCAATGATTCCTTGCTGCGATAAACTCCTTCCAAACATTTTGCATTAAACTTCACAGTTATTCGATCCCATGCCATATTTTTATCTTTCCAAGTAAACAGCATCTGTTTTTCTTCTAACCCCAAAAAAAATAAATAATTTATTTTTTCATTAGAAAAATTTGTGGCTCTTTTCCTCTTGTGTTTTCTGTTTTCTTCCGACATTTTTAACTACAAACAATAACTTGTTTAATGTTCTCATAAATGTATATAAAAACAAAATTAAATTAATGTTCTTATAAATTATAAATAATAATTTATAAAAATTAAATTAATTTTGTTTTTATAAATTATTTATTTTGTTTTATTGACATTTTAAAACATTATAATATTCTCAATCAAAAATATTTAAAACATGAATTGCATGTTAATAATTTTCTTGTTAAATTAATTCATATTTATTAATATTATTTTTTAATGTCATTTTTAAATCTTAACTGTATATTCTTTTATTTATAAAGTATATTTATATTGTAGAGCCCTGCAGAAGGACCAAAAACGATCCGAATGATCGTTTTTAGTTGAATTATTTGGCAACTTTTTACTTATTTTTGTATTTTATATAAATTATTAATACATATGTTAACCTATACTATATAACCTCAAATTCTGTGAATTAATACAGATAATTAGACATTTTCAAGTCAAAGAGTTATGTTTATTTAATTATACGTTACGCTTTAATGGACCAAAAAGTGCGTTAAATTTAATGAATAATTTAATAAACGTCATTACTAATGAGTAATATGTATCGCAGACTGTAAAACATCCAACAATATACGAATAAATTTATAGAACTTCAGCAATATTGTACCTTGTTTTTATATTATGAATTTGATTTTATTTAAGAACAATCTTTACAAAAACATACTTTGGAGAAAATCAAAATGATTAAATTATTATGAAAACATCAGTGGTAAATATGTTATAATTATTATTTGGCAACGCCGGCAGCATGCATGCAATGAAGGGTAAGGGATTCGTGACTCAACAAAGGAACCTGTGTCAACAACATCGGAACATATTGCGGGTTGGACGGGGTGCCGGCCGGCAACGTAACACAAACAGTCGTGTAGCAGCCACTTCACAGTTCACTGCGCGTCTACTTGTAGATCACAAATAATATTAATAATAATACGAATGATTACATCTGCAGCTATGCTCTTGGATTTCTCCTCCACCCTCTGTTCCACAAATGAAAAAAGCGAACTCTTCGTCGTTACTGTTGTTGTTGTCCCCTCATCGTTCCTTCCAATTTTCTTTATAATAACTTTCATTTCATGCTCAACAAATGTTATGCACTGTGTTGCATTTTCAGTGGTTCTAAAACCTTCTTTTTTAAACCTCGGATCCAAAATTGTGGATGCTCTGGTGATCGTTCTAGATTCATACGGGAATAATCTTTGTTTCACCGACTCTAGCAATCCCTTACAAAATAATTTGCCTTCTTCTGTAATTGCTTCTTTAGCCATTAAATGGCTATATATGCCAAATGTTATTGGAATAATCAAAGATACTGTAACATATTTTGATGCAGACACTTTTTTTGTCGCAACATTGAAGCAGCTTAAGCATTCTTTAATATCTTTTAATACAACCATCTCATTGGCTGTTAACGGATTGGGTGCATTACGCAGCTTTAATAAAGTGCGATTGACTACATCGCTAGTGTCCAATAATCGCTTTATCATATCATATGAACTATTCCACCGAGTTGGCACTTCTTGAATCAATTTGTACTTATTTCCATCATTTTGCTCGATATGTTCCTCTTTCAAAATTTCTGCTGCTAGGGTGCTGCTTTTAAAATATCGCACAATTTCCTTACATTTGCTAATTATACCTTGAACACAATCCAATTTCAAATTATCCTGCACTACTAAATTTACTTTGTGGGCATAACATGGCAAATGACGAATTTTTAGTAAGTCGCAAGCTTTTATCATGTTTGCGGCATAGTCGGTCACAATGCAGCAAACTTTGTCTTCAATGTTCCACACATGAAAAGTTTCTTGCAAAACATCTGCAATATTTTGCGCAGTGTGCGATTTACACAGCGCCTTGGCGGTTAACAAAGCTGCCTTTAATTAAAAATTTTTATCGATAAAATGGCACGTAATTGAAATGTACGATTCTGATGTAATAGACGTCCAAATATCTGTAGTTATTGCAACATAACTAATAGTATTTAAAATTTCTTTCAATGCCATGACACCATCATTGTATACTTGCTTTATAAGATTTTCCCGAAGAGTAAATTTGCTGGGAAGAACATATTTGGGATCCAGAAGATTTATAAATTTTTTAAATCCAGTATCAGCTACAATACTAAACGGCTGGAAATCGGTCGCTATCATCATAGCTAAGGCATAATCAAGCTCCTATTTGATTTTTATTTTAGTCTTCTGTAAAATGTTCCTTGGGTGTTTCCCTTTATTTCACCTGCTTTTAATTATTTTACAATCATTCTGCCCCACCAACGGGGCACTTAGATACATCTCCATTTTGTATTAATACAAAATCTCCATTTTGTATTAAAGTGCCCCAAGTGATGTATCTAAGTGCCCCGTTGGTGGGGCAGAATGATTCAATATCCATTAAAAAAAAAACACGTACTAATCCTTTTCTTTCACATCTTAAACTATTTTTACATTTACAATATTTATACATTTAGCTAAATGTTGACTTGAAAATTAATCAAAAATATGACATTTATTCACATATTATTTGATTTTCAATTTTTGGTATGAAATTGGTAAAATTATAACACTTTTATGAAAATAATACTTTATTACTGTGAAAATATTGCAATTAGTCTTACAAAATACTTGTAACTTAACCAAATTAACAATTAAGAATATCTTAATTCTTCAGAACAGGAGTCTTATTCTGGCGTTAGCAATATATTGCTGTTGCTATTTTATATGGCAAGAGCATATGTTGACTAATATTTTTATGACATCACATATTGATACGCCTTATTCTGTGCCATTGTTAGATATTGCTAAAAGAAGGCAGGCGCCACCTATTAAACTAATCGTAAGGTAGGTTTGTTATTATTTTTGAGCGCAAAAATATGAGAAAATTGTCTACATGAAATGATTGTTATTTATATTAATAAAAACATCTAAATATTATTATTTTTAAGTAAAATTGTGTATAAATATAAGAGAGAAAAAAATGAAAATAAATTACATATATCATAAAAACTAATAAATATTTCTGATTAATGGGCTAATCAATTTTATTAGATTAATAAAATTAAAAATTGAAAGTGTTATTAAACAAGTAAAACACGCGAGGCGGGTAAGTTTTGAAAAGTAAAAAAATAGAAAAATATATAAGTGTACTATCCTACGCTACTGTTGCGCTTAAGATGAATAAAGAGAAATACTTTACTGTTATCACAAAGAAACGCGAGTCTGTGATAAACCGTTTCAAAAATGGCAGCAGCAAGAAGCGAAAAAATATCATCAATCCAAAAAGAAACAATATTAAATTATATGGAGTGCCATTTAGATTTTTGCCATGGAAAATTTATAGGAGCAGAAGGAAAGTTGAAATATTCACAAATGTGGGCTGATTTAAGCAACCGGCTAAATAGTTTAGATGGTGCAAAAAAAAAACGATCTTAAAATGGCAGAGAGTAAGTACTTATTTTATTTTTATTGCATTAGCATGGACATAACTTAGTTTTTATTTTGGAATCTAAAATAAGTTTGTGTAATATCCAAATTCATTTAATTTAAGATAGATTAGATTTAAGTAAATGTTTTTTTGGATTAAATGTATTAGTTTAAATTTCAATAGTTAATAGTAGTTATGCTAATTAATAATAAAAAATTATGTTTATTAATATTGTATATTATAATTTAGACAAAAATAAATTCAAAAATTGGATTGGATATTATCGTCAATATTGTCAAACATATTATGTTCATAATAAATAAAATTTTAATAATTATATCAATGTTATCATCACATTATTTCAAACTCAATTATGATAAATAATTAAATACTATTAAATCATAATTTATTTTATAAAAAATATTTATTAAAAACCTTTTTTGCGATCATGTTATTCACATTATTGATAAAAACAGTAAGTCGATTCTATCAAACTAATATGTTTTCATGACATCAGAAAATATACAAGCTGTAATTGAAAGATACAACTTTAGAAAAATTGAATATATATTAAAAATGTTATTTCACTTGCAAAATAAGCTAAATTTATTTTTGAGATTTTATTATTTTATTTCTGACATTGATTGATTGATTATTTGATAGGTAAAAATTCAAAACTTTATTCACAAGACGCAAAATTATTATTAATAACTTAAATTCAATTGTTCTACAAGTGTAATATACTATTTATTAACAAAAACATATTTTTTGAAATATATAATATATAACTTACAATTTTCTATTTATACATAATTTTTTTTTTTCTTTTTATAAGGCTTGGATCTTAAAACCAAAGTAAAAAAAAGGCCTCATCAATTAAACTGTCACAAGGCAAAACAGGTGGTGGAAAAGGATGTTCTGCCACTCTTAGTGACACTGAAGAAAGAGTATTACAACTCCTTTCCAAAGAAGCAGTGTTTGGCCTAAGCTGTGAAGATGTACCACTGGAAGGTGGTATAGAAGTGCCGGAAGGTAATATTATGCATATCGAAATTGCACCGGCAGACGATATAGAAGAAGAAAATCAAAATTGTGGAATTGAAGAACCGGAAGTACAAATGGTTGAAGAAAACATTAAAAGAACTCCAACTCCATCAAGTTGTAAGTATATAAAAAAAATAATAAATAAAAAAAATCTTCATTGTCAAAATTATTACATATACATGTTTTTATTTTCACTAAGTAACATACAGAAAAAAAGGCAAAGTTTATTGTATCACTGTTCTTCCACTTAATCTTAATTTATATAACAATTTGGTTATAAACGTTAGTTTTTACTTCTCTTCTTCGCAGTGTATATTTGGTCTAAAACGTGTTCATCAGGATAATATTTATTTTCTTAGGTTTATGGACAAATATTTAAATAAAACAAAATTATATACTAACATAATATTCAAAAATTTATCAGCAACATCAGAAAAAATTTCAATTAAATTTTATTTTCAGCAAAGCGCAAGAGGGGCCAATCTACGGCAGAAAAGGCTGTTGATAACTTCTCCACTATTGGAGAAGTTCTAAATGATTTAATACAAGACGTGTCCACAACTTTAAATCAACTACTGGATGAAAAAGTGCACACTAATATTTTGCTGACAAATTCAAATAATTTGAAAGAACAACAAAATATTTTGTTAGGCAATACTAATGTTATACTAGAAAATACAGCCAAAACATTGGACAAAAATTTAAATAAATAGTATGAAATTATCTCCATGGAAATTTAATGAGAAATGGCTTAATTGGGAAGTTAATTTATTTTATTGTCTTATGCACATTTTATAACCTTGTAAATAGAAAATAAAATCAATTACCAACAATTGATTTTATTTTATACTTACATAGGTTATAATGTACACAAGACAATAAAACCAATTAACTTTTCAATTAAGCCATTTCTCAATGACCATGATAATAATCTAATAGTTAAATAAAAGGGCTCTTTTTTTGTGATATTCAGGAGGGGAATCTTCTAAAGACGTGGTGCTGGATTCACTTCTTTCCGTTGAAAGAAGCGCCTACCAGCTAAACCCCTCCTGCAGTGTGAAAATGGTGGTGTTTTTATGACCGTATGACACTATCTATAATTCTTTATAGAATTATATATACAGGGTGTCCGGAAAATACGTGTACAACGTTTGACGACAGACTCCTGACGTCAAAATTGGTCGATCTAAGCCGACTTAGTTATATCCAAAATTGTCTCGTTTAGCCGGTAGAGGGCGTCAAAAAAAACAAAAGTATAACAAAGTTGAAAGTATCTATTGTAAGAAACTAAGTAAAACAAAAACATTACTTAAGCAAATGTGTAAAATGACCGCCATCTTGCTGAATACACTTATTAACACTCTTTAAAAAATGATATTGGACCCTATCTAATGTCTCGGGATTATTAAAATGGTTGCCTGCATTTAAAATCCGCTGCAATAAATCATCGCGTGTGTTTACCGGAGTCTTGTAAACTTCTGTTTTAATAGCGCCCCACAAAAAGAAGTCACACATATTTAACTCAGGAGAACGTGGTGGCCATTTTACTGGTGCATCATTGCCTCTTCCAATCCATCGGAAAAATGGGGCGGGGCACCATCATGCATATACCACATTTCCCTCCGAAGTAAAAGGGGCAAATTCTCCAGAAGAATTGGTAATGTGTCTTGCAAAAAATTTAAATAAATATTTCCATCTAACCTGTCTGGAATAACAATGGGACCAATAAGGTAGTGATCAATAATACCTGCCCAAATATTAATTTTAAATTGATGCTGATGATGTGCAACTTTAATGGCATGTGGATTTTCATCGGAATAAATATGTTCGTTGTGCAGATTGGTTACCCCAGATCTTGTAAAGCATGCCTCGTCAGTAAACATAATTTTTCTACAAAAATTTGGAACAAGGATTCTTTTGTTTCTAATAAATTGACAAAATGTAAGCCGCATGGGGGGATCAGTCGGTAAAAGTTCCTGGACTTTTTGTATGTGGTAAGGATGTAACAACTGTTCTCTTAAAACCTCATTGACAATCGTTTTAGGAACATTTAACTCACGTTCTAAGAGACGGGTACTGGTACTTGGTTCTTCTTCAACTCTTTCCAGAATCATCTCTTCTGTTTCCACAGTTCGAGTTGTTCGCATACGACCCCTGCCTTCAAACTTTTTCTCAAAACTGCCCGTTTCCCGAAGATGACGCTCAATATTGGCAAATGTTTGGTGGTTTGGTATTCGACGGTTAGGAAACCTCTCCATGTAAACCCTAACACTCTGACGCCCATTTCCTTGACAAAACCCATGTCAACTTTCTGAGAGTTTGTATAATTTTCCATTTTTAATGGTAAAATGAACTTGTAATTCAAGAATGTTGATCGTATACTTGAGTAAATTTCATAGACTGGTGACAATTTGTCAATAATTGTCAAATTATTAAACGCCATAGCAACAAGGTCACTTAAATTATTGTTACAGGTAATTTTTTTTTAATATTTACAAATTTTTGACGCCCTCTACCGGCTAAACGAGACAATTTTGGATATTACTAAGTCGGCTTAGATCGACCTATTTTGACGTCAGGAGTCTGTCGTCAAACGTTGTACACGTATTTTCCGGACACCCTGTATATTAGGGTGTCCGTTATTTCCCAATTTGCGAATTTTTTTGAAAGGACCAGTTAAATGTCTTTTTTTCATGGTAAATAACTATTTTGAAATGAAAAACTCATTGGCAATCGTATTTTCGCGTGCCTTCAGGCAAATCAAATTTCCCATTTGATTAACATGGGAAAATCGTCATTAAACGATCAAATTGTAAATCTTTATATATGTCAACATACCGTGGCAAAACTTCAAAAACCGTGTATTGAAAAGAGGGATTTTTTTGCAACAAGCAAACCATTTTTGTTGCGAATTTTAAGTCTGTTACACTGAAAAAACTGAAAAAAAATTAAAAAAAACAGAAATTGAATTTGCTATGCACCTTTATCTATTTTGCAATGCGAAAGTAATAAAATAACGTTAAAATTTGTGTTCTATGTAAAATTTACGATCGATTACGTGCTCTCTGACATTTTTCTACGTCAAAATGAGAATTTTTGAGAGCAAATATGGTATTTCTAATTAAAAAAAAAAAAAAAACATCAAAACTTTTTAGACGGTCTTTATATTTACAAATACCGTGAAAGAACTGCAAAAATAATAAAGAAACTGAAAAAAATTGTTAAAACCAATATATATATATATATATATATATATATATAAAAATTCAATGTGTTTCTAAATTTCCATAAAATGGTTTGTTTTTGAATAAGATTTAAAAAATGGTTAAAGGTTGAAATATTCTTAAATTTTTTTTGCGGTCTGTTGACCGTATTCATTCTTTTAATAAAAAAAAGAACATTCTTCAAAATAGGTTCCTACAGTAAATAATTTTAACTAAATAACGAAGAATTTACAGGGTTGGTACAATGCTTATACCTTTTATTCAATTTTTTTATTACAGATATCAAATTACATCCTTCAAAATTCTTTTCTACTTGCGCATTTGATCAAGCTCCTTTAAATTGCTATAGTTGGCGTTTTTTTTTTTCGATACATAGAATATTTAAAAAAACTGTTTTGCTTAATTTTTAAATTTTTTGTCTTTGATTTTCTTTTTTTGTCAATGCATTTATATAATCTTGGGTAAGTTTTACACCTTTTTCTGCGACATCGTTGACAACACGTAGTTTTTTTAATTTTTTGTCTACCGTTTTTGTAATGATCATTTTTCTCCCATTCATCAATATCAAGGGCAAGAAAATCTTTATTAATTTTAAATCTATCAAATAGCTTGATAGCTAGTATGAAATGATCGATATCGACATCTTTTAAATTTTCCATTTCTTCTACAGATTTTACATAATATTGTTTGCTTGCAATCTTTTGGAAAATCATCTTCGTCAATCTCATCATTCAGGCTCAATTTGTTCACAATTTTCGATTTTGTGTTTTTTGAAACTCTTTTATCAAACAAATAAATAAACAGTGTGTTAATAATTTAATTAACAATTTAAAGAATTATATCCCTCCAGGCTCTAGAAAATCATGTTTGACTTGTGAACATCGAGTAAGAATCGTTTTAGGTTATATTGTATTGTTAACAAATAGAATTGTAGATATTTGCCACTCTTCGATTTTATGCCCAAGGTGGGTACCAATTATCAGTTAGTGAAGATGCTGCAGCCCCAATGTCTCAGCATGCTGTAAGTGAATCTGTCGAATTGGTTACAAATGTCATCAATGATCATCTTGCCAGGCGATGGATAAAATTTCCATCTGAGCCCAACGAACTAAATATGGCCAGAAGAAAGTATATTTATCACGTTACATTTCTAAATAAATTTATTATGAATAGGAATATATTTCAGATTTTATGAAAAATACCGAATGTCTGGAGTTGTAGTTGTGATTGACGGCACACATATATTTATTTTTTTTTAATTTTAATAGGATGTTTATTTTTTTTTTTTTTTTTTTTTTAATACATTTATTAAAATTATTTATACATACATATATATATATATATTGCAATTGTTGCTCCTCCTCAACATGACCCGATCTATATAGAGCAAATATATTTAAACCGGAAATCTTTTCATTCAATTAATACACAAATAGTGAGTGAAAAGTTAAATTATTGCCAAATTTCTATTTTCATATTTCTAGATAACGGACTCGGATGGCAAAATTTTAAACATCAACGCACTTTACTTTGGCTCAACACATGATTCATTTATATGGAGGAATTCACAAGCGAGAAATAATATTCAAACTATGTACAATGATGGTCAATGGAATAACATATGGTTATTAGGTTGAAATTATACATTTTAAATTATTAATATGATTAACTAATTGCTTTATTTAGGAGATAGCGGTTATCCATTGGAGCCTTGGCTAATGACACCTTATGCAAATGCTGTAGATGGAACACCACAAATGCGTTACAACATCAACCAAAAACGAACACGAGCATGTGTAGAACGCACCATTGGTTTATTAAAATCAAGGTGGCGTTGCCTGTTAAGACACCGAACTTTACATTATGCTCCTCCAAAAGCTACAATAATCATCAATGCTTTTGTGGTTTTACATAATATATGCGTAGAAAATAACCTACGTTTTGAAGAAGAACTCGAGGACAACTTTGGAGAAGTATTTGAAGGCAACATTCCTATTGAAAAAAATTTACAAGCGGCTGGGGCAATAATACGCAACAGAATTATTAATTTTATTTGTTATTGAAAGCTGTAGCTAAATTTTCAACAGCTTTTACAATTTTTTTTTGCCAAAACAGTTTTTGTTTTCTTATTTTCAACTCCTCATTAAGCAGGCTGATTTTTTTTCTTTTAATTTTGTTAGCTTCTTCCATCGCATTTGCTTGTCGTTTTAAGTATTGGTTGGCTTCTTCTTGAATTTCTACGAGGGACCTCTTTCGTACTGTTTTCTTTCTATTTACTAAAAATTAAATATATTAAATCAATTAAAAAAATATCACATACATACATACCTTTCTTTGCTTTTATTTCAGATACTTGTTGAGTTGTTTCTGGTTGAACAGAAACTAAAATTAAAAAACAAAATTATTGTATTAAAATATGACTAACTTTGTATAATCTTTTATTTAAAAATTAAAAAATACCTGCAATATTTGGTTCAATTGTGTTTATGGTTATTTCTTCGATTTCAGCTTCATTGTTATTTGCCTAAAAAATATTTTTTCTATTAAACTTTATGTATAATAATAATTATAAAACGTACATCCATAATCACTACTTCACTAAATCCAATTTCAGCTTCATTGTCATTCGCCTAAAAAATATTTTTTCTATTAAACTTAATGTATAATAATAATTATAAAACTTACATCCGTAATCACTACTTCACTAAATCCAAATTCCTGGCACGTGGAATGTCCTACTATTGCTGTTGCACCGATTATGGAGCAAATCCTCTGTTTTAATGGGCTTAGTTCATTGAAAGTAGTATTGGCTTCACCACCACCTGTCTTCATTATCTCTCGTTGTACGATACTAGCTTTCTCCTTTGCCATCCGCTTCATGTCTTCCCATGTCTATAATTTAAAGACGTGGGAAATATAAACCGTAAATGACCATCGTATATGACTTACCTTTTTCCACTCCTCTATGCTTTTCCCATGAGCTCCATCTCCACACGCCTCCACATTTTCTTTCAACTGCCCCCACAGCTCCCTACTTTCTTCAAAAGTGAAGGTAGCTGTATATTTTTGTAAAAGTTCTGGGTTTTCTTCTATAAATTAAATAATAATATTCTTTTGCTCTTTACTGACTTTCTTCGATCTTTTAGACATTTTAAATGTTATAATAAAATGAAATTGTATTTTACAACCCCAAATAAATAATTAATACTTACATTGGAAATACAATTACCTTAAATTTCAACATTTAACAATTGATAGCCAAGGCAATCTTTGATCTTACCAATCTTAGAGAAACAACACATGCCACAGAAACTGTAATATATCTATCATATATTTTATTTCTAATATTTTATAAATATAACATTTATTTTATACATTAGTTTTTAATTTCTTTGTATAAATTTTTATTATACATTAATTTTTAATGTAATAATAAATTTAAAATTCTTGCGTTTATCTTCAATATTGTATAAATATAACATTTATTTTATACATTAGTTAAATTCTTTGTATAAATTTTTATTATATATTAATTTTTAATGTAATAATAAATTTAAAATTCCCGCGATTAAGTACATTTGCGACGCAATGTGATTGGTTACTATTACAATGGAATGATGTATAAACGCCGAGTGGCACTTTTAGATACCGACACGGATACCGTTGGCGGTAAACATAACGCATGGAAACGTCACATTTCAAAACTTGCATTTGTCACATAACGACAGACAAACGTGGTATCCTAGAAAGTGATAAAATAACGCCGCCAGTCGGTAAAGCGGTATAAATAACACATTTCAAAACTAAGCCTCCAGATCATATTAAATTTGTACGTTGTAAACAATATTGTTGTTTAGTAACGGAAATAAAACCAGAATACCACTTCAAAAAAATAAATCTTTATGTTCAATTATATTTTTAGGTTAAGTTTTTACTAAGCCGACAATATTGACCGCTTAAGTTAAGAGTCCCTTAAAGTCATAAACTCCCTTAAATACGTGGTGCAACGAAATAAGCCACCCTTAACGTTTTAAGGGCAGTTTAAGATTTAAGCGATGTTGGTGCAAACGAGCCTAATTCATTTTACATAACTACTAATCTAAATTCTATTGTCCACACACACTACGTATCTGGCTGTGTCTAAATGAAGCATTCTAAAAAGTAAAGAAGCAGAAAGCAGATTAATTTGATTCGATGCCATTTAAAAATTGTAACCTTACAACTAATACTAAAACAATTAAATATAAAATTACATACAAAGATGAATGAATACATGAATTGAATTCCATACGCTCCACTTCATTATACACAATTAATATATTTATTTGTTGTATAGTTATCCGAAACTTACCTGACGTCTTCAAATAACTTTTAATTTAATTGACAAAATTAATACTTCTTATGAATATATATGAATAAATAAACACAAATATATTTTTCAAATGACAATGATTCAAAAATAATACTGTAATTGTATAGTTATTTACCTCATTATCAGTGGGAAAATTTCTAAATATAATATTCCTTGAATCTCCATTTCTAACTGGGCATCCAGGAACCTGACACTTTGCCATTGTTGAAAAATTTAGTACTAACAAGTACTGATAAATGTTTAATAATTCGTAATATAATAAACGTATAAAAGTAAGAGAATTGTTGTGAGCAAAACTCTGACTGTCATCTGTCAATTAAAATTGGCGGCAAAACAACTTTTATCAAGGCGCCAACGGTACGCGTCAGTACTGCCAACAGCACAATGATAAAAACACTAAAAACTGCGATAGCAGCGCCAATTGTGTCACTGAAATGAAGTAATTTTGACGGTCACGATTTCAAAGCCTGACTTGACCCCCCATGAAGGGGAGACACGTGATTAAACCGATAGTCTGAATAGGAATAGTACATTAAGTACCAAGTACCTGTTTGTCCGCCCGAGTAAGCGAGGGCGGCAGGCAGCGAAGTGCTGCAAACGCTTTCTTGCCCGTGGTGCTTACGACTGTTTTTTGTTTGTCCCTGTAAGAAAACAATAACATGTTAAAACATCATTAATATTATTTAAAAAAAAAAATTTGATTAATACTTCAAGTGTCAATGTTTTTTTTTAAGTTATTGTTTAAATAATCAAATATTGTTATGACGTAACCAAGAAGTCTTGTAATACAATCACTGTACACTAGATGTCAATAGTTTTGTCTTTTGTATATAATATTAACAAATCAAGCAAATATTAAAAAATATTATTACTAAATCATGTAAATTAATTTAATTTTAATTTTTAATTAATAATATTTACTGTTAATTTAGTATAATTAAAATTAAGAATTATATTCAATAAAAATATCTGTGTTTTAAAAGCGAAACCCTTAGCGGGAGACGAAGGATTTTACCTAACTTCCCTCCCTAAAATACGGGCGGAAAAACTGTTTTTTAGAGTAGGCATGCAAAAAAAATTTAAGTAGGTTAAATTTTGCTCTACCGGACCCAAAAGAGTTAAATAACATCCAGTTTCTAGTACACAATTTAATTAAATTTAAAATTATGTTTAATACGTTCACATATTTTATATTTAAAACAAAAAAATATTTTTGTGTTGGACAAATATATTGCAACATAATATTTATTTAAAAAAAAATTATTAATACATACTAAATTAACATAATCTTAATATTTGGTATAATAGCCTTTAGCTTTAATAACATCTTCTATTCTTTTAGGCATCGAATTAATTAATTTATTGACAATATCCATATCCATCTTGGACCAGGCTTTCGAAAGTTTCTCGAACAATTCTGCAGCATTTTTAACGTTTCTGCCTGGAAATTTTTGATCTAATATCTCCCACAAATTCTCAATAGGATTGAGATCGGGGCTTTGAGATGGCTATTTCATTGTATTAATTTGTTCCTCTTGTAACCAATGTTTTACTAGCTAGTCCTGTTGAAATATAAACCGTAGAGGCATTATTTCATCGGTATATGGTTCCAAAACATTCTTCAAAATGTCTAGATACATAAACCAATCAATTTTTCCCTCTATCCTGTGTAATGGTCCCATGCCAAACGATGAAAAACAACCCCATACCATTATGGATCCACCTCCATGCTTCACTGTGGGACAAACAAACTTAGGATCCAATCTTTTCCCTGCTGAGCGTCTCACGTGAATCACACCATCGCTTCTGAACAAATTAAATTTGGATTCATCACTAAACACCACTTTTTTCCAATCTTAACCCTCCATCACACAGCCTTCTTCTGATGGTTCTGCTCGAAAGTCCGACTGATCTTGACACATTTATTTCCGACAATATTTTTACTGAAGATAAAAATGGGTTTTGTTTAGCAATATTTATAATTTTTCTATCAAGTCGCCTTGAAGATTTTCTTGGCCTTTCAGAGTTTTTTATTGGTGTAGGGTTTCTAGTAGATGAAGACCGTTTTATTATTCTCGATACTGTTGATCGTGGAACTTGTAATTTGTCAGCAATAACAATTTGTTTTATACCCTTTTTAAAATAATTAATAATACGAGATCTAATCTCGGAAGAATAAGTTTTACTTTGTGGCATTGTTATTTGTTACTCTGCAACACTTATAGTAATAAACTAACGTCTATTCAGTTGAATACTGCCAGGAAACTGAACTGAAAAGTATAAATTTCTTTTGTTGCAATATTTTTGTCCATCGAAAAAACAACTTTTTGCGAGTTGAGTGAGTATGATAAGAAATATAGGATTTATTTTGGTAAAAACCTTATCTTCAACCACCAAAAAATAATATTGGTACCTGCGTTTTTTGCTACTCTTATTTTCTTGCACATGATAAATATTTTAAATAAATTCCAATATTTATGGCCAATACTGTATATATACAGGGTGTAGATTAGTTGTCGGACAAACGCCAGGTAACTCTGTAGATCGTGCCAAAAGAAAACGAAAATCTTAATTCCAAAATGCTGAAAAACTCATTGTTTGGCCTCACGAGGTCCTCAATGTTTCAATTTTGTCCATACAAATATTGTTTTAATTGCGTATTTTATGTACAAAGTACCTTCTTTTTTAGTATAAAAGTTACGAGGTTTATTAAAAATTAATAATAAAAAAATATTGAAAAATGTGCAAATTACTTTCCAAGAATAAATCAAATTTAAACTAAAAACACACTTGGCAACGTATCAATTTTTTTAATAAAATTCAAATTATAACGTAGGCTATGCAATAAATGTCAGTTGATATTTCTATTTTATTATGACTTTTACTTTGAATGAATATGCAAATTACGCCGGTGATGCTTGAGAATGTCATGAATTCGATACCATATAGTGTTTAGAAGTTAACAATAATGGCCAATATGAACATTTGTAGTTTATAATACCCCCTGCGGGAGGGGGTGGTGCAAAAGAATACTTCCGCTAGCCCCATTGCTGGTCGTAAAAGGCGACCAATAGGCGACGAGATAACCTCGTTAAAAAACCCACAGTTCGTCTGGGACCAATCACACTTATTTGTGAGTTAATTTTTGACACAATTTACCGAACATCTTGTAAAACTCACCTGTGTGTTTGCCGTGCGAGGTGATTCGAAAGCCAGGAAAAGGGAATCCTGGTAGTTGTGGGGCTAATACTCAGGTTTAAAAAAGTGTTAGTTCCAACACACTGCTTTGGCCTTAGCTTCTGGTAAAACGGAAGGTTAAACCTAACCCAGTTTTAATCAATAGACTTGTTTCGTTTAACTTTAGGGTGAGGAATTATTTATGTGGTGATAGATGAAAGGTTCATACTGTGCTACGGTTGGAGCCCGATAGTATTCTGTGTGTTCGCAGAAGTCTTTCATTTACATTTATGAAACCTATATCGTTTGATTAGCCCTGGCGACTGCATCAGTTTGTGATGTAGCGTCCCATATGTGGCTCCGTGGTGGGTGGGGAGATTGAGCGATGAAATTAACGGAGTTTATTATGGTAGATTCTAAACCTCCAACCAAACGATCTCGCCCGTTTACGGACGAGAGAGCTAAAGAAGATAGTACTCATCAAGTAGAGAGTTTGTTAGGTATTTAATTGTTAAATGTTCTGAAAATGGCCAGAGTCTAAAGGAGGTATCTCCCTTCTTAATTCATAGGACCAATTCCAATATTATTAACGGAACCTTAAAATCGTGTAAGAAGTTAAGAGACGGTACTTTGCTTATTGAAGTAAAAGACAAAATGCAGAGCAGTAAAATGCAGGAATGCTCGTCGTTAGGTAATATTGCGGTGACAGTTTAGCCGCATAAATTCTTAAATATTTCTAAGGGAGTTGTTTCATGGTATAAGTTGTTATACACAACTGTTGACGAATGCAAACAAGAACTGGCTTCGCAAGGCGTTATCGATATCAAAAAATTAACCCGTAAAAAGGATGATGAGGTCAGAGATACAACATCTATGATTTTAACATTCGATTCCGAACGGGTCCCAGATGAAGTTAAGGTAGCATATGTTACTCGCCCGGTTCGCCCGTTTATTCCTAACCCAATGAGGTGTTTCCAATGCCAACGTTTTGGACACATTGCAGTTAGATGTCCAGGTGTTGCAACATGTGCAAAATGCAGTAAGGAGAAACATGACCCCGATCCATGCAAAAGTTCACCTTAATGTGTGAATTGTGGTGGTAAGCATCCTGTCTATTCCCGAAATTTTTCTAGATCGTTTGCTGCAGTTGTTAAAACGCCTATTGTTCAACAACCACCAATTATGAAATTTACTGCTATTGCAGAAACTTCTTTAAATAAAGACAAAGACTCTAATGTGAAGAGTCAAAAAACGGTTGCGGGCTTATCAGGCTCAAAACCAAAACTGACTACGGTCCAATCCAGATCAAGGTCACAACGAGTGGGACTTCAAGCAAAACCACTCAAGATGGGGGCTTATTCAAAACCTAAACCATCTAAGGTATTGGCTCGTATCGGGCCAAAACCAACTAAGGTTGCGACTTCCAAGTCAAAGCCTAAACAGGCAAAGGCTCAGTCCGAGTCAAAGCCTGCAAAGACGGCAGCCCAATCTAGGCTACCGCCACCTGAGGTGCAGGTTTCTAGCGATCCTGCGCCCACAGACCCCAATATTGACGTGTCGTTAGAGTCGATGGATGTGGAAGTTCTTTCCGCGCCATCTACTCTGACAGATGAAATTATGCCAATTAGTGGGAAGGATGGGCACATCGAACAGAAACATCGATGTTAATAAACCATCCAATTCAATGTTCGATGTTTTCAGATAGAAAAACATCGATGTTTTGCAATATCGATGTTTGTCAGCGGAGCTTCTGCCGCAGAAATAATAAGTATATTAATTCAATAAAAAAGTAAAGAAAACACATTTATTATAATTTAAAAAAATTAAAGGACACATTTTTGTTAAATATTTTTGAATGAAAATAATACGAAAATAATAAAACAACTTTACTATGTTTTTTATCACAAACTTAACTTGTAAAACATAGTAAAGTTGTTTAATTATTTTCAAAATAAAAAATATTGCACAGAACAGAACTGTATGGCATATACAAAATGCCATACAAAAAAATTAACAATCATAAAATTACATTCATAGGTTAGGTTATGTTTGTATAAATAATATGCTATATTTATATATTGTTTATACTGACCAGTTTCGGCTATTGGGGCATTGTCGGTGTAATATATTATGAAGTTATAATATATAATAACATTATAATATATTACACCGACGATGGCCTAATAGCCAGAGCCCAGAACCGGTTTGTATGAACAATAAAATACAAACATAACCTAACCTATATAATCACATATATGCAAAATATCAACACAGTTATAAAATAAAATTTGTTTTATTTCCAGTCCAAATTGTCTATTGAATTTAGGAACAAGATGCACTTTAATTTTGTAGAACTTAATCGGCTTCTTTGATCCGTTACTACATGTCCTGCCTTTGAAAACATTCGTTCGCTGGGAACAGATGTTGTACTAGGCTGCAAATATATCCTGGCTAATTTGTACAAATTGGGATAAACCATTTTATATTTTTCCCATATTTCAAAGGGATCATCATTGATTTGGCTAAGTGGACTTTTTAAATATTGCCTTATTTCGGCATTGACTAGCATATTAATTTTATCATCATCGTGTTCCATTGCAGTCTGCATTTGCGCTTTAAGTTTGTTATGATACTCCCATAAATCAAAATTGTCAATTGTAGAATTTTGATTTATGGAAATATCATTTTCAGTTCCAACTTTCATCTCTGTTTCTTCGGTTTCTGATGATTTTGTATTATTTTGTAATTGACTTCTGATTGCTTCATTTGCTTTTACAGCAGCCATAGAATCTTGAAAATGGAGTTTTTTGTAACGTGGATTCAATATTGTTGCAATTGCAAAATAAGAGACATGTTCAACTTTTCCAAATCTTTTAATTATCTGTTTCTGCAAGTTTACTTTAAATAAACTTATATTATCATTATCAGGAATAACGGTGTTAATTTTTTCTGCAAAACAATGTACAATCGGTATAATTTTGCTGATTGTAGGATAAGTTTCTCCACTAACAATTTTAGTTGTTGCCTCTAATGGTTTTAATAATGTTTTTAGTTGTTTGGCCATATCAAATTCAGCACCCGAGACAACTGCTGGGGCAGTGACTGAATTTAGTAAATCCATATCAATATATTTTTTTAAATGGATACATCGTTCCAGCATATAGAAACTTGAGTTCCATCGTGTAGATACATCTTGAATTATCTTAAGCGGTTCCGTTATTCCATCATCCATCTGTAGTTGTCGCAATTTATCTACAGCTTTTACACTCATCTTGAACCATCGAACTATATTTCTCATTTTGTTTAAAAGTTCTATTACGTTTGATGTATTTTCGTAAGCTTTTTCAGGAACCAAATTTAAAGTGTGCGCAAAACAGCGAATGTGTTTTGAATTTCCAAATAAATCACAACAAGCTTTTACAATGTTAGCTCCGTTGTCAGTTGTTATATATAATACTTTCTCCAACGATATTCCCCATTCAATGCAAACTTCTTCTATAGTTGCCAATAAATAATCTGAAGTATGTCCATCGGTTAATTTATAAACACCAATTGCTGCAGTTTTCATCCGAGTTTTTTCTGTAAATTAAATATTTTAGGTAAAAAACATAATAAATAAGATAAATAAAACACATTTACTATATCACGAATATATTTATTTAAGAAATCGTAACATTTCAACTTTCATCACCGTCTGGCCTTGTAGAAGGTTGAAACATGTTACGATTTCTTAAATAAATATATTCGTAATATAGTATATAATAAATGTGTTTTATTTATCTTAAAATGAACTATCACATAGTAACGGCCACCACCATTCTATTTCATAATAAATAAATTAGTCACCTACTTAAGAAATGTACAGTAAAACCCATGTATGCTGTTGTGGTTTTTGTCTCCGTCCATACATCAGTGGTGAGATTATAATGCTCACACATTAATAATTTTTCTTTAAAGCAATTTGATATGACATCATATTTTGATAATAGTAATTGATTTTCATTAATTGTTGAAATCCAATATTTTCAACAATATTTATTGGTTGACAGTCTTTACAGATCATAAAAATCAAGGCATCAGTAATTTGTCTATGTTTACTACCGCCTTCACTAAATGAAGTTATATTATTAAACGAAGATTTAATTTGACTCTGTTTTAAACTTTTGAATGTCGATGAAACAAAAGTAACTGTACTTGTTTCTGTATCTGTGACTGTGTCATTATTATTAAGATCAGCCACATCAGGATCAGGTTGATAAAGATCATCAGATGGATTCGATACTTCTGGAACTCTCGCTGCGGATGCTGTCGGTAATTGTTTCCTTATTTTTATTTCGGGATGAATGTTTCTTAAATGTCCAGACAAATTGGAGGTATTTCCTGACGTTTTAATTGTTTTTAAACATAATTTGCATTTAGCACTAGCATCACTATTTTTTGTAAAATATTTCCATACTTCGCTGGTTTTTTTAATTCTCGGAGCTATTTCAATTCTATTTAAGTTCAAAATCACAATCGTCCTCACAGATTGAACATACGTATGATACTAGCAAAGCGGAATCAACGACGACCCGACACCGATTAGTACTGAAAAACTCTATATATATATATATATATATATATATATACAGAGTACAGACAGACTGCAGGGCACCGGCGTCAAAAAACTACCAAAATAACCGTTAAGCATTCAAAACAAATCACGTGACTGCATTGATGCCAGTTATACTAAGCTAGAAAATATAGAAATCTGACTGTCGGCCGGGCAAAGTTGCGATGTTGCCGACGCCATCCGCATAATGCAAATAGAAAAGAATATAACTTTGTTTAAATAATTTTATGCATAGATTTATTTAATGTTTATGACTAATAAAATCGATTTAAAATTTACAAAACATCGATGTTATATCGATGTTAATTAATTTCGAATTTCGATGTTTTTAAATCGATGTTTTTTAGTGAAATATCGATGTTTTGCGATATCGATGTTTTGTGCCCATCTCTAGTGGGAGTTCTACTCCCCCCGATGATAATTCAGAAGTTAAAAATAAAAACGCTAATAAACAAAGAGTTAAAATTACATTCGCAACATAACACTAAAAATGGTTTCTACCATTATACAATGGAACTGCAATGGATATAATTCACACTACGAATCCTTTAAAATATTATTAGCCGAAAATTCACCTATCTGCGTTTCCTTACAGGAAACAAATTTTAAGGTCGACTGTTCTGTTAATATTCGTGGTTATACTATTTATAGAAAAGATCGTGCAAATGTTGATCATTCTCAGGGTGGAACGGCTTTATTGGTTCGTGATACGGTTTTCAGTAAAGAATTCCGTGTCAACACTGCATTAGAAGCAGTAGCCGTTCAACTACATATCCCTTTCGCACTGACCATTTGCTCAATTTATATTCCGCCAAATGTCAGTTTAGACATTCGTTTGATCAATTACTTGAACAATTTCCGTCCCCATTCCTGCTAATGGGCGATTTTAATGCTCATAACACTATGTGGGGCTCTAGTCAAACTGATGTGCGAGGTCGTAACTTGGCCAATCTTTTTTCAGAAACGGATTTAGTTATCTTAAATAAAGGTGACAATACCTACTTTTCCGTGGCCAAGTATCGCAGCATTGCTGTATTGGGAAGTCTCGGAATATCTTTATGATAGTGACCACTTTCCCATATTCATTCGCGTGCTTGGTCATGTAATTAATGAAAACCGTCATCGAAATTGGAGAATAGAAGATGCCGATTGGAATATGTTTGTTCAAGTGTTTGATTACGATGACAGTGTGATATTGAAACTTATACCGATTCTATCATACAGGCAGCACATGCGAGTATACCGTTATCTTCCGGAAAACCTCGCAGAGAGCCCGTTCCTTGGTGGAATTTTGATTGTGAGCAAGCTAAACTGAACAAACGCCGTTCTTTTTGTAGATTTAAACACTCTCCAACAGAAGAGAACCTATTACTTTATTTGAGGTACAAAGCTGTTGCTCGAAGAACATGCAGAAAAGCTAAAAGAGAATCATGGTCAGAATATGTTACTTCAATTAATTCGAAAACCCCCGTCGGGAAGGTGTGGGAAAAAGTCAGAAAAACTTCTGGCCGAATCACATCATTACCTATTAGTGGGTTATTGTCGGGTGATCAAATTATTACCAATCCCCTTGACATTTCGATTATCCTGGCCGATGTTTATTTTGACGCTTCCAGCGATAATAATTACGATAAAAATTTACGAGATATTAAAATTAACATGGAGAAAAACGTTCTGTCATTTGTCTCTGCTGAAAATGAATTATATAACGCACCGTTAAGTGTTTGGGAATTTGATTACGATGACTCGGCATTATCTGAAGCACACAATATTGCTCCAGGTGTCGATTCGATACACAATGCTCTGCTTAAGCAATTAAGTCGCTCTGCCAAACTTCAATTGTTGGCACTCTATAACCGGATATGGTCAGCAGGGTATTGTCCTGAGTCGTGGAAACTTGCTATCATAGTACGAGTACTTAAACCTGGTAAAGATAAAAAAAAGCTCCCGACAAGTTATAGGCCTATCTCTCTAACTAGCTGCTTATGCAAGTTACTAGAAAGAATTATCAATAAGCGTCTTACTTGGTTATTAGATTCAAGAGGATTAATTGCTGACATACAATGTGGTTCAAGACGTCATCGTTCTACGACTGATCACCTTGTTCGGTTGGATACAGCAATTAAAAATGCTTTTGTACAGAATCAACATCTTGTCGCTGTATTCTTCTACGAACGCTTCATTCATGGGGTATTCGCGGAAGCATGGCATTGTTTATACAAAGCTTTTTAACTTCCCGTTCATTTAAGGTACGTGTAGGTGACAGCATCTCAGGCGTACGTCAGCAACAAAATGGTATTCCTCAGCGGTCTATTCTAAGCGTGACACTATTTATGATAGCGATTAACGGCATAAGTCAGTTCATCAAGCATCCGGTAAGCGGATGTATGTATGTTGATGACGTAGCTATCTATTGTGCCTCGAGAAACTTGCCAACATTGGAACGTCAACTTCAGTTAACAATCAATCACATTTTAAACTGGGCTAATAACAATGGATTCACTTTTTCTACTAGTAAAACGTTGTTTATCCATTTTTGAAGAAGGCGAACCCCACACGGTGACCCTTTATTATATCTTGGGGGAGAACCTATTCCTGTACAGAATAGTGTTCGATTTCTCGGTGTCACATTTGACTGTGCTCTGACTTGGCGTCCTCATTTAATAAATCTGAGAACAAGATGTGTCCCGGCACTAAACTTGCTCAGGTCGTTGAGTGGAAAGTCATGGGGAGCGGATCTGAAAACAATGCTACTTTTGCATCGCGCTTTTGTTAAAAAAATATATTGGCCGCTCGCAACTATGTTCACCATCACGATATCCGTGAATTGACTTAGGACCAATCAACGATTAGCAAAATGAATCTTGGATTCATGAATCCGAGATTTAATCTCTGACTATTAGTACGGGCATAAGATACTGATTTTAGTGCTTATGTTTTTAAGCTGCGTTCGGCTATCTTACTCGAGTCACTTTTTTTACTCTTTTTATCCTACGACCGTTTGGGTATTGTTTTTGGAGTGCTCGGAATCATGTTTTTGCCGTTCGATTGAGATCACCTAGTAAATCATAACTTATAAACCAGTTGTATATAGTAACATTACGTCTCTATTTTTTTGACAATTGATTTGTTTACAGAATAAAATTTTTGGCAGTTATTTACAAATTCTTCAAAAATGTTTTATTGGTACTAAACGGTCTATATATTTTTTCTCTTCTCTAGTTTTTTTAATCATATATTACACAATGCATATAAAACAAATTTGTTTTACTCAGATAAACATAGCTCTTCTAAATTTATCCTATTAGCATGATAGACACCAGCTAAATGTAACAAACCAATACAAGTTTTTATTTTAATGATATCGGTTTTTTTGGCATCTCCGCTGTTGCAATATTTATTAGTACACCTTTTGCATAACCTTTTCCAGTATGTTACTATTATCAATAAATTCCTTTAGTATTTTTCACTTCTTCTATCACTAGATGAAGAAGAATATTCTGACTGGTTACTATTCTTCTTTGTAAAGTCGAATTCTACTTTCATTCATATTCTAATATTCTACTCTATTTTTCTTTTTTTGAATTGCTACAAAATATGTTGTAATTTTTCTTTTTCAAACTCACTTTATTTTGACTCAGAATCGCATTTCGTATCTTCAGCACAAACGGATGCATCTGTACCACTTTTCTCATTATCTTCCACTCTTTCATCCTTATCACTATTCTGACACAGAAGTAAAATTCTAAGCGTTTCAGCATGGGTTCATTATCTAAATCATGTTTATTTACTTCTAGTTCCCATTATATCTTAGAAAAAATCAAACATAACACGAATAGGGGCGTGTATCAGTCAGACACATTTAGTTTTTTTTCTTTACATATGATAAAATTAGAAAAAGTTATTAGAATTAGTTAAGTATCTTTAAAAAAAACTTGTAACATGAAAAGGCGCTTGTATCTGTGAGATACAAAACAGCAATATCTAAAAACCACTGATATCCTTAAAGCCACCTAGATTGCCACAAACCATAAGAGCTAGGAAGGTAAGTGATACATGCGCCGATCGGAAGGTTAAGACTTTTTTTTGTCACTTTTATTCTCGTTGTCATTTTTTTTTAAATTTTATAAGAAAATAATTTGATTTTACACAAGTTCTTTTATTTGGCTTCATATGCATAAAATTATTTTTCTATCGTGGATGTCAGATTTTCGAAGAAAACAATTATACTATAAAAACTACTGTAGATTATTGTAAATATTTTGTAGAAACAATATAGGCTTTGTAATAATAGGTAACATCAATTATTATTTTATACTTATGCATGTTATGCCCGTATGACACTGATCTATAATTCTTAATTGAATTTATATATATATATATATATATATATATATATATAAAAAAATATTTAAATCTTAAAAAGTCTGTAAAATGCACAAATAATCATCAATCTTATTGTAGAATGAAATTTTAAGAATATTTTTAGTTTTTCTTTAGAATTAACACAAAAAATGTACGAATTAACAGTTTTTAAAAAATAGTTAGGTTATATTATAAATGCTATTACTCACATGTTATGTGTTAATTATAAAGAAAACTTAAAAATATTCTTAAAATTTCAATTTACAATAAGATTGATGATGTTTTGTGCATTTTACAAACTTTTTAAGATTTAAATATTTTTATATATATAATTCAAGATATAATTATTGACGGTGTAATACGGGCTTTATTCATAAACATTTTTGTAAACAATTCACTATCAAACGGATCATTATAATTTAATGAACATACATATATAAAAAAATAACGATATTCATAAAGAAATTGTTTTTAGTTAAATCATTGATTAAATTATTTGGAAACTTTTTACTTACTTTTGTATTTTTATAAGTTATACATATGTTAACCTATACTATATAACATCATATACTGTGAATTAATACAGATAATTAGACATTTTCAAGTCAAAGAGTAATCATTTAATTATACGTTACGCTTTTTAATAGACCAAAAAGTGCGTTAAATTTAATAAACGTCATTAGTAATGAGTAAAGTATGTATATCGCAGACTTTGTAAAATATCCAACAATCTACGAATAAATGTATAGAATTGCAGCAATACTGTACCTTGTATACGGAATTTGATTTTATTTGAGAACAATCTTTACAAAAACATACTTTTGGAGAAAATTAAAATGATTAAAATATGAAAATATCAGTGGTAAATATTTGTGTTTAAGTTATTATTTGGCAACGCCGGCAGCATGCATTCAATGCGTGTTCTACAATTTATTTTTGTTTCGGGGGCAAGGAAGGGTAAGGGTCGGGATTCGTGACTCGACAAAGGAACTTGTATCAACAACATCGGAACATGCGGGGCGCGCCGCGCGGGAACAGTCGGGTAGCAACCACATCACTGTTCACCGCGCGTCTACTAGATCTCTGCACAGCATTCATTCAAGCTCGTTCCGTCCAAACAAGTTGATCGTTCCAATATGGAATTAATCCAGTCGTCCGTTCATTATTTGATATATAATTGGGAATTCAGTGCATTTGTTTGAGATAGTTGCAATAAAATCATTCAAGATTTACGTTCCATTTCAATTCAAATAAATCATCAAGATCTACAATGGTTGAGGTTATAATTACAGTTTTTGTATATTATCGCCGAGTGAAGAGCAAATTGTACTTATAAAATACAAACCAGCAAATCGGTACTATTGACGTCTATAAAGTGCAAACAATAACTCGTGGAAATATATACCAAATGTGGTTATACATACTGATAATAACAGAAAAATGTTAGTGAAAAAGAAAATAACTATTGTTAAGAAAAGTACTGTGAGATTACACATAGAAGATTATAACTGGAGAATGTGAAAACCGATGTTAAAATATTTTACATAAATAGTGAAGAAATAGCGGTCATACAAAATCAATTTTATCATTGATTTTTTAACAATATACATAGTGGTTGAAATAAACCACACGTATAGACTAAATCAATATGACTACGAACGAGGCTTGTTATATTTAATTTACCGGAATTGGTTTTTATTTGGGTCTTCTATAAAATGTTCTTTTGGCGTTTCAATTTATTTCATCTGTTTTCCATTATATTAACAACTATACATAGTGGTTGAAATAAACCACACGTATAGACTCGATCAATATGATACGAGGTTTGTTATATTTAAATTAATTTACAATAAATGGTTTTTATTTCGGTCTTCTATAAAATGTTCTTTTGGTGTTTCACTTTATTTCATCTGTTTTCCTTTATATTAACAACTATACATAGTGGTTGAAATAAACCACACGTATAGACCCGGATCAATATGAATGCGAGGCTTGTTATTTTATATTAATTTTTTTATTTTGGTCTTCAAAATAAAATGTTTCATGGTTGTTTCACTTTATACCAAATCAATATGAATACGAGGCTTGTATTAAAATTGATATGCAATAAATTGTTTTTGTTTTGGTCTTCTATAGAAGATGGATGTTTTACTTTATTTTCTCTAATTTCCAATACACATTAACTATATATATGGTGGTTAAAATAAACCACACATATACATAGACTAAATCAATATGACTACAAGATATTTTTTTGTACAACTTATTTTTGTTTTAGAGCCTTTTGACACAAGATTGATTGATATATTTATTTTTTCGTCGTGGTGGAGAAACATCGATAATCGGCATATCATCGGTATTTAAGACCAAAACATCGATAGTTTTAATTTTTTTAGATTTATTTCTTTATAAGAACGGTGTAATAAAAAAACTAACTTCTCTTACATAAGAAATATATTTAGATAAAAAAATTAACAGCAATGATATGAATACCTTAAAATAAAATATTAATATTTTATTAAGAAAATAACCAATTATTTTTGTTGAAAAATACTAATGTTTACATTTTTTGGTTTTAATCTTGACCTTCTTTCACTGGGCCAAATTAGCCTGTGGTACTAAATGTTTTTTCGGATTTTGCTGATGGTTTGATTCAATTCTGAAGCCATAATAAAAACTTGTAAAAAAGTAAAATTTATTTGTATTTATTTACCTTTCAAAACGGAGGATCTGTAGAATTTTGCTTCTCTAAATATTGACGTTTTTGGATTTGCTGCAATATTTTTCGACTTTTTTTAGACCCTTCAACAAAGGCAAAAAGTGATTTTTTACTGGTGTTGATTGTGCTTACTCAATGTTATTTTTTGTTTTCTTTATAGGAAGATTTGTTTCTTGTTTCACAAATGTTGTATCTTGTTTGGCGTTGTCTGGACTTTTAAACCCTTCTTTTTTAAATCTGAGGTCTAATATTGTTACTATTCTAGTTGTTATTCCGATTCTATTAGACTCAAACAATTAAACTACTAACTAGTCCAAATGTAATTATAATAATTAAAGAAATTGTTATATATTTTGAACCACACACTTTTCTTTGTAGCATTATCAAACCAACTCAAACATAATTTCATATCACCCAAGATAATCAGCTCATATGCACTTAAAAGTATAGGAGCATTGCGCAGTTTTAACAATTTTTGATTAAGAATTTCTATTATACTTTTTAATTATTTTGAAAGAACTGTTCCAACGAGTCAATTGCTGATCTGTGATGTGTGACTTTTCCACAACACTTTTGCAGCTAACAATGCAGCTTTTAATTCAAAATTTGAATAGTAAAATGACATGTTACAGATATATATGATTCTGAAGTGATCTAGGTTCATATGAGGGGTGTAGTTTCAAAAGATACAATCTCCACCATAACAAATTGTTAAAACTGACTTTTTTACAAAAACATTTTTTTAACATTGTTATAAATTTAAATTAATTTGATCATAAATTATCAGAATAAATCAACTTATAAATTGGAGATTGTCACTTTTCAAATAGCCCAAAAACACGATCTGGCGGTAGGAAGATTGACCTGTCTTTTTATTCTGTAATTTTTTTTTTCAAAGAATAATTTTTGCCTAAATTTTTGC
Organism: Tachinus rufipes; assembly: GCA_963932245.1. Classification (NCBI taxonomy): domain Eukaryota; kingdom Metazoa; phylum Arthropoda; class Insecta; order Coleoptera; family Staphylinidae; genus Tachinus; species Tachinus rufipes. Next base: position 46,178,892 of record OZ010743.1, on the reverse strand, counting down.
AATCGCAAATGTTATTTCATTATAAACGTTCAGGTACTTTGCGATTCAATGTTGAAAGTTATGGATATTGTTTGTTGGCCAGGATTAACTTATAATATGACCATATTTAATGATTTTTCGTTGGAGACGCCGTTTGGATAATAACGAGTTGAATCCCCTTAATTATTTTATGTACACAATGGATATGCCTGTAAAACATGTTTATTGACGCTATCTGAAATTAGATACAACAATTGCTACTAGAAATTTGGTTGAGCGGTTTTTTGTTGTAATTAAAAGAAACTGGAATGCAATTTCTAAGTGATTGTAGCAACATTTGCATAATATCTGTGTTAATTTGGGAGATGACATGGAGAAATGTTATGTTTGAAAATATAGAACCTAATTATATATAAAATGTGGATAATAAAAATACCTCTGTCTTCCGCATTTCTGAAAAGTACCTTTTTTTGATAATTTGTAAAATTTCAATTTCTTTCGATTTTTTTTTTTAATTTGATGTTTTCAATTTGAAACATTTTTTTTTATTTTTTACTTTTTTTTAACTTGTTTTGATGGTACTTTGTTTTTTTCTAAGTTATTATTTTGCTCTTAAACAATATCATAACAATAATAATCAATTCTAAATCATAATATACTGATAAGATAAAACTAAACTTTACTTACAACGGGCATTGTTACAATTTTATTAGAATCGAAGTTATTTGCCAACCCAGAGAGTTGAGAAGAATCTTCTTTCGTTGTTTGTTTTTTGTATGTTCTACCTCTTGTCTTATACATTTCACACTAAAAAAATGTTATATTTTAGAATATATATTAATTAAGTTTTTATATCTAAATTTGGTACCGTATTTATTTCTATTGTTACCTAAAACAGGACGAACATTTGCTTTGAAAGGTAACCGAGTAGTGTAACGTCCATTTTTGTCTCTAAAAACAGTTTTTACAAAGTAATCTTAACACAGAATTTCTTCTGGTGATAAAAAAGAAACTGAAGGAGCACGAATCAAATCAATTGCTCAAGAAATGGACAAACAAATTCATCCATGACTAAGTAAGGAATTCAAGGCCAAACTAGTTTTAATAATCTCGACCGGAAGTGAATTGCTTAAACAAAGTTTCTCCAAAGGCAGCCAACCGAGATTTATGTCAGAGGCCTTGTTGAAACAAGACGAGTCCCTATGGACGTACTTCTCTACATCTGAAAAAGATGGAATGTTGAAGTCACAGGGGTCTTGTTGAAACAAGCCGAGTCACTAACGACGTACTCCTCTGCATCCGAAAAAGATGGAAGGTTGACGTCAGAGGCCTTGTTGAAACAAGACGAGTCACTAACGACGTACTTCTCTGCATCCGAAATAGATGGAAGGTTGATGTCGGAGGCCTTGTTGAAACGAGACTAGTCCCTAACGACGTACTCCTTTGCATCTGTAAAATATGTAAAATTTATTGAATTTCCGTGTTTGATAGAATCGGACAACTCAACAGTCGGGTCCAGTTCATCGACATCGAATTTAAATAAACACACATAGAATTCGTTATGTTTAGTTCATTTTCAATCCCATTTTTACAGAACCCATCACTATCCAACCTAAGTTAGTTAAGATAGCACTCGGATTTCCCTTAATATGTGCTGGGCGAAGTGAAGTAATATCCAAAACAGATTCCACTCCCAACAAAATATTTACAGGTGACATTACATGAAAATAAGGATCTTTTAACTTCATCAGAAATAGGAAAAGTGGGCAGATCAGCTGTAATTCCTTTGGATGAATTTACTTAGGACTGACCCACTTCATTCAAAGAAAAATGACATCTTCTTCTTGAAAGTTGCAATCTGTTAGCTAATTCCTGAGTTATGAAATTGACTTGACTTCCTGAATCAATTATCAAACGGAAGTCTACCCAAAATCCATCAATGTTGCAGATTATCGCTTGTGCAGTTCCTAACAGAGCTATAGAATTCGTGAATGATTGAGCACTCACAGAATTCAAAGACACAGAATTTAAAAGAGACCCATTAATTAGAGTTGAAAGGTTTTTCTTTTTTAATAATCATTGCATGTGAAATCTTCTTAGATGTCCGGTCAAAATACAACAAAGTGTTGTGATCCTTCCGACCACATAATACAATTTTATGGCCAACTTAATTTCCAGTAAACGTGATTTTATCTGAACTACCACATTTGTATTTGAAGAATTCTGAATTGACAGAGAATTCTGATTTGACAGAGAATTCTGATTTCATCAAATAATAACCAGACTAAAATTTAGTTGTCAGTTTATTAAGATCAACATTAAACTCCTTATGATTAAAGGTCAATATGGATAATTGATCCAACAAATTCTCATGGACCTCTAAACTCGACAATAAAATAAATCTTCGGCTCTCACCTTAAAGATATTCCAACCGGCTGGCAGATTGTCGGTTCAGCCATCAGAAAATGTTAGATTTAAATTGATAGGAAAAAAATAGAAAAAACCGTACCGTAAAAGCAATAAATGTTTATGTAATTTCCCAAAAAAAAGAATAAACTGAACCGGACAGGGCCAAATTAAAATGATCTCTGTTTTTTCATTTTTCGAGTAACGGAAATATATTTTTTCTGTCACACAAAACAAACCTTTTTTTAATACCAAACGGTTATTATTATCCAGTTCTTTTATTTTATTGTCAAAAATTATTATTACATAAATATATCAACAAATATTTTTAATTGTGTTTTGTCAGATCTATGTTTCTATTTCACTAACGGTGTTTCCAGAAGTCGTATACAGTTCTTACGGTTATATTTCTTTATTTTTTTTTATTTTTTTTTTTTAGTTCATCCAAGGTGTGCATACGACTTTTAAAAACATTATTTTTTTAAATTTCCAAATAAATAAAAATCACATGGAGTGAGATTTGGAGAATCTTCTACTTATTAATCGATCTTCATAAAATTCTCTTAAGTAATTTATTGCCTTATTTGCCGTATGAGCAGTAGCTCCGTTTTGTTTAAGAAAACCATCTGAAATTATACTGCGGTACCGTTTTGCATTTGTATTCATTAAGAAATACAGATCAAATTATTCTTCGCCTTGAAATTGCAACCCAAATACCAATTTTAATTGGGCGTAAACTTGTTTCGTGCAAGTTATGGGGATTGACAGCAGCCCAGGTTCCATCATTCTGGCTGTTTATATTTTTTGATAAATGAAACCAAGCTTCATCAGTAAAAAAGATTTTATCCAATATTTTATTGTTGTTTAAGTGTTAATTAAACCAGTTACAATACGCTACACGTAGTTTATAGTCAAGTGGAAATAATTCTTGAACTAACATTAGCTTTTCTACAACTTCTATATGAAACTCCAGTTTGAGCTGATAGTTAGTTCAATTACTTTTAGGGACTTTGCTCTAGTTGATACTGTATATCGTCAACAACCTCTTCAGTAGACTAAAAGATTCTTTTTCATCTTGAACTTTCCATTACGCTATTATTATTAATCCTTACAAAAGTGTCAATTCTTCCGTAGTTTTAAATAATTGCTTCTATGCTGGATATCCAATTAAGAAGATATGCTCCTCTGTTGTCTTCAAAGTTAGACCCCTACGCCATAGATTTTTTTTTTTAATTATTTGTCCTAGATGTTGATGCTTGATGCCATAATTTTATCCACTTTATCCTTGTACACTGTAAATGATTTTTTGCTTTACAGGTATGTCCAATTATTTCTACATTATTTTAAATTTAATATATAATCCTTGTTTTTTACTAAGGCTTTGTTTGGTTTTGGAAACAGATTATATCTGCTTCATCACGCCTGAGCTGCTGCAGCATCGTGGGCGATCCTTGCAGTGCTAAAATTAATTAGTAGAAACTTGTCCATTTTGGGATGCCTTTTTAAGCTCTATAATTTTTCTAAAAATTGGGCATATGGTTGAGTCAGATCAATGTTTTGTATTGCAATAAGTACACAAAGTTGTATTTGTGCACTGTTTAGCCTGATGTCCTGGTTTGCAACATTTTAGACATTCCGGGTTATCTTATTGTTGTTCGGGACAGCTTTCATGTGGCCTAGCTTTAGACAATTTGTGCACCTTGCTATATAAACACTGTTTCTTATTTGTGCACTTTAACACCAGCCAATTTTAATTTTTTCCGCTTTCATAAGAGCAAAAGCTGCTTTATCGAATATGGCATGGCAAGTGTTTAATTTTTGTTACCACTTCTGGTTGGTCTTACATTTTTTTATTTTATATGAAGGATCTTTTTTCTACAATTTTTCATGTTTTCACTTACAACATCAGCATTACTCATTTTTTTGCAATATTTTTTTAAGACCTTCCAATTTGCCCTTCATCTCTAACAACCGTTTTTGGTTTTTCTTATTGTTTATACATTGTCTCTCTATCCTGTAAAGGGTCCGCTTTTGTTTTAGTTTTTTTTAATAAATTAGCATAAGTGGTCATTTGTGTTTGCTTTAACAATTGCGTCCGTATTTATTGTTCTTTTACTTGCTTGCTTTGGATTGATTTTTTATTTTTTTTTTCTGGTTCTTTAAAATTTGGTGAAACGTATGCATTAAGAAATTTTTATCGGTTCATTAGGTTTGAAACCTTTAAGAAATATTCTACGATTTGGTTTTTTGTCGTTTTTTAAATTTAACTTTTAAAATTGCTTTTTTGTTCAAAAATAGCCACTTATTTTTCGACTTAATTTTGTGCAAATAAGTTGATTTTATGTAAATTGTTTCTCCGACCAGTGAGATGCTAGGCACTCTGATGATGGGTGCATACTCTGAAGCACTAGTATACTAGTGTTTTGTAATTTAGGTATTCCAAACACATATGGAATTTTTTTTATACCAGCTTCTGTTCTTTTGTCTTGAATTAACCTAATGCATCTATATATTTTTCTATGCATCAACATAGAAACAATTCTTTTTAATTTTCCCCGTAATGCTATTCGAATATATTCATTAGCAATTAGCCGAATTTGTTCGGAAAGCGATTTATATATTGTATCGATAATCCTTGTCTGAATCGTTTCATAATTTTCAAAATCTACTATTGCTAACGATTCAATTTTGCCACCACGGCACGTCGTCTATTAAACACTTGAATCGAAGTAATATAATATGCTGCAAACGAACATTCTTTTAATAATCTTTTTTTCTTCATTAATTTTGGGCAATTTGATGTGTTTTTTGCCTTTGCATTGAAGTTCTGGTTTCTGAAACAGTACTTCCAATACTTATAGAAAAGTCTTCCTGGAATAGAACTTTAAAATCTATGACTTTGTTTTTCTTTCATTATTCCTACTTATAATATATTGTCTTACTTAGGTATCTGCTAAAAATTTTAATAATGTGCTGATATATATATATATATATATATATATATATTGAGATGTTGATGGTTCTCCATGTTGTCCAGATTTATCTCATTTTCTCAATTTGCCATCAATGTTAATAACCGTTTCAATATATTTATGGCGAAATACATCGGAAAGTGTTTTTATATCTGAATTAATTTTTTTTAAATTTTAATAAGAAATTAATCTTAATTTTGATCTTATCATTTTGTCAAATGTGGAGATTTATACTTACAACACAATTTGTTTCCATAATTTTTGACAATTTATCGTATCTCAATACATGAGTTATTGCGACATTTCTAAGGTACGGAAAACATTTTTTGGAGTGATTGATGCTAGTTTGTCAATTTGTAAACTTTCCAAAAATCGTTGTGCATTTTTATAATGTTTTCGTAAAGTGATTTTGCTATAATATCCTTTACATCCACTACAAACTTTAAATTTGTTAGCCTTTTTTTATATAGACGGTCTTTGTCGAAAGATTAATTTGTTAGTATTTTCAATACATTTGCTATTGTAATAAAAATTGCCTTTTTTTTCTTATTGCAGCAATTATATTATATAACACGATCTCTAGTTTCTTTTGTAAGGTTTAAAAATTAATTATCTTTTGATGTTGATTGTATTGTTGATAAATCTATGTTTTCAAAGTGCTTTTGAGGTGTTGTGGATAGTACATTACTTGTATCGGAGGGAATATAATTTTCATTATAATAATATGTATTATTTGATTATCTCGGAAATGAAGCGAGATAAACAAAAAAGATTCATTTTTCGTCTCCAGTTAGGAAACCAAAATGAGTTGCTTGGTGCACCCATACAAGCAATACACCCCGATTTAATAGCAGGTCTTAATATAAAAATGTACAAACTATTTTTAAAATATCATAAATAAAAAAAATTGTATTTATTTTATAACAAAAAACTGTTACAAAAATAAAAATAAATAAAATCTTCATCTCCTTAACACTTTTTAAAATAAACATAAAATTTTAGTTTAACTAACATTTTTAATGAACATTATTAATATATAAAATAATAAATTAAGTTAATACCTCCAATAACAGGTCAAGCATTAGCAATTATCTGTTTCTCTTCAAAATCTTTTTTTATAGAAACTGATTTCTCTCCATGAGATCAATTTTTTGCTCATACTTGGCCTTTAATTTATTTTGTTCGGCCATAAGTAGCTGCAAACTTTTTGATGGAAGCTTTACTTAATCTAATTTATTTTCACGAAATTTTTCTTTTTTCTAATACTGGTTGTTCCTGCAGCTCTTCTTCATCAATCGCGTAAGCAGGTATGTGAGATTTATCTTCTATTTTGTTAATTATTGTTGGCAAAAATGACTCATTTACCTCGTTATTTTTATTATAATTATCACAGGAGCTACAATACCTATTATCCGCTTCTCAGTTTCCGTTCCGTTATTTCTTTTGTTGCTTGTCCACCTCCCGTTAGATTTTCAATATTCTTCCTGGTTTTGATATTTAATATAAAGGATGGTTGAGTGAGACCTTTACTATGTGGTAATCCATAATAATAAATTTATTATTAAAAGTGCATGGTTGGAATCAACCACGGTTCGACCTCTTAGCTGCTCTATACTGATGGCTGCATTGAAGGAGTAAATCTCATGGCCTACAGAAAACCCGACACAGAATCCGTACACAGTAACTGCATCTGCCAAAGGTACTGTGTGGTAAACGAAGTCAATGTCAACAGAGTTTTTCCAAGCAAGATAGCATCTGGCGATCACCTCGCTAAGGCTCTCCTGTGTGTAGTTTCTCTCAGCGGAGACTATCTGGGGCAAATCTTCCTGGCTAAGCATTTATGGGAGAAGGTCATTGATCGAGGTGTGATGAGGAGAATCACCGTATCTTAAAGGAGCTGAGAATCGCTTCAGTACTATTGGGAGAGTGTGCTTCTTTCTTTGTGGCTGTTTTGCCTTTCTAGTTTCAGGACTGCTTGTGGCGCGTTTTCTCAATGACGGACTCCTGCTTCTGGATCTCGGTCTCTTTGAAGGACTCCTAGCGATTGATCTCTGGGTGGTAGGAGAGAGTGGAGGAGCAGAAGGTGCAGGCAGCGCAGGGCCATGAGGAGGAGAAGGGGGTGGACCTCCTAGTGGACCTGATCCGGCGTGTCCTGATGGTGGGGATGGTGATCTTCTTCCCTGACTGTTGCCGGTCTGGGTTTGAATGTACGCGCTTAGTGAGACGGTCGTGTCAAGCTTAGCTTGATTGTACATTTCCTCTGAGCGCCTTGTATCAAGAATGTACTTCTGAACGTAGTTCACCGCCCAGGTATAATTCTCAGAGTGATCTTTATTACCTGTGCCTTTGTAATGCTTTAACGACTTCTTCCCCAGTTGGAGCACCAGCTGGTAGCAAATTGTGGCTAAGTTTTTCAGCTCAGTGGCGGCCCCCTGGATCTTAAAGCCAAGATAAGGATCACTCTTATAACTATAATATTTTATAGATATACATAAAAATTGAAACGCTGTCATATAGTAAAATTATATTTAATAATTTGTCATTGAGTACTGCAAAATTTTGCGCAATACGTATGGTTGGGCTTTACAGGTGAGATTTTTGCATCTAAACCTAGTAGCATTTTATATTGGGAAGTGATTTTGGTAATCTAACCGTACATCTGTTGGAGACAGAAAAGCAACATTTGGCTTTCTTTTAAGTTTAAAAGGCGTCTTTTACATTGTGTGGAAACTTTGCATAATTTTTACAGTTATACCATTGAAATGAAGATTGGATCTAATTTTGGTTCATAGTATCTTTTACAAGTACTAGTCCGATTGTGTATTTTAAAGAAAACTTGATGTGGAATCTTTATAAAAGTACAAAAAAATACCACAAATTTCCTTACTCATAGAGTGACAACTTTATTAAGGGCCGGTATTATAAAGCATTAAAATCTGTAGATTTTATTTACTAACCAAGTAAATTATTTTACTTGGCTGATTTCGGTATTATAAACGTTAAATAATAAAAGTAGGCAACTAAATCTATGGAATAAATTAATCATCCAAAATCTTGAGATTAAAATTTATTCAATGAATAACTTGAGACTTGTCATGTTTCTTAGGTTATTTTTAATGTGGAGCAATTTCTGTTGAAAATCAACGATTGATTGACAAAATGTTGTAGGAGATTATTGTAATATAACAAAGGCTACAATACAACACATCAATAACTACAATATTAAAATAAAACATATAAATGCGGCGTTGCACTTCCTTATTTTACGAATAGTTAATTTAGTTTTATAATACCGAAATACATTTATTCGTCAAATATATTTAATTTGAGATTTGTTATTCAGTTATTTATTTTGTCTTTATAATACCGGCCCTAAGTAGTACAAATAAAACTTTAATATAAAATAAATATTTATCACATTATTTATCTTTTGCTACCGCTGTTTACTAATAAATCATTAAATCGGTGCTTTTTTTTCTGAACTTGATTTTGATGTAAAGCACGTTTTAATAGTTTCTTGGAAGTTACTTTTCTTTTTTTTTTGTATTAATTCTTTTTGGAGATGGGGATTTTGCGCGGCTGCTATTTTCCGGAAATTTTTCTTCACGATTAAGAATATCGTTGGATCTATTGCTGCATGGCTTTTACTCAAAAGTTTGTCCATCACTACATAAAAGGTCCAATGTTTTCTGCTTCTATCACTTTCTTTGTTGTAATCTTTAATATTTTTATATGTTTTAATTAAGCTTTTCCATTTATTTTGTAATTGGTCTCACGTATACGAATATGAATTATTATTTATACTGTATTACATTAAATTTTTAAACTCCTTTCAATAAAGTACTATACAAAAATTTTAATGTAATAATTGTAATGAACGTAGAATATAAATGTGTAATTAATAAATTAACTATAAATCAATAAATTTACAATTTTATTAATTCATTGAATTTGGAGATACATGCGAAAATAAGCAATATTAAATAATAAGTTAATAAATAATCTCTAACTTTGCCGATATTTTTCCATTAACAACGGCTCAGCAGCATTTTGCTATTCTGGTCAAATCGAGGGTACTAGAAACAAATTTTTATAACTGGTCATATTTACATAAATCAATATACGAGGTCTGTCTAAAAAGTATCCCATTTTTGGCTGGGAAAAAAATATTATTTAAATGACGGGATTGAGACTTTAAAGTAGGCCTTTTGCGCTTCCACACACTTCGCCCACCGTTCTTTCTACTGCCGAACACTTCTGGAAATTTTCTTCTGAAATAGTGTTCAACTTTGCCGCCGTTGCTTTTTACATTATCTCTTCTTTTTTACTCTGAAAACGGGGTCGTTCGTCTGTCTTTTGGGCTAGTTTATTTAGTTTTTTTGGAGCCCTATCATAAAAAAGATTTTTTTTTTTAATTGTGATGCACATGGCATTCGATATTTGTTTTACATTATTTGTTGGTTTTATAAGAATTGTTTTTGTTTGATTGTCATATCAGCTTTAATTTTATTTATATTTATTAAATCTCTATTTTATTTATTAAATGCATTACGGAGTTTACTATCTGCTGAACATGTTTCTAACATAAATCGGATCAACGCTGGACCTGTACTGTAGTAAATACTCTATTAATTACAACTTTGTCATCGTTAATGTGTTCAGATGTATCTGTTTTATTTGATTTGTAGTAAATACTCTATTAATTACAACTTTATCATCGTTTATGTGTTCAGATGTATCTGTTTTGTTTGATTTGGGCAGATTGACTACTATAACATTATAACTTCCATTTTGCTGTTCTTCAGTTTCATTTAAAATATCTGTTGTATTTTTTATTAGCTTTTTTTTCGAATTGTTGCTGCGTATAGTTGAATTATTAACTTCATTATAATCCTGCTTACATCAGTTTCCTGTCGTCAATAATCAAACATGTGTTATATATAATGTTACTCATTTAGTAATAAACACCAGAAATTATTGAAGAGTAAAATTGAATATTCGCAAATTTCAATATATCGAATAATGATTTTTGTTTGTTAATTTAATTAATTGTATTACAATAAAACTTAAAGTTCCAGTGGCATGCACAACTAAGATAAACTGTGGTTTGTGGAATTGAAACTTTGTAGTTGACATATAGTTTATCTTCGGAGTCGATTCACGCTTCTGAATTTATTGAAGAATAATTTTCTGTTTTGATTCTTTTAATGGCTCGGGCTTAATCGGGTATCATCTCATAATAATAAAAATAATAATAATGATAATAATTTATGTATTATTGTGTATTATCAGATCTTACAGATATTGGTAACGTCACATAAAAATCTTATAAAATAAAATAAAAATAGTTTATATCCAATTACTAAATAATAATTTAAAAACACATTAAAAATAAACAAACAATCGAAAATAGTTTTTTTTACCATGTATAAATAACATGTATTAAAATTACAGTTTTTTTTTTTAATTTTTATGTTTAGATTTTAGTTTGTTCTAGCAATTTATTAAAGCATTGAAGCTGCATATAAAGAAATTATTTCAAATACCGTTAATTTGTGCATTGGCGTCTCTTAACTTGAATCAATGTCTTCTGTTATATGAATGTGTGCTATTCAATGTTTTAGTATCAAAATAGTTTTGTTTTGCGTTTATTAGAACTATGTAAGTCAGTTTCGCACAATGTGTTTGACTAGGTTTGTTAAGAATATAACGGACAGCACGTTTTTGTAGCCTAACTAGCCTAATTGAGTTTCCTCTACGCTAATATAGCATATGATATTGTAGCTTGTACTTTAGCCTAATAGAAGGTTTTTAAAACATATAAATTTACAATACGTTTTAATTTTTTAATTATATAACAAAATAAAGTTATATTTTTTTAGTTATGCCATGTATATGTACATCCCATTTCTAATACATGTTGATAGATAATACTAAAAATTTTCTATACTGACATTCTATTTAAGCTTTGTTACGTTTTATCAATAAAGAATTGTCTCCTTTTTGTTTGTACATATTAAATCGTATTGCTGCTGAGAAGTATTTAAAACAAGCCCGTTATTTTTAAACCAATTGCATACACTATTGAGATGTTTATTTGTTTTGTGTACTAGTTGAGGTTTGTGTTTATCACTAATTAATAGTGAAGTATCATCAGCAAATAGAAATGTATTATCACTGGGAATATCATTAATGTATATAATAAAAAGAAGAGGACCTAAAACTGACCCTTGTGGGATACCCACCCTTAGTCATTACAAGGACATCTGATTAAACATTGTTTTGCTCAACATAGTGCCGTCTCTCTGTTAAGTAGCTTTTGATTTAACTCCTCGATTTTCATAGTTTGCCAATGTCGTTGATTTTCCTTCACGAAAACCAAATGGTTTTTTGTTTAATGTGTGTTCTGAGTGCTGTTTCAAATTTAGCCACTTATTTAGATTTTTGAAATTTAAAACGATAAAGATGCGGGTTGGGTCAATAAGTTTGTTGCATATTTGAACAGTACAAATTTCATTAAGGATTTGATCAACAATTTATTTTGCACTAAATAAATTGTAATTATAAATAAATTTAATGCATCTTCAAATAATGGGAGTTGTGAATCAAACAGTTGGGTTCACTTCGATGATTTGAGAAAAGATTATTTTACAGAGTTTTTTTTTTAGATAATTTTGATAGCTGTGAATTGTGAACTACATCAAGTCATTGAGACACTAGACAGCCAAGGTTTGATATATGTTAGTAGCCACTAACTGTCAATTGAATTAAGATTTCAAATGGTTGTATCTAAAGATTAACTGATTTACTCAATTTAATGATACCAAAGGTTTTTCACTAATTTAAAGCTGATGACTGTAGGAAGAGAGTTAAAAATTTAGAAAAGAAATAGGTACATGATTTCAATATATATCATGCAGTAAAAATAATTTGCCGACGTGTGTTGACGAGATTGTAGTGGGATAGATCTCTTGCGTTGGTCATTGAGCTATAAAACTTACATATGCACTCGTAGGCTGCTACACAAATATTATGATTGTTAGAATTTTAATCGAAGTTCTTCAATAATAGCGTTTATATGAAGATATTAAGATTTAGTTATTTTAAATAAAGGTAACAATACCTACTTTTCCGTGGCCAATAGATCGTTCTCGGCTATTGACCTTACTATTTGTTCTCCAAGTATCGCAGCATTGCTGGATTGGGAAGTCTCGGAACATCTTTATGATAGTGACCACTTTCCAATACTCATTCGCGTGCTTGGTCATAAAATCCATGAAAACCGTAATTAGAATTGGAGAATAAAAGATGCTGATTGGGATAGTTTTGTTCAAGCATAACTACTACTGGCTATTGAAATTTAAATTAATACAGTTACATTTACTTCTAATCTAACTTTAGTTAAATGTATTTGGATATTACACAAACTTATTTCAGATTCCAAAATAAAAATTTAGTTATGTCCATGCTAACGCAATAATAATAAAATAAGTACTTACTCTGCCATTTTAAAATCGTTTTTTTTTGCTCTTTCTAAACTATTTAGTTGGTTTGCTTAAATCAGCCCACATTTGGGAATATTTTAATTTTCTTTCAGCACCAATAAATTTGCCGTGGCAAAAGTCTAAATGACACTCAATATAATTTAATAAAGTTTCTTTTTGGGTGCTTGATGTTTTTTTTTCACTTCTTGCTGCTGCCATTTTCGAAACGGTTTATCACAGACTAACGTTTCTTTGTGGTACAGTCAAGTATTTCTCTTTATTCATCTTGAGCGCAACAGTAACCTCCCCGCCTCGTGTGTAACATTTTCAATTTTTAAATTTATTAATTTAATAATTTAATAAAATTGATTAGCGCATTGATAGTAATCAGAAATATTTATTAGATAGTTTTCATGATATAATTTATTTTCATTTTTTTTCTTATATTTATACACAAAATTACTTGAAAATAAAAATTATTAGATGTTTATTAATATAAATAACAATGATTTCATATAGACAATTTTCTCATATTTTTGCGCCCAAAAATATTAACAAATCTTACAATTAGTTTAATAGATGACAGATGGCGCATGCATTCTTTTAGCAATACCTAACAATGGCAACAAAATAAATCATCGCTGAATGAAAAACTTGATGCTGTTGTAGACTTCCGCAAAAAAATAGTTAAACTTCAAATTGAAGTGCAACGAACAGAACTGTTATTGAAACAACAGGAAAATTAACATCTAATAAAAATGTTGTTATTGAAATTAAAAATTAAAAATAAACTTGTACGTAAAAATTAATAAACTTTTATTTATATTATAATAAATTTTCAAAATAATTAATAATTCTTTCTCTGGATAGATTGCCTGTTTGATCTGCAATTGGCCCTTCCCTATGATTTAGGTGATCATCATCGTGATTTTCTATGATTTCATTATATATGTAATCATTATTTTTGCACGAAACATTATGTAGTACAGCAACTGCAACTATAATTGCTTGAGTTAACGGCAAATGACATCTTATTGTATTTGATAAATTAGGAAAACGCCTTTTATAAAATCCAAATATTCTTTCGATTACATTCCTTGTGCTGATTTGTGCTCCATTAAATAATCTTTGAGCTACAGTAATTGATTTATCTAGTGGTGTTAATAAATAAGAACGCAGAGGATAGCCACTATCACCCAACAATATTATATATAACAGCTGAATTATTAAAACTCATGAGTTGCATCAGGCCACCGTGCTACAATGTCTTTAATATAATTTTTAGCATTGCAGACTACACTTGAACATTTAGTGAAAAATGACCTCTTCTGTTTCTGAAACTCTCTTTAATATTCCCACCTTGAAATAAGACTTTTGTTACTCAACATATTTTAATGTATCTCAGTTTTACTGATATATACCTGCTGATTGCATATATAAATAAAAGATACAATTAAGATTAACAAATGACATAAAAATTGTATATTTATATTGTAGAGCCCTGAAGAAGGATCAAAAACGATCCGAAATATTGGCTAATATTAAAAGATTATTTACTAATAATAATTTAAAAAAATTTTACCACTCCCTCAATATTATTCTTTTATCATATATACATTTATTGGTCAATAACTTACTTTTATAAAATAAGTTATATTATATAACTTTTATTTCATCTGTAGAAGGCTTTAGTAAAGCCAAAACTAGTAATGTATTCGTAAAAATAAATGTGTGGTAAAAAACGTAGTAAATTGATTTATTATTTCATTAACATGAACTATCATATAGTAGAAGAGGTCACAACCATCAATTGTTTAGAAGATATTAATAATAAGGTAATGAAAAAGATATTACATATTTCTATTAACGATTGTAATTCAACTATGACTTTATTGTATAATTAATTTAACTACAGTGAAATCTCCATTAAGCGGACACTGACGGTGTAACTGATTTTGTCCGCTTATAAAAGGTGTCCGCTTAAAAAGAAGTTTTTCGCGAGTACAAAATTTTGCAATCCTTGTATATTTTAACAAAAGGAGGCTTCTTTGTTATCTCCATTTTTATCTCATTTATGACTTCACAACAATCAGCACACACTATCTCTTGCCTGAATACCATTCTTGATTGAAATCTTAACGGTTCATATATACTTAGCAAGGATATTGTTGTCAGGCCAAGTAAAAACAATCCTTGAAAGTGCATAGTATAATTCTCTAGCCCTTTTGAGTATTTGCCTAAAGAATCAGAAGAGATGTAGATGTTCGTAAACATATTGCATCTAATGTTTGGACGAGCATTGTGTTTTGTAACCACATCATTGAATCTATGTGCTACTGAACCTCCAAAACATACTCCTGATGAAGCAGCTAATAGCTCTTCAGAGAGTTCTGTACGAGATTCGATCAAATTGGATATAAAATTTTGCAGATTTCCTCCCTCTTCACATACCCAATGTTTAGTACGATAAAGATTCTGAGCAGATTTTATAGATCTGTCTGTTTTGGGGAATTGGATCAGCCTTCCGGATCTTTTTTCTTTAGTGCTAGACCCATATACATATATATATATACATATGTAAAATATAAAGTACAAAATAAATTACATTCTCAAATACATAAAAAAAATAACAAATATGTATGTAACATAAGAAACGTCATTAATTCAATTTTATTAAGAAGAAATTTTATGATTCTATAATAAAGACTTATATCCCGTTATACAATAAAATAAATATTAAAGAAAAGTCTGTTAATCATCTATATATTAAAATATTATCTATAATATGTGTTATATTTCACCCTAGGGCAAGCAAATCCAGTTTTTTTAATTTTAGCGATCAAAAGTAGTATGTTTTAGGAGTATCATATTCAAATTTCCAGGTGTAGCGGAATCGAAGATCAGATATTTTTTATAAAATGGTATTTTCCGCAAGAAATTTTGGAAAACCAAGGGCGGGATCGTGGTCTACGGAAAATTTCCTATAAGATACACTCATTTGAATATGATTTTTGACTATTTTTGCTTATTTGCAGCACAAAAACTGAAGAGACAAAATTTCTTAAAAAAATAAAATGGCCGCGATTTACACTGTATTGCACGTAGACATCTAAAATTTTAGGAAAAAAAAATTTGAGCAAAATCGGAGATGTCGATGTGGGGACGTTTGTCCGAACTATTGTTAACAATGTTATTTTTATTTGCAAAATAAGCTAAAAATTTAATTTAGAGATTTTATTATTTAATTTCTGACATTTCAATTTATTTGTGAACGAACACCTGCACAAGAATAAAATATTAAATTTTGTTAAACACATCCATTTTAATAACCATAAAATCAACATTAAACAAAATTTAAAACTTTTACATAACTGTACAAAAGGACTAAAAAAGTTCATTCTGGAATCTCTAGAAATAGACAAAATATAAAATAATTCAAATATAATTTGCCTTAAATCAACTGTCCAATATGAGGCCCGCGACTTTTCTTTTTGCGGCCCGCGGAGTAATTTAGTAACTTAAAAAAAAATGAAGAGAGAGATTTCAGTTTTTACTCAGCCTTTTTACAATTTCAGTTGATAATGTAAGCAGAGCAAATTTTCAACTGGAATTGTGTGACATGAAATCAGATTATTTTTACCAAGGAATAACTGAAACTGGATTAGACTTTTTTAAGTTGCTGCCAGAAGAACAATACCGCTACTTGCCAAACTTAAGGCTTACACTGGGCTCAGGCTGGCAAACACGTATCTTTACAAAAGCAGCTTTTCTAACATAAAATTTATAAAGTCAAAATATAGATGTTCTCTCTCGGTTGTTTCGTTTATTAACTACAAATATTAAAGTTAGAAAAAATTAGTTAGTGAAAACCAAAAACCTCAAATTTTCCACCATTTTTTTTATGTAATTTGATATTTTTTGAATAAATTAAAATAACAAACCTGTTTTTTCTTTGTATACCATACCTATTAAAACTCGCTATTAAAGTTGCATACAAAGTATTTTATAATGCGGACCCTCCAAATTACATTTCTTTTTTAAAGCGGCTCTTAGGGCACTTACAGTTGGACAGCCCTGCCTTAAATGATCAACTTACATCCAACAAAACTACTAAAGCCATCCCACGTAAATATGAATAACTTTAAGCACCAACTACAATAATATCCCGCCTAACATAACTCTATCACATACGTTACGCTGCAACGCCACAAGCGCTATAAATAAGTGTATTAATGTGAGTCATTCTGTTTTTCATTATCTTTATATTTTTATAATCTTTACAGTTTTAACTTTTAACTTATATGTACCACTCTCAACTGTATCTTCCCCCCTGCGGGAGGGGGTGGCGCTAAAGAATACTTCCGCTAGTCCCTTTGCTGGTCGTAAAAGGCGACCAATAGGCGAGGAGATAACCTCGTTAAAAAACCCACAGTTCGTCTGGGACAAGTCAAACTTATTTGTGAGTTTATTTTTGACAATTTTCACATAACACCTTGTGTAACTCACCTGCGTGTTTGCCGTGCGCGGTGACCCGAAAGTCAGGAAAAGGGGATCCTGGTAGTTGAGGGGCTAATACTCAGGTTTAAAAGAGTATTAGTTCCAACACACTGCTTTGGCCCTAGCTTCTGGTAAAACGGGAGGTTAAACCTAACCCAGTTTTAACCAATCGGCTCGTTATCTAACTTAAGGGTGAGGAATTATTTATGTGGTGATCGATGAAAGGTTCACAATGTGCTACGGTTGGTTCCCGATAGTATTCTTTGTGTTCGCGGAAGTCTTTCATTTACATCTATGAAACCTATATCGCTTGATTAGCCCTGGCGACTGCATTAGTTTGTGATGTAGCGTCCCATATGTGGCTCCGTGGTGGGTGGGGAGATTGAGCGATGAAGTTGACGGAGTTTATTATGGTAGATTCTAAACCTCCAACCAAACGATCTCGCCCGTTTACGGACGAGAGAGCTAATGAAGATAGAAATAGTACAAGCAGAAAGTTTGTTAGATATTTGATTGTTAAATGTTCTGAAAATGGCCAGAGTCTAAAGGAGGTTTCTCCCTTCTTAATTCATAGGACCATTTCCAATATTATTAATGGAACTTTAAATTCATGTAAGAAGTTATGAGACGGTACCTTGCTTATTGAAGTAAAAGATAAATTGCAGAGCAGTAAAATGCAGGAATGCACGTCGTTAGGTAACATTGCGGTGACAGTTGAACCGCATAAATCCTTAAATATTTCGAAGGGAGTAATTTCATGGTATGAGTTGTTATACACAACTGTAGACGAATGCAAACAGGAACTGGCGTCGCAAGGCGTTATCGATATTAAAAAACTAACCCGTAGAAAGGATGGTGAAGTCAGAGATACAACATCTATGATTTTAACATTCGATTCTGAACGGCTCCCAAATGAAGTTAAGGTGGCATATGTTACTCGCCCGGTTCGCCCGTTTATTCCTAACCCAATGAGGTGTTTCCAATGCCAACGTTTTGGACACACTGCAGTTAGGTGTCCAGGTGTTGCAACATGTGCAAAATGCAGTAAGGAGAAACATGACCCTGATCCATGCAACAGTTCACCTTTATGTGTGAATTGCAAAGGTAAGCATCCCGTTTATTCCCGAGACTGCCCAAAAATGAAAGAGGAAAGGAAGATAGCCGAGATCAGAGTAACAGACAAACTCTCTTACTTTGATGCTCAAAAGAAGTATAGAGCAATTACGGCTCCTACCTTTTCTAGATCGTTTGCTTCAGTTGCTGAAACACCTATTATTCAACAAACACCGATTATGACATTTACTGCTATTTCAGAAACTTCTTTAAATAAAGACAAGGACTCTAATGTGAAGGGTCAAAAACCGGTTGCGGGCCCATCAGGCTCAAAACCAAAACCGACTACGGCCCAATCCGGTCCAAGGTCACAACGAGTGGGACTTCAAGCAAAACCACTCAAGATGGGGGCTTATTTAAAACCTAAACCATCTAAGGTATTGGCTCGTATCGGGCCAAAACCAACCAAGGTTGCGACTTCCAAGTCAAAGCCTAAACAGGCAAAGGCTCAGTCCGAGTCAATGCCTGCAAAGACGGCAGCCCAATCTAGGCTACCGCCACCTGAGGTGCAGGTTTCTAGCGATCCTGCGCCCACAGACCCCAATATTAACGTGTCATTAGAGTCGATGGATGTGGAAGTTCTTTCCGCGCCATCTACTCTGACAGATGAAATTATGCCAATTAGTGGGAGTTCTACTCCCCCAGACGATAATTTTGAAGTTAAACAAAAAAACGCTAATAAACAAAGAGTTAAAATTACGTTCGCAACATAACATCAAAAATGGTTTCAACCATTATACAATGGAACTGCAACGGATATAATTCACACTACGAATCCTTTAAAATATTATTATCCGAAAATTCACCTATCTGCGTTTCCTTACAGGAAACAAATTTTAAGGTTGAATGTTTTGTTAATCTTCGTGGTTATACTATTTATAGAAAAGATCGTGCAAATGTTGATCGTGCTCAGGGTGGAACGGCTTTATTGGTCCGTGATACGGTTTTCAGTAAAGAACTCCGTGTCAACACTGCATTAGAAGCAGTAGCCGTTCAACTGCATATCCCTTTTGCACTGACCATTTGCTCAATTTATATTCCGCCAAATGTCAGTTTGGACATTCGTTTGATTGATCAATTACTTGAACAACTTCCGTCCCCATTCCTGCTAATGGGCGATTTTAATGCTCATAACACTATGTGGGGCTCAAATCGAACTGATGTGCGAGGTCGTAACTTGGCCAATCTTTTTTCAGAAACGGATTTAGTTATCTTAAATAAAGGTAACAATACCTACTTTTCCGTGGCCAATAGATCATTCTCGGCTATTGACCTTACCATTTGTTCTCCAAGTATCGCAGCATTGCTGGATTGGGAAGTCTCGGAATATCTTTATGATAGTGACCACTTTCCCATATTCATTCGCGTGCTTGGTCATGTAATTAATGAAAACCGTCATCGAAATTGGAGAATAAAAGATGCCGATTGGAATACGTTTGTTCAAGTGTTTAATTACGATGACAGTGTCCAAGCCACTATCGACGAAGATATTGAAACTTATACCGATTCTATCATACAGGCAGCACATGCGAGTATACCGTTATCTTCCGGAAAACCTCGCAGAGAGACTGTTCCTTGGTGGAATTTTGATTGTGAGCAAGCTAAACTAAACAAACGCCGTTCTTTTCGTAAATTTAACCACTCTCCAACAGAAGAGAACCTATTACTTTATTTGAGGTACAAAGCTGTTGCTCGAAGAACATGCAGAAAAGCTAAAAGAGAATCATGGTCAGAATATGTTACTTCTATTAATTCGAGAACCCCCGTCGGGAAGGTGTGGGAAAAAGTCAGAAAAATTTCTGGCCGAACCGCATCATTACCTATTAGTGGGTTATTGTCGGGTGATCAAATTATTACCAATCCCCTTGACATTTCGAATATTCTGGCCGATGTTTATTTTGACGCTTCCAGCGATAATAATTACGATGAAAATTTCCGAGATATTAAAATTAACATGGAGAAAAACGTTCTGTCATTTATCTCTGCTGAAGATGAATTATATAACGCACCGTTTAGTGTTTGGGAATTTGACTCGGCATTATCTGAAGCACACAATACTGCTCCAGGTGTCGATTTGATACACAATGCTATGCTCAAGCAATTAAGTCGCTCTGCCAAACTTCAATTGTTGGCACTCTATAACCGGATATGGTCAGCAGGGTATTGTCCTGAGTCGTGGAAACTTGCTATCATAGTACCAGTACTTAAACCTGGTAAAGATAAAAAGCTCCCGACAAGTTATAGGCCTATCTCTCTAACTAGCTGCTTATGCAAGTTACTAGAAAGAATGATCAATAAGCGTCTTACTTGGTTATTAGATTCAAGAGGTTTAATTGCTGACATACAATGTGGTTCAAGGCGTCACCGTTCTACGACTGATCACCTTGTTCGGTTGGATACAGCAATTAAAAATGCTTTTGTACAGAATCAACATCTTGTCGCTGTATTCTTTGACATTGCGAAAGCATATGACATGACGTGGAAGTACAATGTTCTACGAACACTTCATTCATGGGGTATTCGCGGAAGCATGGCATTGTTTATACAAAGCTTTTTAACTTCCCGTTCATTTAAGGTACGTGTAGGTGACAACATCTCGGGCATACGTCAGCAACAGAATGGTATTCCTCAGGGGTCTATTCTAAGCGTGACACTATTTATGATAGCGATTAACGGCATAAGTCAGTTCATCAAGCATCCGGTAAACGGATGTATGTATGTTGACGACGTAGCTATCTATTGTGCCTCGAGAAACATGGCAACATTGGAACGTCAACTTCAGTTAACAATCAATCACATTTTGAACTGGGCTAATAAGAATGGATTCACTTTTTCTACTAATAAAACGTTGCTTATCCATTTTTGTAGAAGACGAACCCCACACAGTGACCCTTTATTATATCTTTGGGGAGAACCTATTCCTGTACAGGATAGTGTTCGATTCCTCGGTGTCACATTTGACCGTGCGCTGACTTGGCGTCCTCATTTAATAAATCTGAGATCAAGATGTGTCCCGGCACTAAACTTGCTCAGGTCGTTGAGTTCAAAGTCATGGGGAGCGGATCGGAAAACAATGCTACTTCTGCATCGCGCTTTTGTGCGCTCAAAACTAGATTATGGTTCCCTAATCTATGCTTCCGCAGCTCCATCCACATTACATATTGTTGATCCTGCTCACCATACTGGAATTCGTTTAGCAACTGGCGCATTTCGCACTAGCCCTATTGTTAGTGTTTTGTGTGAGGCAGCTGAACCATCACTCTGTCTTCGGCGTAAAATTTTGACTGTTAGGTACGCCGCGAAACTAAAAGCTAAACGCTTGCATCCGACGTTTTCTGTAGTGTACAATAATGGTCTCGACGATCTATACAACATCAGGATACGGTCCCAAAAACCGGTTGCTGTAAGAAATTGCAGTATACTTCGGGAACTGGATTTCCAACTCCCTGATGTATATTAACTGTCTTACTGCCGCGATCCTCCTTGGACTTTTCAACGTCCAAGGTTAAATACTGCATTATCGAGAATGAGCAAAGCTTCAACTTTACCAGTTGAATATCGAACTGAATTTGCAAAAATTCAAGCAATTAATGTAAATGCCACTTGGATTTATACCGATGGCTCAAAAAGTAACGACGGTGTGGGTTGTGCTTTTCTGGTAGATGAGCTGCAGTTTACATTTGGCTTGCCAAGTGTAAGCAGCGGGTATACTGCAGAACTGTATGCTATCTATCAGGCTCTTCTCTACATCCAACTAAGCGCAGGTACAAATTATGTTATATGTACAGACTCGTTGAGTGCATTAAACGCCATAGATGACCAATATCCCGATCATTTCTTGTTGAGGCAAATTCAATCAATTTTGCTTCAGGTGTCTCAGATAAATGTCACTGTTAACTTTGTCTGGATCCCCAGTCACGTAGGTATCAGTGGCAATGAAAAAGCTGATGCGCTTGCCAAATTGGCAATAACTAGCGCTGAATATGTTTCATTTAAAGTTTGCGTTAGGGATATTTGTAATTTTCTACATCAAAAGCTGCTGTCTAGCTGGCAAACTGAGTGGTTTGCTATTCAAGACAACAAGCTGCGATGCACTAAAAGCGTTATTACACCGTGGAGTTCGTCATGCAGGCCGAAGCGTAGGGAAGAGGTTATCCTCACGCGACTTCGCATCGGTCACTGTCGATGGACTCACAGGCATTTGTTGGCATCTGAGGTGCCGCCAGTTTGTGATACTTGTAATGTCCCATTGACTGTTCGTCATATCTTATTGGATTGTCGGCAGTTTTCGGAACAAAGAGTTACGTCTGAATTATTACCCAGTTTGTCGATTGTCTTGGGCGATCAGATCGTTGAAGTCGATCGTCTGTTCGAATTTATTCGACAGAGCAAATTGGGTGTATGGATATAATTGTTAATTTATTATGATTAATGTTTGTGTATCGTAAAATCCAGCAGTGTTTAGGACTTTTTACACCCTAGACACTGTTGGAATTATCTAGTCATTATTGCTATAGTCATTAAAGTTTGTGAACGTTTATTTTATCTTTGTTGTTTATTTATTTATTTATTTATTTAATTTTATTTTTTAATATGCCATTTTACAGCATATTATTTTACACTTTTTATAGTTAGAGAAAAGAATCGGCGTTAATAGTCTTATTAGGCTGATACGCCAAAAATCTAAACTAACTAACTATAAACTCCCTGTACAACCAGTGCAGTGTTAAACCAAGATCAAAGTTAACTGCTAGTTTGACTAACTGGGGGAGTTGCAAATTGAAATTTTACTAAATAAAAATAAATTTTAATGTTTTAAAATAAAAAAAACATGTTAGCGTTTATTCTTATGTTTATTGTCATACATTACACTTTTAATATAATTACAAAAAACTAATTTTACAAAATGATTTACAATATAAAACATTATGTCGTCTTTATGTTGACATATAAAAGTAAATTTGTACTAACCTTAAAAGCTACACAATTGTAAACAAAACACTTAAAATTGTCTATAGTAATAACGCACTAATAAGAGCACTTAGCAGATTGTTTAATTTCACAAATTTAACTCATATGTATATAAAGCTGGTCATACACGTAACTGTATAATTGACACACAACCGTTTTTGATCAAAATAAACGACTTGCACATTTATTTATTTTACATTTTAATTTTTCCTGCAATTTCATGGATTTAGTGAGGTTCATTTCTGTAACTATACTACTGAACCATGAGCAGTTTGCAAAAAGGGTCAGTTAATTAAAATTTTGCCGAACTAGCCAAATAATATCCAATGCGTTGTAAAATAGAGCAGATAGAAGTGACGATCAAATCAGATTTTGAAGGATGGACAATAATTTAAATAAATAGTTGATTAATTTAGAAAAAAATTAGTTGAATTTACTATACAAAATTTAGATTACTTTACAATACTTACAAATAGGATAATAATAAAAAAATTCAAAATTCAAAAATTTTCAGTTGGATATTGTTCAGGAACAAGCAAAATAAAATTTTCAAAATAGTTTTCTTTATTAATGTTTTGTCTCCGCATAAATTCGTATAAGTAGGAGGGAAATAATGATTCCAAAGTTCCAAAACCATACCTCAATTTTCTTTTAGCTCGCATCCACATACCCTCTATACTTTGTGTATGTATGTCTGCATCATCGGGGTCTACAAAATTGTCTTGGTGGACAATCACCCGATGTGCATACATTCCATTATTTATTAGTTCGATGTTTGCGTAACTTCTCCAAGCGTCCGAAATAATGATAGTCCCTGGTAGTATATATTTTTCAATCAGAGGCAACAAAGTTGTCTCTGATCGATCAGGAACCACTTCTAAAAAGCATTTTTTGGTACCTCGTTCTATTCCACCAAACACCCAGTGGCTATCCCGTTAAGCACCTCTATGGTACTTGCGGTGGAAGAATTTGCTTTCATCAATTTCTACGGTTTTAGGGTTTCCGACTTTATCAACCCCCCCGCCCCCCAACATTGTAAAATTGTTTCCCGCCCACATAGTGCACAAATCCCTATAAAAATTACACCAATCTACAATTGTGTGTTTACTGCTTTCGGAAATACCAGCTTTTCTCACAATTTCACTTTCAGGTAGTTCGCGGCACCATCCATAAATTATATAAATTAACTGTTGTAAATTTAATCTTGATTTGGAAAAAAAATAATTGTGGCGAACGGATTTATTTTTTTTACATCTTGAGCATTTCCGAATATATCCGTCACTTTTATCGCACCTTGAATTTATCGTCATCGCATAATTACAATTTTCGCAAATCATTGCAGGGTTTTAGCTAATTTAACTAGAGTCCATTTTTCTTCTAATATTTGTTCTCGTGTAAGTACTGCCTCTGATAAATTCTGCATTATCAATCTTTTTAACTGACTTTTTATAAATATTTAATTTAAACAAATTCTGTGACATGCGCAGAATTCACTTTCTTGACTGCGTACAAGCAAGGCAATTTAAGCGGACCGCGGACGAAACGCCGCTTACTTTCTGCTGGTGGGACCAAAGATCGCATCGAAATTGTGTCTCAATTCTATCTTTGGAAACCCATATCTTCGCTTTATCCAGTGCCACGCTGGTCGGGGCTGCTGACCAGGTGCTTGTCGCCATCCGGCTACTGGGTGTGGGTTGGCTGAATGGTAGAGGATGGTTGGGTTTAGGGCGCCACTGGGTAATACTACCCAGACAAATAATAATTACGAAATTACAGCACAGCACATTTATTAACAACACAAACTATTAAGTCCGCTAGGCGAATTCAAACGGTACTCCACACACGTGGGCCGTTCACCAGTCTTTCTTTTGATGTCCTCTTTGAGACTCCTCAAGACACACTCTCCCTAGTCTTCCTCTTCCGGAACACACTTAAGTCGCACTTGCGCAACACGATACACTACATATACATACAATAGTACATTTATAAACAATATACATAGACAACACACATTACAATTACAATCACTACGTCACAACTCTCCTCCCTGCTTACGAGAAAAAAAAACCTTTTTTCCAATTTAATACCTATGTACTAAATATAAATCTATTATTTTTACTAAACCTAACCCTATCTTAAAGTAACAACTAAACCACCTTATAATAAATATCTAATCCTGAGTTTCAATCTAACCAGGGTCTATTTTAAGATCTTTTATGTGATGGGTACCTGATAATTTTTTCCCTTCGGGAGTTTCCAACACGTACGTTGTTGCCGAAATTTTCTTTTTCACTCTGCAAAGCGTGAACTTGGGTGCCAGTTTAGCAGAAAAATAAGCCCCAGCATTAGAAAGGAAATGATTCCTCTTCCAAACCATGTCACCAACCGTAAATTCAAGAGGTCTACGCCTTAAGTTGTAATGTCGGGCGTTTTGTTGAGAGGCTTTTGCCAGATTAGCTCGAACTTTTGCAAAGATTTCCGGTAGCCGATCTAACCTTTTATCAATTTCTTAGCGATCCGCAAAGTTAAACGGCATATTGTTACCTAGAGGTGGGTACTGATTCCCTGAATGAATCAACTCGCGGCCAAATGTTAAAAACGCTGGCGTAAACCCAGTGACTTCATGTACGCTAGTACGTAACGCATATCCAAATTTTGAAAGGTGTTCATCCCATTCCCGGTGATTATCTTTAATGAATGAAGCTATCATTGTTTTTAGCGTACGATTGTATCGTTCAGTCGGGTTTGCTTGTGGATGAAACATGGGTGTATATAAAATTTTAACATGGTGAGACGCACACATGTTTTTAAACTTAGTACTTACATACTGCTTACCGTTATCAGAAATAATACACTGCGGTATACCAAACAACATAAAAACATCATTTTCAATGATTCGCGTAATTTTAGCTGAATCAGCTTTTGGTAGCGCAAACAATAAAACATTTTTTGTAAACAAGTCACAAACAACAAGAATAAATCGATTTCGTTTGTGTGAAAGTGGAAAAGGTCCCATTAAGTCAGTCGAGAGCAATTGAAAAGGACGATCGATTGTATGATGCCCCATTAGACCACACGGCCTATCCTGCTCTACTTTATGGGCAAGACATACTGCACAATGACGGCAGTATCTCACTATGTCCGCATACATGCGAGGCCAAAAGTATAATTCAGATACACGTTTAAAAGTTTTAAAAATCCCGAGATGTCCCGCGGAAGCCACGTCGTGATTTTCAGATAAAACTTTATTTCTTAATGGTTTAGGCACAACCGTTTTCCAAGGGTTTTCAAACCCTAACGAACACTTCGTTTCTCTAACTAATTTAAACAACTTATTGTTCTCCACTTTCCATGTAATAAAATCATTAGGGTTTTCCGTTACCCTTCCTAACATTCTGCGATACCATTCATCACAGTCATTTTCTTCAATATTTAATATAGTTAACTCTATACTCTCTACGCCAATGGCCCGAGATAACGCATCTGGAGCTTGGTGTTTGACGCCTGGTCTATGTACAACCTGAAATGAATATTGCTGAAGAGTCATAAGCCATCGGAACACTCTTGCTGGTGGGTCCTTCAACTCCCATAGCCATTTGAGTGAATGATGGTCGGTTATTACTTTAAATTCAGTTGCTTCAATGTAGCCTCGGAATTTTCGAATGCTAAATATTAAAGCCAAGCACTCTAGTTCCATTGCCCCATAGTTCTTTTCCTGCGCCGTTGTTGACCTACTGGCATATGCTATTACCCTATTCCCTTCTTGAAAATTTTGACTTAGAATACATCCCAATCCCGCAGACGAAGCGTCACACTCGATAATAAAAGGTAAGTCAAAATTTGGGACGGCTAGTATTGGCGCTGACACTAATCGCTGTTTTAAATCGTCAAAGGCTATCTGTTGATCTTTTCCCCAACACCAATGGCTTTGTTTCTTTGTCAGTTTTGTCAAAGGAGCCGATATGGTGGAAAAGTTTGGGACAAACCGTCGGTACCAGCCAGACAGTCCAATAAAACGGCGTATCTCACTAGGATTTCTAGGTTTTGGAAAATTTACTACTGCTTTTACCTTTTCGGGATCAACAAGCAATCCATTGCCATTAATCACATAGCCTAAATACCGCAATTCCTGTCTAGCAAAGTTGCACTTTTCTTGGTTTAAAGTGAGACCCGCTTTTGACAACCGCTTAAATACTTCACTTAAGATTTCCAAGTGAAGCTCAAAAGTTTCAGTAATGATGATGATGTCATCGAGGTATTTAAAAACGTACGGGTCAAGTTCGGGACCCAACACTTGATCGATTAATCGCTGGAAGGTACTAGGGCTATTATGTAATCCAAAAGGCATTTTTATGAATTGATACAATCCATGACCCGGAACAGCAAAAGCAGTAATTTCTTTGCTAGATGTAGTAAGATTGATTTGCCAATATGCAGAAGCAATGTCAAGTGAAGATATATATTTTGCCGCTTTTAACCTATCCAATATAGCAGACACTTGTGGTAAAGCATATGAGTCGCGTTTTGTAACCGCGTTAACCTTCCTAAAATCTATACAAAACCTGTACTCTCCCGAATTCTTTTTTACCATAACAATTGGTGAACTCCATGGTGAATAACTTGGTTCAATCACGCCCAACTTTAACATTTTTTCTACTTCCAGGTTTATTATCTTTTGCATAGCTGGCGAAACGGGATAATATCGCTGCTTTATAGGTGCAGCGTTGCCAACATCAATATGATGTTGAACTTGTTGAGTGCAACCTATCCCATTGCCTATTTTGTTAAAATAAAACGAAGTTAATTGGACAATCTGAGATCTTTCTGAAGAAGATAAATTGTTATCGTTGATGGCATCCAACCTAAACTGTTGTGTCGGAAGAGAGTACACGTTTTTTCCTAAATCAGGAATTATCCCAGATTTTAACCAAAAATCTATGCCTAAAACTAACTTACAAACTAAGTTCTCTAACACTAAACAAGATATCAAATAAACTCCCCCCTCAAACCTTAATGGAAGCTCGACTATACCAAGCACTAATGTCTCATTTCCATTAGCAACCTTTACCGATTTTATATCTCTAGAAGTTCTTAAATCTACACCTAATTTATTTAATCTAATATATACATTTTTGGACACACAAGTCTGCGAACAACCACTGTCCAGTAAAGCATCCAACTCCATACCATAAATAGATACTTTAAGGTATGGTCGACAATCACCAACTACCCTGCTCAAAACT
Organism: Tachinus rufipes; assembly: GCA_963932245.1. NCBI lineage: Eukaryota > Metazoa > Arthropoda > Insecta > Coleoptera > Staphylinidae > Tachinus > Tachinus rufipes. Next base: position 46,150,227 of record OZ010743.1, on the reverse strand, counting down.
TGTGTCAGTTGTTCACGCTTGATAGTCGAGATCGGTTTTTGGATAACGCGAGGACTGCATCGATCTCGAATTACGACCTCTCGACGCCATTTCCCGCTCTTGTACATTTAACACAATTGTTTCTTTGCGTTCCTAGTTTACCGCAACCTGTACAAAACTTGTTTTGTGCTTGTTTACATTTAGAAAAGGGATGACCTTTCTCCCCGCAATTCCAGCAATGAATAGGATTAGCATAACTACGTGCTGTCAATGGTTGTCTATATACTCTAGATGCTGCTAAATCGGGCTCTATTTTTAAATTTTTAAAATCTCGTTGTGAATTGTTTGCTAACCATCGATTTGATTCGAGTATATTGCAGCGTTGACGCAACTCATCAATCGATTTAATTTCATCAAAACCCAATCTTTCAATATAATACGAATTTAAGTTCCGTTTGATGGTGTTTAGCTTTTCCTGATCTATTACTAACCCCGGTACGCGGTTAAATAATGATAGCATACTTGCAAAATACCCACTTATTGATTCATTTTCTAGTTGAAGCCTCGCATCAATTTCCCTCCGCAACTCATACGCGTAATCTATCGGTTGGTATTCTGCACGTAATTTAAAAACAAATTCCGGCCAACATTGAAAACTACTTTTGTAGGCTCGATACCAGGTTAAAGCCCGATCACATAAAATTTCAGGAATACACCTAAAAAGTTCTTCATCAGTTACCCCATTAATTTCTCTAAGTTCTGTAATCCTTTCTAAGAAAGCACCTACACTAATATCTGAATTATTTCCTGTAAATTTAATATTCCAGTCCGTAACGTGTTTTCGACCAAAAGATCCAACTTTTATTTCTTGTTTTTGTTTACAAGACTGACCAATAAAACTACTATTTGGTGTTGCAACATCAGTGCCACCCGTTATACACTTGTCTTCTATTATCCCTTCTAGTTCTTCAAGCCTGGTTGTATAGCTTTCTACTAGTTGAAAAGCTGCTTTATCAATTCCCTTTGGAATTCTACCTAACCGTCCTGATAGATGAATCAACTTAGTTTCAATTGATTTAGCCGACCCTGACAATCTATCTCCATCATATGCATCAACTAATTCACCTAAGTACGCTAATTTTTGCTTAATAATTGATAATTCCCTATTCCAATCTAATGCATCTATTTCTAGAGGAGTTAATAACTCATCAGCTAGCAGGGGTGAGAGCTTAGAGCGCAATTGATTGATTGTGAAAAACCTAGTGCATACATAGCCATGCGCTGACAATTCATAAATTATTTCGTCTTTGCTCAAACGTAATATATCCATTTTAATAACTTAATTTTTAATAATATTAATTAAAATTATAATAAAAGAACTTTAATATGAATACGCAAAAATTGATATATTACCTTTGTAAACAATAAAACAAAGAACAAAACTCCTAACCTATTAAGTAATTTAAATTTACAAATATTACAAAAAATATTAATAACTAAATAATTAAATTCAATTTAAATAAACAAATTGATAATAAAGTAAAATGAAAAATTGAAAGAAAACTTTATGCTAAATTTGCAAATATTGCAGAATTATAAAAACTATTTAAATTTATTAAATCTAAAAGAAAATAAAACAACCAAAAAATTATATATTTAATAAATCATATTTATATTCTCCAAAATCTTTTATCAATGTTCAATGCTCTTAAACAATTTTTAATCACATTAACCACATGAAATCTTATGTATTTACTACATCCAATTATATTTTTCAATGTGTATAATGTATAATTTAATAACTACAAATATTGTTTTATTTAAAACAATTTTTTTTCTCATGATAAAAAAAAAGTTTATTTTATTATATTTTCACACACGACAAAAGAAAGGAATGCGAACAAAAATATACGCCATAAAATTATTAATTTACTGTCTATTTATTTGCGTATATAAATTGCAGTGCTCTAACCTTTTTGGATACTATGCGGCCCTGACGGTGATCCTTGCGGTGCATCGGGAGCTGTCTCGCTGCGGGTAACTTGTTGCATCGTGGTACTTAGATCATGCGGATTGATTTTACAGGTTTCCTTGATGTAGATGAAACTGCTCCAGCTCCGTGACCATGCAGCAAGTTGTCGGCGTTTTTTTCCTGGTTGCCTTCTATCCGTTGTCCTCGTGTGTGCTTTTTCTTTCCTCTACCACAGATGTAACAGCCCGTGGTCTAAGTATTATATTAGGGACCACGTTGGTGCGCCAATTTGCCACGCTGGTCGGGGCTGCTGACCAGGTGCTTGTCGCCACCCGGCTACTGGGTGTGGGTTGGCTGAATGGTAGAGTATGGTTGGGTTTAGGGCGCCACTGGGTAATACTACCCAGACAAATAATAATTACGAAATTACAGCACAGCACATTTATTAACAACACAAACTATTAAGTCCGCTAGGCGAATTCAAACGGTACTCCACACACGTGGGCCGTTCACCAGTCTTTCTTTTGATGTCCTCTTTGAGACTCCTCAAGACATACTCTCCCTAGTCTTCCTCTTCCGGAACACACTTAAGTCGCACTTGCGCAACACGATACACTACATATATATACAATAGTACATTTATAAACAATATACATAGACAACACACATTACAATTACAATCACTACGTCACACCAGGATTGTCGCAACAGTAGGTTTCAGAAGGTATTACTATTTAATATATTAAATATTGCGACTCTGAATATACAAAACTTGTTATTTGTCAAATAACATATTTTAAATGTAAGAAAATCTATTTTAATTAATGGTTTATTCATTAATTTATTAAGAAAAAATGTTTTAATTAAAATTTATTTGTATAAAAATATTGATAACGCAATTAATCATATTGGTAAATGCATACATTGCTTAATTGAGCTTTTTTATATGCAATACAAAGTAAAAATATTACATACATATTAATCTCCCAATACAGTTTTGACAATAGGCAACTAAATATACACGAAAAGGTTTGCTCTGTTGCACTTTGTCTACGCCCGTTTTATCATCCTTTTCTTAACAGGTACTTTCCTTTTACCTGTGAAGTAAGCCAAAATACTCACTTAACCTACAAATATTTGATTTTTTTAATAAAATTTACTTATTGTCGTTGATTACAATTTTATAGATTTTTAAATCATTTAAAAATGTGTAAAATTGTAACCAACAACAACAAGTGAACATTAATTATAAAAATAAACAAATATTTGTAGGTTAAGTGAGTAATTTGGCTTACTTCACTGGCAAAAAGAACTTACCTAACATATCAGGTTTTGTTTTAATTGACAAATTTATTTTATTTTATGAATTAATAAAAATATTTACATCTTTAATTAAAATTTTATAAAATAAAAACAAAACATTGATTTATCTTATTAAGGACCGTAATATCCAACTCCTAATAAAGCATCTAATAAACTATTAGCTGAATAACCTAACTTTTAATTTTATTCATATTATTAAAACCTAAGAACAGCCAATTAAATATATGCTTAACATATACATTTATAACAAATAAAAACATTAAGCATATAATTTATAAGCCGTTCAGAGGTGTAACAAAAATAAATCAAATTAAAGTTTAAAAAAAGTTAGGTTATTCAGCTAATAGTTTATTAGGTGGTTTATTAGCAGTTGGATATTACAGGCCTAAATCTTCTTTATTTGAATCATCAAAACTATTGGGGATTGCAGCTAAGCAATACGCTACCTGGCGGCTGATTTGTTAACGAGCCGTTGTTGAAGTTTACATACATATACAATTTGAATGTCATGTTTTGTTTACATTTGATTTAACCTGAAAATTGTTTATAAATACAGTCGATTCCGCTTAATCGGACCACATCGGGAGCTGCTTGTTTTGGTTCGATTAAGCGGCTGGTCCGATTATGCAAAATTAACACAAAAAAACCTAATTCAGAACCTCAATTTTATTTGAAAGTGTTAAATCGTTCCTAGGCATTTTAAATTCTACAGCATATAATAACAAACCATATGATATAAGCACGTGTAGCAACATGCATTAATTCACATTTCAACCACCATGGCGCTAAAAGCTTAAAAAGTAATCCCACATATGAATGGCAACACCGGCACATGCAATAGTTATCATTCCAGCCATAGTGGCTGTGGCGCTAATTATTCCAGCCACAGTAGCGTTAAGATCTTAAAAAGTAGTCCCAATATGCTATAATATATTGAATATAACGGGTGTGAACTTAGCACGCCAAGCTAGCACGCCATGGAGGGGAATGGGGGAACCTTCCCACTTCACCAAAAAAAAAAGTGACGTTTTTAATTAGTTCTTTATTAATTTTTTACTCGTTAAATGTAACTTTAAATCTTTAACTACCCCCCTGCGGGAGGGGGTGGCGCAAAAGAATACTTCCGCTAGTCCCTTTGCTGGTCGTAAAAGGCGACCAATAGGCGAGGAGATAACCTCGTTAAAAAACCCACAGTTCGTCTGGGACAAGTCAAACTTATTTGTGAGTTTATTTTTGACAATTTTCACATAACACCTTGTGTAACTCACCTGCGTGTTTGCCGTGCGCGGTGACCCGAAAGTCAGGAAAAGGGGATCCTGGTAGTTGAGGGGCTAATACTCAGGTTTAAAAGAGTATTAGTTCCAACACACTGCTTTGGCCCTAGCTTCTGGTAAAACGGGAGGTTAAACCTAACCCAGTTTTAACCAATCGGCTCGTTATCTAACTTAAGGGTGAGGAATTATTTATGTGGTGATCGATGAAAGGTTCACAATGTGCTACGGTTGGTTCCCGATAGTATTCTTTGTGTTCGCGGAAGTCTTTCATTTACATCTATGAAACCTATATCGCTTGATTAGCCCTGGCGACTGCATTAGTTTGTGATGTAGCGTCCCATATGTGGCTCCGTGGTGGGTGGGGAGATTGAGCGATGAAGTTGACGGAGTTTATTATGGTAGATTCTAAACCTCCAACCAAACGATCTCGCCCGTTTACGGACGAGAGAGCTAATGAAGATAGAAATAGTACAAGCAGAAAGTTTGTTAGATATTTGATTGTTAAATGTTCTGAAAATGGCCAGAGTCTAAAGGAGGTTTCTCCCTTCTTAATTCATAGGACCATTTCCAATATTATTAATGGAACTTTAAATTCATGTAAGAAGTTAAGAGACGGTACCTTGCTTATTGAAATAAAAGATAAATTGCAGAGCAGTAAAATGCAGGAATGCACGTCGTTAGGTAACATTGCGGTGACAGTTGAACCGCATAAATCCTTAAATATTTCGAAGGGAGTAATTTCATGGTATGAGTTGTTATACACAACTGTAGACGAATGCAAACAGGAACTGGCGTCGCAAGGCGTTATCGATATTAAAAAACTAACCCGTAGAAAGGATGGTGAAGTCAGAGATACAACATCTATGATTTTAACATTCGATTCTGAACGGCTCCCAAATGAAGTTAAGGTGGCATATGTTACTCGCCCGGTTCGCCCGTTTATTCCTAACCCAATGAGGTGTTTCCAATGCCAACGTTTTGGACACACTGCAGTTAGGTGTCCAGGTGTTGCAACATGTGCAAAATGCAGTAAGGAGAAACATGACCCTGATCCATGCAACAGTTCACCTTTATGTGTGAATTGCAAAGGTAAGCATCCCGTTTATTCCCGAGACTGCCCAAAAATGAAAGAGGAAAGGAAGATAGCCGAGATCAGAGTAACAGACAAACTCTCTTACTTTGATGCTCAAAAGAAGTATAGAGCAATTACGGCTCCTACCTTTTCTAGATCGTTTGCTTCAGTTGCTGAAACACCTATTATTCAACAAACACCGATTATGACATTTACTGCTATTTCAGAAACTTCTTTAAATAAAGACAAGGACTCTAATGTGAAGGGTCAAAAACCGGTTGCGGGCCCATCAGGCTCAAAACCAAAACCGACTACGGCCCAATCCGGTCCAAGGTCACAACGAGTGGGACTTCAAGCAAAACCACTCAAGATGGGGGCTTATTTAAAGCCTAAACCATCTAAGGTATTGGCTCGTATCGGGCCAAAACCAACCAAGGTTGCGACTTCCAAGTCAAAGCCTAAACAGGCAAAGGCTCAGTCCGAGTCAAAGCCTGCAAAGACGGCAGCCCAATCTAGGCTACCGCCACCTGAGGTGCAGGTTTCTAGCGATCCTGCGCCCACAGACCCCAATATTAACGTGTCGTTAGAGTCGATGGATGTGGAAGTTCTTTCCGCGCCATCTACTCTGACAGATGAAATTATGCCAATTAGTGGGAGTTCTACTCCCCCGGACGATAATTTTGAAGTTAAACAAAAAAACGCTAATAAACAAAGAGTTAAAATTACGTTCGCAACATAACATCAAAAATGGTTTCAACCATTATACAATGGAACTGCAACGGATATAATTCACACTACGAATCCTTTAAAATATTATTATCCGAAAATTCACCTATCTGCGTTTCCTTACAGGAAACAAATTTTAAGGTTGAATGTTTTGTTAATCTTCGTGGTTATACTATTTATAGAAAAGATCGTGCAAATGTTGATCGTGCTCAGGGTGGAACGGCTTTATTGGTCCGTGATACGGTTTTCAGTAAAGAACTCCGTGTCAACACTGCATTAGAAGCAGTAGCCGTTCAACTACATATCCCTTTTGCACTGACCATTTGCTCAATTTATATTCCGCCAAATGTCAGTTTGGACATTCGTTTGATTGATCAATTACTTGAACAACTTCCGTCCCCATTCCTGCTAATGGGCGATTTTAATGCTCATAACACTATGTGGGGCTCAAATCGAACTGATGTGCGAGGTCGTAACTTGGCCAATCTTTTTTCAGAAACGGATTTAGTTATCTTAAATAAAGGTAACAATACCTACTTTTCCGTGGCCAATAGATCATTCTCGGCTATTGACCTTACCATTTGTTCTCCAAGTATCGCAGCATTGCTGGATTGGGAAGTCTCGGAATATCTTTATGATAGTGACCACTTTCCCATATTCATTCGCGTGCTTGGTCATGTAATTAATGAAAACCGTCATCGAAATTGGAGAATAAAAGATGCCGATTGGAATACGTTTGTTCAAGTGTTTAATTACGATGACAGTGTCCAAGCCACTATCGACGAAGATATTGAAACTTATACCGATTCTATCATACAGGCAGCACATGCGAGTATACCGTTATCTTCCGGAAAACCTCGCAGAGAGCCTGTTCCTTGGTGGAATTTTGATTGTGAGCAAGCTAAACTAAACAAACGCCGTTCTTTTCGTAAATTTAACCACTCTCCAACAGAAGAGAACCTATTACTTTATTTGAGGTACAAAGCTGTTGCTCGAAGAACATGCAGAAAAGCTAAAAGAGAATCATGGTCAGAATATGTTACTTCTATTAATTCGAGAACCCCCGTCGGGAAGGTGTGGGAAAAAGTCAGAAAAATTTCTGGCCGAACCGCATCATTACCTATTAGTGGGTTATTGTCGGGTGATCAAATTATTACCAATCCCCTTGACATTTCGAATATTCTGGCCGATGTTTATTTTGACGCTTCCAGCGATAATAATTACGATGAAAATTTCCGAGATATTAAAATTAACATGGAGAAAAACGTTCTGTCATTTATCTCTGCTGAAGATGAATTATATAACGCACCGTTTAGTGTTTGGGAATTTGACTCGGCATTATCTGAAGCACACAATACTGCTCCAGGTGTCGATTTGATACACAATGCTATGCTCAAGCAATTAAGTCGCTCTGCCAAACTTCAATTGTTGGCACTCTATAACCGGATATGGTCAGCAGGGTATTGTCCTGAGTCGTGGAAACTTGCTATCATAGTACCAGTACTTAAACCTGGTAAAGATAAAAAGCTCCCGACAAGTTATAGGCCTATCTCTCTAACTAGCTGCTTATGCAAGTTACTAGAAAGAATGATCAATAAGCGTCTTACTTGGTTATTAGATTCAAGAGGTTTAATTGCTGACATACAATGTGGTTCAAGGCGTCACCGTTCTACGACTGATCACCTTGTTCGGTTGGATACAGCAATTAAAAATGCTTTTGTACAGAATCAACATCTTGTCGCTGTATTCTTTGACATTGCGAAAGCATATGACATGACGTGGAAGTACAATGTTCTACGAACGCTTCATTCATGGGGTATTCGCGGAAGCATGGCATTGTTTATACAAAGCTTTTTAACTTCCCGTTCATTTAAGGTACGTGTAGGTGACAACATCTCGGGCATACGTCAGCAACAGAATGGTATTCCTCAGGGGTCTATTCTAAGCGTGACACTATTTATGATAGCGATTAACGGCATAAGTCAGTTCATCAAGCATCCGGTAAACGGATGTATGTATGTTGACGACGTAGCTATCTATTGTGCCTCGAGAAACATGGCAACATTGGAACGTCAACTTCAGTTAACAATCAATCACGTTTTGAACTGGGCTAATAAAAATGGATTCACTTTTTCTACTAGTAAAACGTTGCTTATCCATTTTTGTAGAAGACGAACCCCACACGGTGACCCTTTATTATATCTTGGGGGAGAACCTATTCCTGTACAGGATAGTGTTCGATTTCTCGGTGTCACATTTGACCGTGCGCTGACTTGGCGTCCTCATTTAATAAATCTGAGATCAAGATGTGTCCCGGCACTAAACTTGCTCAGGTCGTTGAGTGGAAAGTCATGGGGAGCGGATCGGAAAACAATGCTACTTCTGCATCGCGCTTTGGTGCGCTCAAAACTAGATTATGGTTCCATAATCTATGCTTCCGCAGCTCCATCCACATTACGTATTGTTGATCCTGCTCACCATACTGGAATTCGTTTAGCAACTGGCGCATTTCGCACTAGCCCTATTGCTAGTGTTTTGTGTGAGGCAGCTGAACCATCACTTTATCTTCGGCGTAAAATTTTGACAATTAGGTACGCCGCGAAACTAAAAGCTAAACGCTTGCATCCGACGTTTCCTGTCGTGTACAATAATGGTCTCGACGATCTATACAACATCAGGATACGGTCCCAAAAACCGGTTGCTATAAGAAATTGCAGTATACTTCGGGAACTGGATTTCCAACTCCCTGATGTATATCAACTGTCTTACTGTCGCGATCCTCCTTGGACTTTTCAACGTCCAAGGTTAAATACTGCATTATCGAGAATGAGCAAAGCTTCAACTTTACCAGTTGAATATCGAACTGAATTTGCAAAAATTCAAGCAATGAATGTAAATGCCACTTGGATTTATACCGATGGCTCAAAAAGTAACGACGGTGTGGGTTGTGCTTTTCTGGTAGATGAGCTGCAATTTACATTTGGCTTGCCAAGTGTTAGCAGCGTGTATACTGCAGAACTGTATGCTATCTATCAGGCTCTTCTCTACATCCAACTAAGCGCAGGTACAAATTATGTTATATGTACAGACTCGTTGAGTGCATTAAACGCCATAGATGACCAATATCCTGATCATTACTTGCTGAGGCAAATTCATTCAATTTTGCTTCAGGTGTCTCAGATAAATGTCACTGTTAACTTTGTCTGGATCCCCAGTCACGTAGGTATCAGTGGCAATGAAAAAGCTGATGCGCTTGCCAAATTGGCAATAACTAGCGCTGAATATGTTTCATTTAAAGTTTGCGTTAGAGATATTTGTAATTTTCTACATCAAAAGCTGCTGTCTAGCTGGCAAACTGAGTGGTTTGCTATTCAAGACAACAAGCTGCGATGCACTAAAAGCGTTATTACACCGTGGAGTTCGTCATGCAGGCCGAAGCGTAGGGAAGAGGTTATCCTCACGCGACTTCGCATCGGTCACTGTCGATGGACTCACAGGCATTTGTTGGCATCTGAGGTGCCGCCAGTTTGTGATACTTGTAATGTTCCATTGACTGTTCGTCATATCTTATTGGATTGTCGGCAGTTTTCGGAACAAAGAGTTACGTCTGAATTATCACCCAGTTTGTCGATTGTCTTGGGCGATCAGATCGTTGAAGTCGATCGTCTGTTCGAATTTATTCGACAGAGCAAATTGGGTGTATGGATATAATTGTTAATTTATTATGATTAATGTTTGTGTATCGTAAAATCCAGCAGTGTTTAGGACTTTTTACACCCTAGACACTGTTGGAATTATCTAGTCATTATTGCTATAGTCATTAAAGTTTGTGAACGTTTATTTTATCTTTGTTGTTTATTTATTTATTTATATATTTAATTTTATTCTTTAATATGCCATTTTACAGCATATTATTTTACACTTTTTATAGTTAGAGAAAAGAATCGGCGTTAATAGTCTTATTAGGCTGATACGCCAAAAATCTAAACTAACTAACTAAATCTTTAACTAAAAACATGAAGACATAAAATATTGTATGTAGTTCAACATATAAAAAGAGTGATGACTAAAATCTTAAGAGCATATATCATATACGACGTGAGTGAGAAGAAATATTAGTTAGAACTGATATTCCAAGCTACAAAGACTTAAGAACATTTCTGACAAACAAGTGTGAACTATGAGAATCTTTGCGATTGACCAGAAAACCAACAATACAGAATTGGAAAAGCATAACACCATTTAATATATCAAGACCAGTCAATGTGTTCTCAACAATTAATGTAAATTGTCTAATATGTTCGAGAAACTACTACATTACTCAATGTTCGACTTTTCTGCAACAATGTATTGCAGAGAGATACACGGAAGTGCAAAAAAAAATGCTTTAACTGTCTACGATCAAACCACAAAGTAGAAAGCTGCAAATCTGACAATTGCAAAATATGTAGCCTAAAGCATCATACAATGCTACATATAGAAGTGAAACCAAACGAGCAATCTATTGTCCAACATTCATCAATAAAAATACAACCATCACCTGTATATTTACCTACGGCAATAGTGTTTATTAAAGACAAGATAGGAGTATTCCAACCCCGCAAGACTCTCTTAGATTCAGGTGCTCAATCTAATTTTATTTCAACATCATGTGCCAAGCGTCTCGGAGTATTAACTGAAAAAGTGAACATCCCAGTATTTGGGATCAACAATGCATCAACTACTATTACTGAATGGTGTGCATTGAAATTCCGATCTAGACTAAATCCATTTTCGGAAAAAGCAACATGTTTAGTCATTCAAGATATTGCAAAAATTCCACAAGCCAGCAATTACGCAAAGAGGTTTAAACTTCCAGAGAAGATTGTATTAGCTGATTCCGAATTTTATTCAAGAGCACCTATCGACATACTAATTGGAGCCCAAATATTCTATGGCTTAATGTGCATTGGGCAAATTGAACCCACTGAAGACCATCCATGGTTACAAAAAACCCATCTAAGTTGGGTAATATCTGGAACCTGTTTATCAAAGCAAGACCAAGTCTCACAAACATTAGTGTGTAATGTAACTATAGAAGAAACTATGAAACAATTTTGGGAGTTAGAAGAAATTCCAAAAAGAATAAAAATTTAACAGGATAGAAATATGCGAAGAAGACTTCAGAAAAAACACGACAAGAACTAACGACGGCAGATTTGTAGTAAAATTACCATGTAAAGCAAAAATAGAAAATCTGGGAGATTCAAGATACAGAAAAACGATTTCATAATTTAGAAAAGAATTTTTTTAAGTTTCCAGAATATAAAATAGCATATAAAACATTTATTCAAGAATATATCAAACTGGGTCACATGAAAGTAGTTTACAGGAAGAATTCAAGGAATGAAGATGAACATTATTATCTTCCACACTATGGAGTAATTAATAACGCGAGTACTACAACAAAACTGCGCGTAGTGTTTGATGGATCCGCAAAAACAGCAACAGGAATTTCATTAAATGATAAATTACTTGTTGACCCAAAACTACAAGCAGATCTGTTTATCATTTTGATAAGGTTTCGGGAACACGTATACGCAATAACAGCTGACATTTTTAAAATGTACAGACAAATATTATTACATCAAGAAGATAAAATATTGCATAAAATAATATGAAGAGAAAATGAAAGCCAAGATCTTCAAGACTATGAGTTACAAACAATTACTTACGGTACCTCATGTGCTCCATACTTAGCAATTAAATGCCTTCAAACACTGACAAAACAAGAAAGCCCACGATTTCCACTAGAAGCAAAAATTACGTTACGTGACTTCTATGTGGACGATGTATTATCTCGTGCTAATACGATGGCAGAAATAATAAAGCTAAAACAAGAACTTACTGCTTTGCTCAAATTAGGAGGATTTGAATTGCATAAATGGGCATCTAATAACCCATTATTACAAGATTAAGAGACAGAAAGAGATATTATTGAATTTAACAAAAAAGAAACAACAAAAACGTTGTCGGTACAGTGGAATAGGAAAGCAGACACATTGCAATTCCAAATTAAAACAAGTCTAGTCACAACTCAAATTACTAAAAGAACTATTCTGTCACAAATAGCACAACTGTTCCACTAGGGCTCATTGGCCCAGTGATGACAAAATCAAAAATTATTATGCAAAACTTATGGCAGTTGCAACTGAGTTGGGATGAATCTGTGTCAGCAAACATATATACAAGTTGGACAGAGTTTCTAAAGGATATTCGGCACCTAGAAAAACTACAAATTCCCAGAAATGTTTTAATAAAAGAACACAAATACTTTGAAATTCACGGCTTTGCGGATGCGAGCAATGTAGCCTATGGAGCATGTATATATTTAAAGGCCTATACAGAAAAAAAGTAATGCATAAGATTACTATGCTCAAAGTCAAGGGTAGCACCAATAAAAGCTACAACAATTCCAAGACTTGAATTATGTGGAGCATTGTTGTTAGCAGAATTAATGGAAAAAGTAAAACGAGAAATGATATACAAACCTACCTAAGAGTGTATATTATTGGACAGACTCTATGATAGTACTGGCGTGGATTAAAACAGAAACAAGACAATTAAAAACGTTTGTGTCAAACCGTATTTCTCAAATTTTGGAAATAAACACCGTATCTGATTGGAGACATATTGCTGGGTTGGAAAATCCAGCAGATGTAATATCAAGAGGGTCGTCAGCAGTAAAAATTATTGAGAATAAACTATGGTGGCATGGGCCTAAATGGCTGGCATTAAAAAACCAACAATATCCTATAACTCCTGCTACAGCCATAGAGATGATTCCCGAGAACAAGAATATAATTTCCCTTAAGGTGCATCAAATGTACCCCACGATAGAAAGATTTTCAAACATAAACCGCTTAAATGAGGATTTTAAACAATATATACATTTCATTTACATTTGTTAAAGTACAGCTTAAGAATCATATTTTTTAATCATTTTGAAATTTCATATTATTATTTTTATTGTCATATTGAACAACTGTGAAAATTTATTGCGTGCCTCTCTTTGGAAAATGGCACTTTCCTCTTTGTGCGTGAACTAAGCACGCATTTTTGAAAGTGATCATATTTTTTAATAAATTTGAAATTTCATATTATTGCTTTTTATAGTCATATTGAACAACTGTGAAAATTTGATGCGTGCCTCTTAGCAGAAAATGCCACTTTCCTCTTTGCACTTTTTGTCGTTTTTGAAAGTGATCATAATTTTCAATAATTTTGAAATTTTATATTATTACTTTTTATAGTCATATTGAACAACTGAAAATTTAATGCGTTAATAATAATAATAATACGTTATTAGAAAATGCCACTTTCCTCTTATCAAATTGCACTATTAAAATAAAATTATTTTTTATTTTAGTATTTTAGAAAACATCATTTTTATATGTTTACATAATAATATGGAACTACATAATGGGCGATTCCACGTCAAGTGAGCAGTCCATTTCACGCGACCCTCTCCGATTTAGCTCAAATTTTGTACACTTATTTGAGTACCCAAAATATGACTTCGTGCCAAATATCAGACCTCACATAGTTCGCCTCGTAGAGCTAATTGAATTTTACGGCAATTTTTAAGTTCAACTTTATTTATCTTAACTGCATTTCAGCCTGGAAAAAAACAGTTTTTTTTGCGTTTTCTGCGAGTGCGGGACAAGATAACAAAAATCTGACCGCTGCATTCGATTCCTTGTGAAATTTCCCATTGGTTATGACTATTCTAAAAATTTTCCAGGCTGGAAAGCAATTAAGATACATAAAGTTAAAAGTTGAACTTAAAAATTGCCGTAAAATTCAATTGACTCTACGAAGCGAACTATGTGACCTACAGATCTGAAATTTTGCATGAAGTCATATTTTGGGTACTCAAATAAGTGTGTAAATTTGAGCTAAATCGGAGAGGGTCGCGTGAAATGGACTGCTCACTTGACGTGGAATTGTCCATGAATAAAACTGATGAAAAGATTAATTATTACAAATAAATAAATAAAACAATAAATGCAAATAAAAGTGAAACAAACAATTAAAACAAATTGACAATTAATAAATCTTAAAAATTAATAAAATAAATTAAAAAATTTAAGCAATAAATAAAAATAATCGAAATGTCGATGATTCACTGCCTACATTCCTGTAACAGAACAAATATATTTTTATATTAATAAATTATTTAATTAGTAATCAAATGTATAAATGCTGTCTGAAGCTGAAACAAAAAAAAAACAAAAATTAGTATCAAGCAAAATCAAAAATTATTGTTTCCAACAATAGAATTATTAAAAGTGAAGACACTTAAAACATTGCCATTGCGTTCTTTTTTGACCGCAACTTCAGATACTTTTCATGTGCCTTTTCTTTTATTTCGTCATTAGTTTGCCTACCATTGATTCCCTTTAAAATCTTGTTAACATTTTTAACCCACATGATTATACCTTAAGCTTTAGCTTATTAGAAACTTTATTTTCATGGGCCATTTTCGGCAAATAATAATGAAGAATTTCATTACATTTACTGAAGACCTTTAGAAAACTAGAATTTGGCCTAAGTAAAGATTTCGATGTGCAAGCTTTAGCTTCAATCAGCCTGTGACCTGGAATGTCGCAACCTGGTTCAGCTACTAATTGCTTTCTGCAATGTTCACAGGAACCTACTGCCTTTAGTACCAGTTTTGTTAAAAATCCTGCAACATATCCATGTGTTTCTACCACATTCTGGGATAAAATTCTTTCCAATGGTACTGGGCTATCCTTCTGCTCATTTCTTGGTTCTTCTAATCCTTCAACTTCGGTCTTCTTCTCGTTGGCAAACTTCCTAGAATTTTGGATAAATTGTTTGAGACTTATTAACGATTCTAGTTCATCGTCTTCACAGTTCGACCCGGATGAATGCATAACTCGCGATTTGTTGATTACTAAACATTTGTATGAAGCTTTAAAGGAAGTGCACGTTGGATTGACATTTCGCGCTCCGTGGCTTCTAATGCTACCGAAATTTTTTTCTAAAGGATCTTGATTTAATTTTCTTAAACGAAGAAACTTAAATTCAGATTTTTCCAATTTTTTCCATAAACATCGGATGCCACGCAGTGTGACAATCCAGTTAACAACCGAAGGCGGGACCGACCAACCACCTTTTCCATTAGCGAATTTAACTGTTTCGAGTACCTTTATAGCTTCAGCCCAAAAGTCTAGATGCGGGGAATTTAAATTTATCGCGCAACGCAAAGGTTACGATTCAGTACCGACCTCCCGGGAACCGTTAACACTGTCAAACAATTTATCTATAAATAATAAAAAGTCTGCAGTATCTGCAATCTCTGGCTTCTTACTTCGTAATCTCATGACTGCAGATGTCCTCGTTGGCAGTATTTGGGCTGCTAAGTTGACCTCCATCTTCTTCATCTTACTATCGTAAATGTGGACATCGCTGATATAGCTGATGGCGCTGGTGTTATAATCTTCTTTATCCATTTCATATACTTCCTGAATGTGCTTCCATGATGCTATTTGTCCATTCGGTTTTTTCCATGTAAATCGAGCATCGTATTTCAATAAGTTGTTCCATATACCTTTTAATAAATGTGGAGGGTGGATAATCTCCTTTCCACCCACTTCGAATCCCATCGACACATATTCCATACCCCGTTTTATATACTTCCTATTCGTATTTTGGCTCAATAAATTAATCGCAGATACATTTGTTGAAGCTTGATCGCAGACAGTAGCTACAACACGCAGTCCAATATTACGAAGTGCCAATGATCCGCAATATTGATACTGCTGCTTTCAGTACCAGTGTCGCGAAAGCCAACAATTCTATCTTCGACTAAATTAAAATCTAGTCCTAACGAAAGGGACATTTCGTCAAATTGCAGTAGGCAGTATTTTTCGTTGTTGGAGTTTTTATTTTATCTATGGTATTTTTAAGCGACTCCAAATACCCTCTGTTCAACCCACAACTTGTTGGAATGAACTTTAAACATTGATTTAAAGTTTTCTTCGATGGAAGAGCGAATACTTTTTGCAATAAAATATAATATAATTAAGTTATTAAAATCGATTTATACTAAATAAATCATTTTTAATTTATGTAAATAAGCAACCAGTTTAAAAAAATAACATAAAAGTGATAGATTACAAAGATGACACAGTTAAGACTTTTTTTAACAAGAAACAACCCCTATAACAATTAAAATACATTGCAGAACTGCTAAACAAATAAAATAAGTAAATTACCTGGGTCCGAATATTCAAGAAAACCTAAAATGGGATGGTAATACAAAGAAACTTGTAAAAATTAATTCTTCAACAACAGCCTCTGTATAACAATAAGGGACTAAATCACAAAATGATAAAAAACAATATAACACAGTCAAACAAAGAAATACACAACCCCAAACAAGAAGAAAATCACACTTAAGGACTACTAAATATACAACAATCAAATGCAGGCAGACACAAACAATAGAAATCATAAAGCAAACTAACCTAACATGCCAACACATAAAAACTCTGTACCATTAAATTAAAAATATAATTTATTAACTACTCCGAGGTGTAACAAAAATAAATCAAATTAAAATTTTAAAAAAGTTAGGTAATTCAGCTAATAGTTTATTAGGAGTTGGATATTGTGATAGTGATTCAATTCAATTATTATAAGTAATTTATTACATAACAAAATATTATTACTTACCTTTAAATAAATATTTCAAAATAATAGAAAACTATTTGTGTATTCACTACAATAACTGCAACTTCATATAACATATGCGATAAGCAGTAGCATATGCGACACCTTGAGAAGTGTCGCATTTGAAAATAAAATTTTCGCAAATGATGACGTCAATCGACATCGCAGAAAAGTGCCAGTATACCGGTAACGACACCACTCCCCTCCAGTAGGGGAAGTCTATGACGTTGCGCGAGATCGCAAAAAGTGCCAGAATATGGGTCTATGTGTTTCTTTAAAAATTGGTGTGACTCAGTTTTTCTTTTTTTTTGTCAGTTGCTCACAATGTTCCATGCATAGAAAAAGTATTTATATAGAACGGCAACACTGCCACATTTCTGTTGTCGTGTTGCGCCATCTGTCGGTGATCCTTATAAAAATTTAAAGCAAAAATTTGAGCGCTAAATTTAAATGATATTATGTTTATTATTTGTATAATATTAATTATGCTCGTTTGACACTGTCTATAATTATATCTTGAATTGTATATATATAATTATAGATGAAACTTTAGTCTTTAAAATGGACGATGATCAATTTTATTGTAGATTTAAAAATTAAAAACATGTTTAATTTTTTCTGTATAATTGACGCAAAAAATCAATCATAAAGATAAACTAAAACATATACAGCCTTATGCATAGTTGTTTGGTTAATATGCTACTAACGCGTTACTAACTAGTAGCTACTTATACCATACTAAATGTGTCATATGCATAGTTGATTTTTAGTATAATTTAGTTAGTAGCTACTAACAATAAAATTATGCTCTGGCAACACAGCATTATGTGACATGAAGTTTGCTTCATGTTTCATTTTGCGCGGTAAAAACAAATAATGAAAAGTTTTGCACAAAAATAAAGATTTAATAATGATTACAACTTGTAAATAAAAACCTAATTAACAAATATGATTGAAAAAAATTATGCAAATGTAAAAATATATGTTTGTATTATTTCAAAATGTAATTTATTGTTATCTAAAATAAATTATGCATTTATTGCAATTGAAGAGCTTGAAAATAAGACCACACACAATTAATTACTTTTAAGCTATAATAATTTTAAAGTATTATTAAAATGAACAAACAACCATTAGCTGTGTTGTTCCATTTGACAAAATAGTCGCACTTGGTGGCACTAATTCAGTAATTTTTGAATTTAAACGCGTCTTACATTTTCGATGATTTTGAGTTAGAAAACTTCCTACAAACGCCAATTACTGTCTAGTTCTAGTTTATCAAATTCTAACGCACCGGGTGCATGAAACGCTCAAATAGAAAACATCTAATATGTTTAGTCGTAGTTTTAAAAGAGTGAAATGTACAGCAGATGTTTGCTGCTGCCATAATAATTTGTATAACTCTGTTTTAGATGTGCTGCCATCTTACACAAAAACACTAAACTAATTCAATTATTAAAATGAATAACATTAATTTATTTTATTAATTATGCTCGAAGCAATCACCTATATTTTGATGTTAATATTTAAATATTAATATCTATTGTAATAAGTAAAGCATGTCATAAAATGATGATAAATATCTCAATGTTTGCAACTGACAGTTGTAGGTTATATTAACAATATATTTAATCACATGCAAAACAAGACAATCTGGCTACTAACCTTTTAGATAAAAAACTAAATTTAGTAGTGTTTTAAATATCACTATATATATTTTTTCAACAGTAATATCCAGCTAGTAGCACTTTAGTAGCTACTAAATATTATTATGCATAAGGGTGTTACTTATTAAACTTTCAATCTACAATAAAAATGATGATCATTTTTGCAATTAAATAAATTTCATTTATTATATATATATATATATATATATATATATATATATATATATATATATATACATATAATTTAAGATTAGAATTATAGACACTGTCAAATAGGCATAATAGTTTTATGTAAAAATATGATAAAAACACATGTTTAAATATTTTTTGTTTTTATATTTAATTCGTCTTTATAAACGATATTTCTGTGGTCTTTTCCAACCATTATCCTATTTGCCCCTCTTATATGGTTATAAAAAAAAAAAAAAATTAATTTAATTAAATGCTTAACAATATATTATAATAATTTATAACAATATTTAATAAACTGACCTTTAAACCAAAATACAATTTTATATGTAATAAAACACTAACTTTTCTCTTTAAACCACTGTTTCACACTTCCTTAACACACAATTTAATACAATACTGATTTTCACTATAAACACAACTATTATGACAATTTAAACAAATGTCAGTATGACTTTTGTCGTGATCAGCTGATTTATCAACAACGGTGGAGCCGACTGTTGGTCATCCCTAAAAAAAAAAAAAAAACCATTGACTTAAAACATTGTAGAACATGGGTTTGGCAGTTTATAGTAAAGAGAGCACACCCTGGTTCCATGTCAAAAGTGACATAATACTCCCAAATGATGCTTCCACGTCCTGTATTTGCTCGTTTATTATCGTCGACAATACTTTAATAAGTTCTCTATAAATTCCTCATTTTTCTGTCTAATATATCTTCGGTCACGTTGTAGTCGTGTGACTCAAAAGTATTTTTTATTTCAGCCTACAGATCCTTTTTTTTTTTTTTTTTTTTTTTTTTTAATTTTTGAATCTAAACACATCTATTCTTTCTTCAAACTCCTTAATTAAAAGTAGAATGGTACTCCTAGTCCAAGTCTACTTTACAGATGCCTTGGTATCTATAAACCAAAATATAAAATTTATAAATTAAAAAAATGATTATAATACATACGTGAATCTTTATAACATAATTATTATGTTCAATTAATTTGATTAAATAACTAGAGAAATTGTAATATGATGATATGAGAATATTAAATCAAATAGACTAATTTGTTAGGTTAGGAAAATCTGTATTTGTTTATCATTTTACAATTTGCATGGTCAGGCTACAACATATATACATTAGACTGGTTCTCAAATTTCTTTTTGTGGATTATTATTGTGTGCTCCCTCAGAAAGTAATCTATTAATTAAGTAATTTATGCAATAAAAGTAACCCGTTCCAAATTTCAGCACTTACAAATTAAAAGAACACTGTCGCACTGCCATAGAAGTTTTAAAAGTAAACCTTTTACTTTACTTAAAAAAAAACATTATTAGAATAATACAAATTTATTAAAACTAAAAAAAAATTACAGATCAAAGCCTAAAATTTTTATAATTTTTGTTTAAGAGTCTAATTTTATGTTCAAAATTTAAATTATGAAAAAAATGTGTAAATAGAAAAAAATTTAAACAAAGTATGTATATTGATATAAAGTTTCACGTGGAATCTAATTGGCAAGTACTCATTTGGTTCCTAAAGGACCTAGGGTATGCACCTGATATATATATATATATATTATATATTATGTAATTGAAACATCAAATGGTAGTTTAAATCCGAAGAGATATAATATCTCCAAAGTTTTAAAAGTAGCTTGAATTTCGTATTGCATATGTTTTGTATCTAAAATCTAATTTATTATCTTTGAAAAAACTTGCATTATGCATCAAAACCATGGAGAAATGTCTACAATTTTATAATATCTGCTCTGATTTAAACTATTGTTTGATCTTAATTACATAATATATAAATGTTTAAAATAGAAAATGAAATAAATAATATACACATGTGTATATAAACCATTCACATTTATTAGGTCATGGCCATTTAACATATTTATGTGTATATGAAACGACAACGCTAAATGACAAATTTATTTTAGGCATTGTCAAGATTTTGGTCACTTATAATTGAAATTGTTTACTGTTTATTGTTAAATATTATTGTTGTTGGATTTAACATCTGCTTATACATTACTAATTTAGTTAAATTAATTATGCCACAGCAAAAAAAGTAACAAAACTTTGTTGTCGTTTTGTCAAAACTATCGTCTTTAAATTACCTCTATTGCAACTTCATTATATTATCTTTAGATTGTGCATTAGATTTATTATATGATTTTAATTCTTCTGCCAATTAATAATAAAACATGTTTTTGAGTGATATGTTTAGTCCAGTTTTCCACAATAAATCACATTTGTTACAAAAAATTTTGCCACATGTCTCTGGTATATACCAAAAGAGCCTCAAATATATATAAATTAGCCCCCCCTGCGGGAGGGGGTGGCGCAAAAGAATACTTCCGCTAGTCCCTTTGCTGGTCGTAAAAGGCGACCAATAGGCGAGGAGATAACCTCGTTAAAAAACCCACAGTTCGTCTGGGACAAGTCAAACTTATTTGTGAGTTTATTTTTGACAATTTTCACATAACACCTTGTGTAACTCACCTGCGTGTTTGCCGTGCGCGGTGACCCGAAAGTCAGGAAAAGGGGATCCTGGTAGTTGAGGGGCTAATACTCAGGTTTAAAAGAGTATTAGTTCCAACACACTGCTTTGGCCCTAGCTTCTGGTAAAACGGGAGGTTAAACCTAACCCAGTTTTAACCAATCGGCTCGTTATCTAACTTAAGGGTGAGGAATTATTTATGTGGTGATCGATGAAAGGTTCACAATGTGCTACGGTTGGTTCCCGATAGTATTCTTTGTGTTCGCGGAAGTCTTTCATTTACATTTATGAAACCTATATCGCTTGATTAGCCCTGGCGACTGCATTAGTTTGTGATGTAGCGTCCCATATGTGGCTCCGTGGTGGGTGGGGAGATTGAGCGATGAAGTTGACGGAGTTTATTATGGTAGATTCTAAACCTCCAACCAAACGATCTCGCCCGTTTACGGACGAGAGAGCTAATGAAGATAGAAATAGTACAAGCAGAAAGTTTGTTAGATATTTGATTGTTAAATGTTCTGAAAATGGCCAGAGTCTAAAGGAGGTTTCTCCCTTCTTAATTCATAGGACCATTTCCAATATTATTAATGGAACTTTAAATTCATGTAAGAAGTTAAGAGACGGTACCTTGCTTATTGAAGTAAAAGATAAATTGCAGAGCAGTAAAATGCAGGAATGCACGTCGTTAGGTAACATTGCGGTGACAGTTGAACCGCATAAATCCTTAAATATTTCGAAGGGAGTAATTTCATGGTATGAGTTGTTATACACAACTGTAGACGAATGCAAACAGGAACTGGCGTCGCAAGGCGTTATCGATATTAAAAAACTAACCCGTAGAAAGGATGGTGAAGTCAGAGATACAACATCTATGATTTTAACATTCGATTCTGAACGGCTCCCAAATGAAGTTAAGGTGGCATATGTTACTCGCCCGGTTCGCCCGTTTATTCCTAACCCAATGAGGTGTTTCCAATGCCAACGTTTTGGACACACTGCAGTTAGGTGTCCAGGTGTTGCAACATGTGCAAAATGCAGTAAGGAGAAACATGACCCTGATCCATGCAACAGTTCACCTTTATGTGTGAATTGCAAAGGTAAGCATCCCGTTTATTCCCGAGACTGCCCAAGAATGAAAGAGGAAAGGAAGATAGCCGAGATCAGAGTAACAGACAAACTCTCTTACTTTGATGCTCAAAAGAAGTATAGAGCAATTACGGCTCCTACCTTTTCTAGATCGTTTGCTTCAGTTGCTGAAACACCTATTATTCAACAAACACCGATTATGACATTTACTGCTATTTCAGAAACTTCTTTAAATAAAGACAAGGACTCTAATGTGAAGGGTCAAAAACCGGTTGCGGGCCCATCAGGCTCAAAACCAAAACCGACTACGGCCCAATCCGGTCCAAGGTCACAACGAGTGGGACTTCAAGCAAAACCACTCAAGATGGGGGCTTATTTAAAGCCTAAACCATCTAAGGTATTGGCTCGTATCGGGCCAAAACCAACCAAGGTTGCGACTTCCAAGTCAAAGCCTAAACAGGCAAAGGCTCAGTCCGAGTCAAAGCCTGCAAAGACGGCAGCCCAATCTAGGCTACCGCCACCTGAGGTGCAGGTTTCTAGCGATCCTGCGCCCACAGACCCCAATATTAACGTGTCGTTAGAGTCGATGGATGTGGAAGTTCTTTCCGCGCCATCTACTCTGACAGATGAAATTATGCCAATTAGTGGGAGTTCTACTCCCCCAGACGATAATTTTGAAGTTAAACAAAAAAACGCTAATAAACAAAGAGTTAAAATTACGTTCGCAACATAACATCAAAAATGGTTTCAACCATTATACAATGGAACTGCAACGGATATAATTCACACTACGAATCCTTTAAAATATTATTATCCGAAAATTCACCTATCTGCGTTTCCTTACAGGAAACAAATTTTAAGGTTGAATGTTTTGTTAATCTTCGTGGTTATACTATTTATAGAAAAGATCGTGCAAATGTTGATCGTGCTCAGGGTGGAACGGCTTTATTGGTCCGTGATACGGTTTTCAGTAAAGAACTCCGTGTCAACACTGCATTAGAAGCAGTAGCCGTTCAACTACATATCCCTTTTGCACTGACCATTTGCTCAATTTATATTCCGCCAAATGTCAGTTTGGACATTCGTTTGATTGATCAATTACTTGAACAACTTCCGTCCCCATTCCTGCTAATGGGCGATTTTAATGCTCATAACACTATGTGGGGCTCAAATCGAACTGATGTGCGAGGTCGTAACTTGGCCAATCTTTTTTCAGAAACGGATTTAGTTATCTTAAATAAAGGTAACAATACCTACTTTTCCGTGGCCAATAGATCATTCTCGGCTATTGACCTTACCATTTGTTCTCCAAGTATCGCAGCATTGCTGGATTGGGAAGTCTCGGAATATCTTTATGATAGTGACCACTTTCCCATATTCATTCGCGTGCTTGGTCATGTAATTAATGAAAACCGTCATCGAAATTGGAGAATAAAAGATGCCGATTGGAATACGTTTGTTCAAGTGTTTAATTACGATGACAGTGTCCAAGCCACTATCGACGAAGATATTGAAACTTATACCGATTCTATCATACAGGCAGCACATGCGAGTATACCGTTATCTTCCGGAAAACCTCGCAGAGAGCCTGTTCCTTGGTGGAATTTTGATTGTGAGCAAGCTAAACTAAACAAACGCCGTTCTTTTCGTAAATTTAACCACTCTCCAACAGAAGAGAACCTATTACTTTATTTGAGGTACAAAGCTGTTGCTCGAAGAACATGCAGAAAAGCTAAAAGAGAATCATGGTCAGAATATGTTACTTCTATTAATTCGAGAACCCCCGTCGGGAAGGTGTGGGAAAAAGTCAGAAAAATTTCTGGCCGAACCGCATCATTACCTATTAGTGGGTTATTGTCGGGTGATCAAATTATTACCAATCCCCTTGACATTTCGAATATTCTGGCCGATGTTTATTTTGACGCTTCCAGCGATAATAATTACGATGAAAATTTCCGAGATATTAAAATTAACATGGAGAAAAACGTTCTGTCATTTATCTCTGCTGAAGATGAATTATATAACGCACCGTTTAGTGTTTGGGAATTTGACTCGGCATTATCTGAAGCACACAATACTGCTCCAGGTGTCGATTTGATACACAATGCTATGCTCAAGCAATTAAGTCGCTCTGCCAAACTTCAATTGTTGGCACTCTATAACCGGATATGGTCAGCAGGGTATTGTCCTGAGTCGTGGAAACTTGCTATCATAGTACCAGTACTTAAACCTGGTAAAGATAAAAAGCTCCCGACAAGTTATAGGCCTATCTCTCTAACTAGCTGCTTATGCAAGTTACTAGAAAGAATGATCAATAAGCGTCTTACTTGGTTATTAGATTCAAGAGGTTTAATTGCTGACATACAATGTGGTTCAAGGCGTCACCGTTCTACGACTGATCACCTTGTTCGGTTGGATACAGCAATTAAAAATGCTTTTGTACAGAATCAACATCTTGTCGCTGTATTCTTTGACATTGCGAAAGCATATGACATGACGTGGAAGTACAATGTTCTACGAACGCTTCATTCATGGGGTATTCGCGGAAGCATGGCATTGTTTATACAAAGCTTTTTAACTTCCCGTTCATTTAAGGTACGTGTAGGTGACAACATCTCGGGCATACGTCAGCAACAGAATGGTATTCCTCAGGGGTCTATTCTAAGCGTGACACTATTTATGATAGCGATTAACGGCATAAGTCAGTTCATCAAGCATCCGGTAAACGGATGTATGTATGTTGACGACGTAGCTATCTATTGTGCCTCGAGAAACATGGCAACATTGGAACGTCAACTTCAGTTAACAATCAATCACGTTTTGAACTGGGCTAATAAAAATGGATTCACTTTTTCTACTAGTAAAACGTTGCTTATCCATTTTTGTAGAAGACGAACCCCACACGGTGACCCTTTATTATATCTTGGGGGAGAACCTATTCCTGTACAGGATAGTGTTCGATTTCTCGGTGTCACATTTGACCGTGCGCTGACTTGGCGTCCTCATTTAATAAATCTGAGATCAAGATGTGTCCCGGCACTAAACTTGCTCAGGTCGTTGAGTGGAAAGTCATGGGGAGCGGATCGGAAAACAATGCTACTTCTGCATCGCGCTTTGGTGCGCTCAAAACTAGATTATGGTTCCATAATCTATGCTTCCGCAGCTCCATCCACATTACGTATTGTTGATCCTGCTCACCATACTGGAATTCGTTTAGCAACTGGCGCATTTCGCACTAGCCCTATTGCTAGTGTTTTGTGTGAGGCAGCTGAACCATCACTTTATCTTCGGCGTAAAATTTTGACAATTAGGTACGCCGCGAAACTAAAAGCTAAACGCTTGCATCCGACGTTTCCTGTCGTGTACAATAATGGTCTCGACGATCTATACAACATCAGGATACGGTCCCAAAAACCGGTTGCTATAAGAAATTGCAGTATACTTCGGGAACTGGATTTCCAACTCCCTGATGTATATCAACTGTTTTACTGTCGCGATGCTCCTTGGACTTTTCAACGTCCAAGGTTAAATACTGCATTATCGAGAATGAGCAAAGCTTCAACTTTACCAGTTGAATATCGAACTGAATTTGCAAAAATTCAAGCAATGAATGTAAATGCCACTTGGATTTATACCGATGGCTCAAAAAGTAACGACGGTGTGGGTTGTGCTTTTCTGGTAGATGAGCTGCAATTTACATTTGGCTTGCCAAGTGTTAGCAGCGTGTATACTGCAGAACTGTATGCTATCTATCAGGCTCTTCTCTACATCCAACTAAGCGCAGGTACAAATTATGTTATATGTACAGACTCGTTGAGTGCATTAAACGCCATAGATGACCAATATCCTGATCATTACTTGCTGAGGCAAATTCATTCAATTTTGCTTCAGGTGTCTCAGATAAATGTCACTGTTAACTTTGTCTGGATCCCCAGTCACGTAGGTATCAGTGGCAATGAAAAAGCTGATGCGCTTGCCAAATTGGCAATAACTAGCGCTGAATATGTTTCATTTAAAGTTTGCGTTAGAGATATTTGTAATTTTCTACATCAAACGCTGCTGTCTAGCTGGCAAACTGAGTGGTTTGCTATTCAAGACAACAAGCTGCGATGCACTAAAAGCGTTATTACACCGTGGAGTTCGTCATGCAGGCCGAAGCGTAGGGAAGAGGTTATCCTCACGCGACTTCGCATCGGTCACTATCGATGGACTCACAGGCATTTGTTGGCATCTGAGGTGCCGCCAGTTTGTGATACTTGTAATGTTCCATTGACTGTTCGTCATATCTTATTGGATTGTCGGCAGTTTTCGGAACAAAGAGTTACGTCTGAATTATCACCCAGTTTGTCGATTGTCTTGGGCGATCAGATCGTTGAAGTCGATCGTCTGTTCGAATTTATTCGACAGAGCAAATTGGGTGTATGGATATAATTGTTAATTTATTATGATTAATGTTTGTGTATCGTAAAATCCAGCAGTGTTTAGGACTTTTTACACCCTAGACACTGTTGGAATTATCTAGTCATTATTGCTATAGTCATTAAAGTTTGTGAACGTTTATTTTATCTTTGTTGTTTATTTATTTATTTATATATTTAATTTTATTCTTTAATATGCCATTTTACAGCATATTATTTTACACTTTTTATAGTTAGAGAAAAGAATCGGCGTTAATAGTCTTATTAGGCTGATACGCCAAAAATCTAAACTAACTAACTATATAAATTAGCAGATAAGGTTTTTAGTGGAGTAAGTAGGATCTTTGGGTCTCACCGCAAAAGATTAAAGGGTCTTCTCCTCAGACGGATTAAAAAAGTACAACTTTAAAAAATGTAAAATTTTATTTATAAAATGTGAAAATTAACTAAATTTGGTCTTAAAACATTAAAATAATGTCAGAAGTCAGCCATAAACTGTTGTGTGTAATAAATAAGTGTAATTTTTTCATGAAACTTCAAAAATAGAGCAAAATTGCTATAAAATATATCAAAATGTTGTTAAAAACAGTAAAATTTTGCCATAAACTGTTGAAAAGTTCAAAATTCTATTTATAAAATATGAAAAATAGCTCAATCCAAATTTAAAACATTTGAAAAGTTTATAATTCTACTCATAAAATGTCAAAAATAGCAAAAAAATCAATAAAATACTATTAGAAAACATCAAATTTTGGCCAAAAACATTTTAAAAATGTAAATTTTTTTTCTCCAAATGTTAAAAATAGCAAAATCCTATTGAAACATCAAAATATTGTTAAAAAGCATTCAAATCCGGATATAAACTGTTTAAAACTAAAACTCTAATTTATAAAATGTTTAAAATATCCATATCTAGTCTTGAATTATCAAAATATTTATTTATAAAAAGTCAAAAAAAGGAAAATCAGTTCATAAAATCGAAAAATTTAATTATTTTTATAAAATCGTAAAAATAGCAAAATCCTTCTACGATAGTTCGGACAAACGTCCTCACATCGACATCTCCGATTTTGCTTAAATTTTGTACACATGTTTGTGGTACCAAAGTATGACGATTCCTAAAACTTCTTTAGGTGCAATGCAGTGTAAATAGCAGCCATTTTATTTTTTTACTATTATTTTGTCTCTTTTTAGTTTTTGTGATAAATAATAAATAAGCACAAAATAGTCAAAAATCATATTCAAAAAAGTTTATGTTATAGGAATTTTTTTGTAGAACACAATCCCACTCTTGGTTTTCCAAAACTTTTTAATAGAAAAAATACTATTTGATTGAAAATTCGATATCTTCAATTCCGCTACACCTGACGACTTAAAATTTGAATATAAACATAGTACTTTTGATTGCAAAATTTAAAAAAAAACTTGCTTGCCCCAGAGTAAAATATAACACATAATTGCTTCCTTAATTTTACTAATTTTTTAGCTTTTTTTTAGGAGAATTTTTTTTTGAAAAATTCCTATAGAAGTAAATATCACAAGATGATTTTTTGGTGAAATTCCGGATCATTTTGATGCATTTGAAGGACCCAATCAGCGAAGATGCGACGTTTATGGTGATCGACCGGCTTGAGTTATTGTGTTAACTGAACTTTAAAAGCTTAAGACTTAAGTCTTTATGCACAACACGGTGTAATGTCGTTTGTGGAATGTCTAATTCCAAAGATCAACAAGGAATCGACAAACCTGAGTTTTCTTCAACACTACGGGCTACATCAGCAATATTCTCATGTGTTCTTGAGCGATGCACACGGTTTCGATTCTTCACATCACAAACTCTTCTCAACAGCTTAAATTTTTTTATCAGGTTTACTATTGCCGGCCGAGAAGGTGCTTTACGACGACCAAAAAGTGCTTTCGTTTTGCGAACAGTGTCTGAAAAATTTTCACCATTTTTGTAGTAAATTTTTATAATTTCAATGTTTTGTTGAAGTGTGTATTGTTCCATTTTTAATAATGGTATAGTTTTTACTTGTCAAATGTCAAAAGATAATAGCTTTAAAATTGACAGCTGCCCAAATAGCCTGCTATTCAAAATGAAACTTCTCATTGAAAAAACTTTTTGTTAAAAAGTGCCAAATTCTAATATAATAGAATGTCAAAAATACCAAATCTGTTCATAAAGTACAAAAATATTGTCGTAATGTACCAACAAACTGCAAAAACAACATTCTTTTTATAAAAAATCAAAAATGGCAATTAGTTTAAATCTAAAAACTAAAATCTGGCAAAAAACAGTTAAGAAGTGTATATATTTTTATAAAAAATTGCAAATAAAAAAATATTGTTAGAAAAGACCAAAATCTGACTGAATGTGTTAAAAAGTTCAAAATTTTATGCATAAAGTGTCAATAAAGACGTCAGGGGTCCCTATATAATAGTGGGTGGCTTGTTCATCTGAATCAAATGATATGGTGCATTGTTAATAACCATTACACATTTGCCTTGCAATTAGTTCAAAGCAGGAATAAGCTGATTGATAACCCTATTTTATTAAAATTGTTATTTTAAAAATCCTTACATTTTGGGTATATAGTTAAAAAGTTATATAGTTTTGAGAGTGGCCTATTCAGATATTGTTTTGAGGTCTTTGTTTATAGATGCTATAGATTTTAACCTAGAAACTTCAAGACGCTCTGCCATGTTTGTCGATATTGTGATTTTGAAGTTAGAGTTAAAACCATGAATTTTAACTATAATTTTTTTATTGTTGAGGAAACTATTGATGAAATTTACAGTTTTTTTTATCAAAGCCTATACAATGGAGCTTGTTGACAAGATTAGGATGCCATACCCTATCAAATGCTTTGGAAATGTTTAAAGTTACTGCAAGATTTTCTTGTTGTTTGTCTATAGTAGAATTCCATTTGTGACTAACATAAGTCTGAAAATCTGTTGTCAAAAGTATTGATCAAAATCCAAATTGAGTATCTGAAATAATGTAAGAACTTGAAAATGTGAAAATTAATATACTTTTCAAATTTTTGTTTACAGATTGAACAGTAATGCAATTGGTCTACAATTTGAAAAATAGGTATAGGTTGAGCGTTTGCCATTTTCCAACAATTTGGAAAAGCATTATTTTTCTATGATTTAGCAAATATTTTAGTCTAAATGAAATTTAATTCATTTGCAAATGTTTTGAGAATAATAGGTGGAATTTCATCTATACTTCATGCCTTTCTGGTATTTAATTTAAATAGATATCTTTCGACAGCCAAAAATTTGATAGTATCAAAAATGCCTTTAAGAACATACAAATCAGTTAAAGAAAAAGTCAATAAGCATTTCCAGAAATAAAGATTCAGAAGTGCTTATTGACATTTTAAGGTATCCAAATATTATCCGTTAATGAAATGGAAGAATCAAATTGAATTTTAATAAACTATGCAGCAACAGGATTATGTTAAAAACCGATTATTTCCAAATTTCAACAAATTAACCTATAAGCTTTGTGAGCTGCAAAAAAGTTGAAGACTAAACAATATCAATATTTAGTAATTTAGCAATGCCGTCAATGTTTTTATTAATATATATATATATAAAACAAACTAGTTGAACATTACATGAAAAACAATTGGCCCTATCGTATTATAAATCTCCAAGTAGGTACAAATTTATGCTGTACAATTTAGAATTTGTTTTGTCATTCATTTGTATTATTCAGTCAAGGTTGCAAGTTACAGGCTTGGTAAATACAAATTTGATTCAAAAATTTGGCGAGAAAGTTAAATGTGTGAACGACATGAAAAAGCAATGCGCTTAAGTCGAAGAAATTCAATAAAAAAATGTTAAAACATAAACATTTATTTTGTGTTTATTAAATGTTAAGTATTGTAAAATGTAGCAGGTTTAGGACTTTTTACACACTAGACACTGTATGGATAAAGGTAGCCTAGTTTGTGATAATCTATTTCATCTTTGTTATATATTAATTTTTATTTTTTTATATGTTCTTTGCAACTAACTAATAAACATTTATTTTAGTCCAGGTACTAGAGTAGTATTTTTTATTGTTATTTAGTTACATATTATATTTTATTTTATTACATATTTTATTTTTTAGCTCTTCTAACTTTTTTTATATCAGTCAATTTTTTTAATTAATTTGTAAAACTTATTTCAGTTTATTATTTTATTTACAATAAAAATTATTGATCGGTCAATGATAATATAAAAGAAATTTAAACTAAAAAAAATATTTTTATAAATATTACACATGAATATTTTTCAAAATACATTATTAAATACCAAATAAATATATAATATATTTTTTTCCTCCGCTAGCGCAAATATAATATTCTCTACTAACTCACAAAATAGCAAGTCAAATTAGCCAGACGCATGAATCATAAAATTTAGTTTTAAGATATACAGCTGAATAAGACAGATGGCGCTTTCGTCCAGCGGCATCGTACGCACAGAATATCCAATATTAGAAGTGAACCTTACATGTTATTGGCTAGAATCGAAAATAGTTCTCCATCGTTAAATAAGAGGCGCTGTTCATCAAAATAGCTATAGAAGTTCTCAAGAGATGGCGCCACATCACCACAAAATTATTAGCGGGAAACTAATCCATTTAAATTATTAAATACTATAATATATTTTCTGAATTGTCATAATGAATACATTATTTATGACAAAACTTTAATAATAACTAATAATAAAAATAAAATAACTAAATCACTTCTATTTTAAATCATGTTTATTATATACAATAAAATTTATATTACAAACAAATATTATAAAAATATATCCACTTCGCTTGTAGTTGTAGTAAGTTGAATTAGTGACCAATATCATGAAACAAAAAATAAAACAACAATGAAATATCATTTATGTTTAAATAAATAATCACTTTTATTTTAAAGTAACAAAACTTACCGGGGGGGTGGGTGGCTATTGCAGTGGATGAACTCATCAAAAACAAAATAAATTCTTTGGTTAATAGATGTTTTTGGAGAGGAATAAAATTAAAATAAATTCTAAAAAAAAAATTCTTTGGTAGGTATGTTTTAGAAAACAATAAAAATATAATAAAATAAATAATAAATTCTTTAGTGAGGTATGTTTTAGGAAAAAAATAAATATGTAAATATATATTATATTGCTATAAACTATTTAAATAAAATGAAATAAATAAAAAAACACTTTTTTAAATAATATACATAATTATAAATATATTACTATGAATTACATAGTTTCCTCATTTTTTTGCATGATTTTGCTCTGACTTTTTTAATGATTCTGTCACTTTGTTCACATATTGTTATATGAATAATCGGACAGCTTCATTTAAAATCATGTCTTCGGGAGCATGTTTGGCACATATTTGTTTATAATAATGACTGATATTTTTAAAACAGATTTAAACGTTGTTTCTAAGTTATGTTTGTGACCAATTGATTCTAAATGATTATGTATATCATTTATTAAAAAAACTATGTTATCTGTTACATAAATAAGGCTTTGTTTAGTAGTGGTATCTTTAAATTGAGTGAATATATGTTTATCAGTTACTTCTTTGGAATATATTTTGGTTTGACATTGCTCGCAATCATTTTCAATCTTAATTTGATTGACAATGTAGCCACTAACATACGTCAAACCTTGGCTGTCTACTGTATCGATAACTTGTTGAGGTTCATATTCCAAATCCATAACTGAACTTTCAGGATTATCTAAAAAAGCTTCTGCACCATAATCTTTTGTCAAAAATATTGTCAAATCATCCAGTTGGACTGAATTGTCTAATTCACAATTCCCATTAGTTGAAGGTGAACTTAATTTATTAATAATTACCGTTTTCAAAGCAGCTACAAATTGATGACAACTTGGATTTGTATTACAAATTCCATGTTGTCGAATGGTACAAAACAAATTTTCAATGGGATCCAGATTTAAATTTCTACAGTTTAAATATTTAAAACCTGGCAACAAACTTATTGTTCGAATAATATAAATAACAGATTTAATTGTTATTTCCCATCCCACTTTAAATGAATATTGAGCAGTAACATTTTTATCAGTTTGTAGATTTATTAATTTCCATTCTCTAATTTCCTTTAATTTAGTTTCCCAAAAATCTAAATGTTTAGTTAAATTTGAAACTGCACATTTAAATGGTTTATGTGATGGTGCTATTGTGCCCGTGCCATTTAAAGAATCAAAAAAAGAATCTATACCTTCAATAAATTCAGAAGTGTGAATCGAATCAGACGGTAAGCTATTTGTTAAAAACAGAGTTTCAATTCCACAAGCCACCGTTTGACTTAGTTGTGCAACTGCAACTTTGACTTTCATTTTAATGTAACTATTTGAAAAATTAAAATGCTCTCTTTTTAATTTCGGAACCATTTTGATTTTTTTTTTTAGAATCAAACAAAAATTACTCTTCTATATATTGAAATTTAGCAAATTTTGATGGAGCATATTCCATTTTACTTTTTAGTAACGCATTTCTGGTGTTTTTGACTAAATGAGGAACATCATATATGACACATATAACTTTATTGTTAACAGAAAACTGATGTAAAGCAGGATTTTCTTTATCTATTCCACAAAGTTGCGAAAGAGCAGATTTGTTAGTAGGACCCTGGTCACATACTGTGGCTACAACATTTAATCCAATCTGCTGAAGTTGATTAGTTACTTCTAAAATGATGTCCTTTAACACCAGAGTATCAATAGTATCTTTAACAAAATAATAAGCAACAACTTGCTTCCAGGGTTTTATTATGCCTCTAACCATAAAAACTTGCTTTACCTAAATCTTCATACCCACAAATCACTTGAGAAATTTCGTCAAAAATTAGAGTGCAACATCTATCTAGTTCACTAAGTTTTTGAACCACCATTTTAAGATGATCCATTAGTGGCTTGTTTATCCCCGTTTCAAATGGAATCTTTGACAACATTTGTTTGAGAGTTTTTATTGATGGTAATTGAAAATGGGTAGCTAAATATCTATATAACCGTGGACTTCGTATATAAACCGACAACGCAAATGATTTATATTCAATAGTCCACCTACGTGCTGAAGGCTTTTTGTCACACATTTGCAGTTGAGAGTTGATAAATTCCTTTCTAACATTATTTAAATTATTTTCAATAAACTTAAAGCGATTATTTTCATAAAGTTTTTTTAAAGTCAAAAACTCATCATGTTCATTATTAAATTTACTTTTAAGTTTGCAAAATTTAGATTGAATGTTGCGATGAATGTTATACATCGGCAACATTTGTGGTGACACAGACTTTTTAGATATTCCTATCTTTGTTAAAATTCCCACATGTTTGTTTTTTTCATTTAGAAAATCATACCCATCATTTAACATCGGAATAATTTCATCCGGTTCATTATGAATGTTATCAGTACTTACAATAGATGACATTTCAGCAAGATCATTATTACATTTAGCATAATCATGATCACAAAGATGTTCAAATGCCTTTCTTTTTAAATTTTGTTTGCAAGTTGGATTTACAGTCTTTATTTCTCAAGGCAATTTATTAAATGTATTGATAGGAATAGAACCTAAAATATTATGATTGTCATCTTGATTATGAGAATGATCTTTAGGGGCTGAAGGCACTTTAGTTGACAAGCTATCAAAATTTTCTTTCAAATTTGCTCATCTTTTAAACGATAACTTGGAACTGCATTCCAATTTAGATTTCTTTTATGTTTATTTTTAAATTGTTTTAAAGAAAAATGATCCTCACATATGCGAAAAAAATCACATTTGACATTTGGGCCAATTTCGCAACCATCCATCCAAATTTTTTTAAATTGAACATTTGATGGAATTTTAAAAAAATGTTTGTTGGCAATTTCAGGATTTAAAAAGTAAGAATTCTTACATTCAGGGTATTTACAAGAAAATTTTTTACGCGGTGCCATATTTATGTAACAGAGATAAAACTTATATTAAAATATCACAGATTGTATATAGATCACAGATTGTAAATAGATCACAGATTATAAAATTGTATAAACATATTGCTAACTACTTACCAAAATTAAAACTTCATTACATCTTTGGCATTGGTGTACTACTGTAACTCTCCGCTGCTTACCACTGCAACAATTAATTATAAATTATATATATATAAATATATAGTATACATATAAGTTAAATAAGACTTTATCTAATATTTTTCTATTATATATTAACAGAAGATAAGTCTTGTTTTTCAAATTTGAATTTAAGTGTTTAAAAAAAATTAATGATTTTTTTTTATTTATTCATATCGTCACTCATAGAGAGACAAGTCCTTCAACGATGTCATCAATTTATTAATAACTTTTATTCTCTAATATCATTTTATATAAAATATTTTTAATGTAAGTTGTAAACAATATTCGTATTATTGTATTGAAAATCTACTTCTAACTAATTAAATTGTTGCATTTTATTGAATCTAATTTTAATATAAACTTTAATATAAACTTGTGGTGTACGCCATGGGGGGTACCTTGAAGCCCGCCCGAACGAAACAAGGTGTTCAGGTCGGTAGTAGAAAACTGCCGCGCGGTGGGCACCCCACGTGATTGCATCGACCAATGGCAGCAAACTTGGCTCATCACTTCGGGATCAGCTGATTTTAATAAGGTTCTAACCCGTGCTAACGTTTCTCTAACCTAGATGTTCCAGCTTGGATATTCTGGTGATATTCTGTGATTCTGTGTTCCAGCTCCAGCATTAAAATGTGTTCTGAGTATAAATACTAAAAAGTGAGTACTTTATTAATTATTATAAGCAATTATTATTTATGTCGGATATATTCTTAATTAAATGAATGAATCAGCAACTCTAGCAACAAAGTTTAACCAATTTCAGAAACAATTAAAAATATGTAATTAAGTAAAACCTTTAATAAAACATAATTAATTAAAATAAAGCTAGCAACAGAAATATTGTCTTTGTCCTTTTCAAAACTCGTTTGTGATTTTTGCTAGGAGACTCAAAATATGATTAATTCAATAATTTTACTTAAAAATATACTAAATCCTGTAGGAGTACAATATTATGATAAGAATCTGTTCTGAAATATCGAGTAATACTCAATCGACGAACACAAGAAAAAATAATATTAACTTACAGATAACGATGTTATTAAAAATCAATTTGAATTGTTAACATTACAGTGTATACATGTCAATAAAACATGACAATATACAATTTCAAAACAAAATTTAAATAAATTAAATTTAGATTCAATAAAATGCAAAAATCGTTATACCATGGAACTTATAACATTTTTTAGTATTATTAAAACTTGGACATTAGATATTAGAGAATAAGAGAATAAAAGTTCTTAATAAATTGATGACATTGTTGAAAAATTGATTAAAAGCGTTTTATTTATTTTATTATGTTATTTTTATTATTCAGTTATGGTTATTTAGTTATCATTAAGGTTTTGTTATAAATAATATATTAATTATATATTATTTATAACAAATCCTTAATGAAAACTAAATAAAATAAGAAAATACAGTATAATATTTAATAATTTAATTAGATCAGTTTCCCGCTAAAATTTTGTGATGATATAGCGCCATCTCTGGAGAACTTTTAAAGTTATTTTGATAGACAGCGCCTCTAGTGTGGTGTGGGCTAACAATTTTCGTATTTAGCCAATAACATGCGAGGTTCACTTCTTATATTGGATGTTCTGTGGTGTACGCTCTTTCCCAACGCCCCGGTTTTTCGAACTTCAATTCTTACGTGCTTGCACTGTTGCTAGATTTGTCAATGATGTTAAAGAGGTTGAATGAGTATCAAAACTATTGTAAAATAAATAGTTATATAATTTCAATAAATAACAATAAAATAATAAATATTTATTATTATAAATTTTATAAATCTATAAATATTTTTTATTGATCATAAATCAATCATTAATATTGTGCATCCGGCAACATTGCACACGCAGCAGCTGTTCGGTTCGGTTCGTTGCGATAAAAAAATTGATCCAACCAATAACAAGACGTCTCAGAATAACGGGAATAGCCGAGCGAGTTTTACTTCTAATGCCGATAGTGGCGATAGTGTGGCATTTTACTGATAACGAACTTTGTCTCCTCGACGAATTTATTTTTATTCTCAGCTTTCTCTTATAGTTTGCCCACTGCGATTTTAGTAAAGTTACGCTATCGAAAACTATCGATAGTTTTATAAAACTATAGATTGTCATTTGATAATTAAAACTATCGATAACTATCGAATAAAGTGTATTGGTGGAGAGTTATTGATGTGCTATCGATAGCTATCGATAGTTTTTATTATCGAAAACTATCGATAGTCTTATAAAAGTATCGGTTGTCATTCTATAATTAAAACTATCGATAGTTTTAATTATCGAAAACTATCAATAGTTTTATAAAACTATCGATTGTCATTCGATAAATTAAACTATCGATAACTATCGAATAAAGTGTATTAGTAGAGAATTATCGATGTGCTATCGATAGTTTTAATTATCGAAAACTATCGATTGTCATTTGATAATTAAAACTGTCGATAGTTTTAATTATCGAATACTATCCATAGTTTTATAAAACTATCGATTGTCATTTGATAATTAAAACTATCGATAACTATCGATAGCACATCGATAATTCTCCATCAATACACTTTATTTCATCTGTTTTCCACTATATTAACAACTATACATAGTGAATGAAATAAACCACACGTGTAGACTAAATCAGTATGAATACGAGGCTTTTATATTTAAATTAATTTACAATAAATGGTTTTTATTTTGGTATTCTATAAAATGTTTCTTGGATGTTTCACTTTATTTCCTGTTTTCCATTATAATATTATATTGACAACTATACATAGTGGTTGAAATAAACTATACGTATATTAGAGAAGCTGGTTAAACTAAAAGCGTTTTGCCGTGAGAAACCGTATATACCAGCGAGCAAACAGCAGTTATATGTTCATCTCTCTCTAATTTTCGTTGATCGCAGAAATTTCACGAAAACGTATCGGTTTATAAATATAACCCTTGTTATTATAGTTAATTCTTTAAAATAATTTTATATTTAGTTATTTTAGATGAAAGACAAAGTTTTATATTTGTTAATTGATTCATTTTTTTTTTTTAAGATTATATTGATTTAGATTTTCATTCATTTTATCACACACATTTTGCACTGAATAGTTTATTAAATGAGCCATACCATTACCACTTTATATCAGAGCCAGAAAAGTGGATAAACACCTATAATGAAGTAATGTTTTTTCAATTATATAGCATGAAAAAAAAAACACTTTTTGTAAGCTATTAAATGTAATCCTTCAAAATGATAAATATAATTTAGTACAAAAAGATCATCGAGGTGGGAATAAGCCAGTAACACCAGAAAAATCGGTACTTGAATTCCATTGCAGATAGATTTCGTGTCGTTTCATCTACTATAATGAGATTGGTAAACGCATTATTATTATATATTATACTCTGCTTAAAAAATACTTATATTTGTTGGCCTGGAAATGAAGCAGAATATTAAGAAATTTGTAGTGGATTTACTAAATATCCAGGTTTGATATGAGTATACATGCCTACTTAAGTTATTAACAATAATATTTGCTTTGTAGGGGCAATTGGCGCACTAGATGGTACCCATGTAAATATTAAAGTATCCAAAGAGCAGCATGACAGCTACGTAGATAGGTATTTATCCCATTCGAAAAATCTGATAGGGTACATCGAAAAAGATTTTCACGTATGTGTTTTTTATTGGATTTCCTGGAAGTGCTCATGACTCTAGGGTAGCTATTAATAATACATAAATCAGGAAAAAAAATAATTATTTATTTTCAAATTCGATGCTTTCCATAAATATAGAAAAATATGGAAAACAAACATATTTTCTTAAAGATGAGTATCATCTGATAGGAGACAGTGCTTTCCCATTACGGTCGTGGCTGATGACTCCATTTAAGAAACCACAAAATTTAACGAGAAGAGAAAAACATCATAATTGTTGCCTCAACTCTGACAGAGTGCGTATAGAACATACATTTGGAATTTTAAAAGGTAGATGGAGAAGATTGTTTTTCATCAACACCTATTCTACAGGGAGTTTATAAATGAATGGGATTATGTAATCACTTTAACCCTAGAACAACAACGTGGGTATTGAGTTCCGTTAGTACCAACGTGGCGTCGTATAGGACGCCATACAAAAAGGGTCATATCGTATTTATGGTTAAGTAATTAATAGATCTAATTATCAATAAACATAGTTTAATTCATTAGTAATCACCTCTTAATGTTAGGATTAGATCTTATTTTGTCAACTGGGTACAAAAAAGAAACAAAGCAAATATGTGAAAATAACGACTAATTTGTTTAAAGTAATAAAATATTTTTTTAAATATTTTTATTAATTAAATTTTATGTATAATGTGTTAATAAAACTCCAATTATTCACTTTTTTGGCAATGTGTGTGTTTCACTTGCAGTCCATACAAATGGCCAGCCGATGTTGTGCACAAAATTTTTTACCGCAATGTTCACATTTATTTTGTGTTTTTCGGTTTTTTATGCGAGGGCAATATTTGCAACGACTTAATGGACGCTCAACTCTTTGTAAAACTTCTTCTTCTTAGCATTGTAATTTATTACTACATCTTCATTCTCGCTTTCTTCACCCTCGCTAATATTATCATCTTCATCAATGTGTCGGCCGTCTAGAATTTCTTGTGCAATTATTTCAAATTCACGATCAGCCAACTTGCGTTTTCTATCTATTCTTGCAATGTTTATGATCTAAAATATATTAATTTTCATATAAATACAAAATAAAAACCTATTTCCGCATATATATACCAACAAATATTATATAACGTAAGCAACAACGTGGCGTCGTATCCGACCCAAATAGCACTTTTTTAGGATACTAAAACTATACAACATCCACCTGTCACTATAACACTCCACAGAATAACACAGGAAGGTACTGAGACGCTCAATGTCAAATAAAATTTTACTTGTGCGCAAATTGCAATTTTAGATTTTGCTGGTCGCCGGCGACACCATGTTGTTGTTCCAGGGTTAAATATGCCGCCTTTTTAAAATCGTCCACTATACTACATACGTTTTCATATGTTTGCTTGACAGCTGTCAAAATTTATCTGTCAAAACAAATAGTTTAGTGAACAATTAAAAAAAAAAGCGGCACATTTAAAGTGATTACATAATCCCATTCATTTATAAACTCCCTGTATAAGCAAAGCTATAAAACTAGTGACTGCCGCATATAACTTTTGCTATTTATGCAAAGATGAATGGGAAGAAGATATAATACCAGAAGCAGATAATGAATTATTGTATGAGGACCGAATCGATCGAGATGACCGATTACTTGAATTAGCAAAAAGAAACAATATTGCAGATTCATTATTGAATATGTAATATTAAAATGGATTATTATTTATGTAAATGTATGAGTTATCTACCTTATAAGTTTTATATGTATGTTTAGTATTACTCTGGCTATGTATTTTTTTAATAATAAAAATGTATATATATATATATATATATATATATTTACAATGCAACATGCAAAGTCACTTTTATACTTTTCTAATTATTGAACATATAGATAGAAAATCAAATTTGTAGCAGAAAGCTAACTGTACCTTTCTTTTACACTCTTAAATAAAAAAGTTACAACAGGTTTTAATTTGTGTAGGCTGGCCGATAGAACAAATAACGCACGCCCATTATTTTATTTCCATGGCCATCGTTGCTTGTTAAGCAAACTGTTATGATTGTAAATACCTAACCTTTTACATTATACAATTCTTTATCTTCATTGTAATTTTATTTTACCCTATTCTGAATGAAATGCCATCACACAAATTTAAATATACCAATCATTCAATTAATTTATTAGACAAGCAAGCAATTTTTTTTTAAATTTAAATCTTCTTATACTATTAACAAATCAAGTTGCATTTAATATAATGTAATATTTTACATTAAATGCGATATAATTATATTAGTTAGTATAAAACGAAGCATTTAAAAACAGGAATATATTAACTTCTTCACTCAACCTTCATCAATAAAAGGGGAAACGTAAAACTATAAATAGATTTTATGTGTATTTTTTTGTAGTAGACCGTTTCTTTTGGATATTACAGCATCCTTTTAACTTATTTTCGCTGTAATGATATTTGTATAGGCTACTATTATTTTATTTTACATTATTTTATTTTAAATTATGATGGATGGATTTATTTCTTATTATATCACAATAAATGTAGTACAATTAAAAACACTTTTATGCTAGGTATCAATCTACGTATATAAGCGTGAAGAAATTATTATTGTTATTTTTTTCCACTTGTAAAAAGTGTTAACCGTTTTTGCGCATGTTAATTGATTATTTAATTTGAAAATGCAATTGTCTAAGTATACAAATAAAAAATTTGTTTTTTAAGTAACAGTTAAATTTTTTATTTTATAATTTTTACGCTGCGTATAATATGGTTTCAATAAATACAACAATCCAATATTAATTAAATTATTATTTAATACAAGATAATTTGCTTAGAATTAAATTAAATGAATTAATATTAAAACTTAAAACATATTAACCGCATTAAGCAGTAATGGTTCGACGGCGGATATTACTTATTTTATTTTATCTCAAAAAACACATAATATTGTTAATTATTTGTTCCGTTTGTGTGAAACAAGTAAACAAGTTAACAACTAAACAACAAACTATCTAAACAAGTTAACAAGTTAACAAATAAACAAATAAACCAGTATACAACATAACAACTAAACATGTAAACAACAAAACAACTAAACATGTAAACAACTAAACAAGTAAATAACTAAACAAATAAACAAGTAAATAACTAAACAAATAAACAAGTAAACAAATAAACAACTAAACAGAACAACAAGTAAACAACTACACAAGTGAACAACAAAATAAGTAGAAAAATAAAAAAATAAACAAGTAAACAAGTGAACAAGTAAACAAGTGAACAAGTAAACAAGTAAACAAGTATACTAATAAACAAGTAAACAAGTAAACAAGTAAACAAGTAAACAAGTAAACAAGAAAACAAATAAACAAGTAAACATGTAAACAAGTAAACAAGTATACAAATGAACAAGTAAACAAGTAAACAAGTAAACAAGTAAACAAGTAAACAAGTAAACAAGTAAACAAGTAAACAAGTAAACAAGTAAACAAGTAAACAAGTAAACAAGTAAACAAGTAAACAAGTAAACAAGTAAACAAGTAAACAAATAAACAAGTAAACAAGTAATCAAGAAAACAAGTAAACAAATAAACAAGTAAACCAGTAAACAAGTAAACAAGTGAATAAATAAACAAGTAAACCAGTAAACAATTGAACAAGCTTCATCTATAACTCTTTCTTGTTATTTATTTTATTTTTATTCACTTATTAATTGTAATATTTTTTTGCGCATAGTAATAGTTTAATCGAATTGCAATTGCAATTTTCTAAGTATATAACTAAACACTTTTTCTTTAATGTAACAATTAATATTATCTAAACTTTGTAGTGTTTATCCGTCGGCAGTTGAATTTCTTATTTTTTATTATTACACCGCATAAAATAAGCTTTTAATAAACACAAAAATTCATTATTCAATTAATCTGAATGATCACATTACAAGATATCTTGTTTTGAATTAAATTGAATGCATTAACATTAAAACTTAAAATATACTAACTGGATTAAGGTGTAATGGTCCGACGGCGGATAAATTATTTATTTTATATTATCTCAACATACACATAATATAGTTATTTATTTGTTTCGTTATACAGTTGTTTGTGTGAAACAAGTAAACAAGTAAACAAGTAAACAAGTAAACAACTAAATATGTTAACCAGTGACCAAGTAAACAAGTAAACAAGTAAACAAGTAAACAAGTAAACAATTAAACAAGTAAACAAGTAATCAAGTAAACAAATAAACAAATAAACAAGTTAACAAGTAAACAAGTAAACAAGTTACCAAGTTAACAAGTTAACAAATAAACAAGTAAACCAGTATACAACAAAACAACTAAACATGTAAACAACAAAACAACTAAACAAGTAAATAACTAAACAAATAAACAAGTAAATAACTAAACAGAACAACAAGTAAACAACTACACAAGTAAACAACAAAATAAGTAAAAAAATAAAAAAATAAACAAGTAAACAAGTAAACAAGTAAACAAGTAAACAAGTATACTAATAAACAAGTAAACAAGTAAACAAGTAAACAAGTAAACAAGTAAACAAGTAAATAAGTAAACAAGTAAACAA
Source organism: Tachinus rufipes (assembly GCA_963932245.1). NCBI lineage: Eukaryota > Metazoa > Arthropoda > Insecta > Coleoptera > Staphylinidae > Tachinus > Tachinus rufipes. The sequence goes on along the minus strand of OZ010743.1, from coordinate 46,106,882 downwards.
GTAAACAAGTAAACAAGAAAACAAATAAACAAGTAAACATGTAAACAAGTAAACAAGTATACAAATGAACAAGTAAACAAGTAAACAAGTAAACAAGTAAACAAGTAAACAAATAAACAAGTTAACAAGTAATCAAGAAAACAAGTAAACAAATAAACAAGTAAACCAGTAAACAAGTAAACAAGTGAATAAATAAACAAGTAAACCAGTAAACAATTGAACAAGCTTCATCTATAACTCTTTCTTGTTATTTATTTTATTTTTATTCACTTATTAATTGTAATATTTTTTTGCGCATAGTAATAGTTTAATCGAATTGCAATTGCAATTTTCTAAGTATATAACTAAACACTTTTTCTTTAATGTAACAATTAATATTATCTAAACTTTGTAGTGTTTATCCGTCGGCAGTTGAATTTCTTATTTTTTATTATTACACCGCATAAAATAAGCTTTTAATAAACACAAAAATTCATTATTCAATTAATCTGAATGATCACATTACAAGATATCTTGTTTTGAATTAAATTGAATGCATTAACATTAAAACTTAAAATATACTAACTGGATTAAGGTGTAATGGTCCGACGGCGGATAAATTATTTATTTTATATTATCTCAACATACACATAATATAGTTATTTATTTGTTTCGTTATACAGTTGTTTGTGTGAAACAAGTAAACAAGTAAACAAGTAAACAAGTAAACAAGTAAACAACTAAACAAGTAAACAAGTAAACAAGTTAACAAGTTAACAAGTAAATAAATATACAATTTATTAAGTTATCAAGTTAACAAGCAAACACGTTAACAAGTAAACAAGTAAACAAATAACTAAACAAGTAAAGAATTAAATAAATAAACTAGTAAACATGTAAACAAGTAAACAACTAAACAACTAAACAACAAACTAACAAAACAAGTAAACAAGTTTACAAGTAAACAACTCAACAACTAAACAACAAACTAACAAAACAAGTAAACACGTTAACAAGTAAACAAGTAATACTTAAACAAGTAAACAAGCAAAGAAGTAAACAAGTAATTTCGTAAACAAGTAAACAAGCAAAGAAGTAAACATGTAATTACGTAAACAAATAAACAACTAAATAAGTAAACCAGTAAACAAGTAAACAAAAAAACAAGTAAACAAGTAAACAATTTATTCTGTAATCTTTTATTGTTATTTATTGTATTTATTGTTTTTTTTTTTACTTATTAAGTATAAACCTTTTTTGCGCATAATAATAGTTTAATTAATTTGCAATTGCAATTTTTTAAGTATTTAACTAAACATTTTTTCTATAATGTAACATTTAATATTATCTAAATTTTATAGTATTTATCCGTCGGCAGTTGAATTTCTTGTTTTATATTATTGCACCGCATAAAATAAGCTATCATTAGATACAAAGATTTAGTATTCAAATAATCTGACTGATCACTATTACAAGATAACTTGTTTTAAATTAAATTGAATGCATTAAGATTAAAACTTAAAATATGTTAACTGGATTAAGGTGTAATGGTCCGACGGCGGATAAATTACTTATTTTATATTATCTCAACATACACATAATATAGTTATTTATTTGTTTCGTTATACAGTTTTTTTTGTGAAACAAGTAAACAAGTAAACAAGTAAACAAGTAAACAACAAACTAACTAAACAAGTAAACAAGTAAACAACTAAATATGTTAACCAGTGACCAAGTAAACAAGTAAACAAGTAAACAAGTAAACAAGTAAACAAGTAAACAAGTAAACAAGTAATCAAGTAAACAAATAAACAAATAAACAAATAAACAAGTTAACAAGTAAACAAGTAAACAAATAAACAAGTTAACAAGTTACCAAGTTAACAAGTTATCAAGTTAACAAATAAACAAGTAAACCAGTATACAACAAAACAACTAAACATGTAAACAACAAAACAACTAAACAAGTAAATAACTAAACAAATAAACAAGTAAACAAATAAACAACTAAACAACTAAACAGAACAACAAATAAACAAGTAATCAAGTAAACAACTTTACAAGTAAACAACTAAATAAATAAAAAAGTAAACAAGTAAAGAAGTAAACAAGTAAACAAGTAAACAAGTAAACAAGTAAACAGGTAAACAAGTAAACAAGTAAACAAGTAAACAAGTAAACAAATAAACAAGTAAAGAAGTAACCAACTAAACAAATACACATGTAAACAAGTAAATAAGTAAGCCGCCAGATCGTTACTATTTAATTCAGTTAGTTTTAGTTGCATGCATTCAATTTAACTTGTCAAACAATGTGGAAGTAAAAGTTTACTTATTGTATATTTTGTAATCTGCATACTTAGAAATTTTTGGTAAATAATTTTCAATTAAATAGAACAATTTTGCATATTAAATTACAAAAACTATTTTTTCATATAATATTTATTATTAAAAACTGCAAAATAAATTTGTTAATTAGGTTACAGTATAATTAAAAATTTATATTGATTATTGAAAACTATTGTGATTGATGTAGTGTTGTATGATATTATCGCGCAATAAAACAATAAGTAAAAGCAGTAATAAATAATATAATGATACTATATTACATCGCCGTGAATTTGTGTTTATCTCAAAGTCATGCCAGTTCAATAGCCTGCTTAAGCAGCAGATGTTTCAAACAATATAATGATAACAATATCTCTATTATGCCACTTGCCGTCGCTAGGTATTAAAATAAATTTAAGGATTATTCCAATAAAAATAAATAGTACTGCGTGTTTTGTATAATTAATCAGCATATTGCAGCACAGGATAAAAATTTAATCAAAACTAATTGATGCAAATTGAATTAATATAAAACGTTGCAATAACAAAAGAAAATAGTAGGCGGTTACAAATTTCTATCATTACTAAACAAGCAACCCACCAAAGAGCTGGTCACGCCTATAGAAGATCACATATATTTTGGCGCCTTCACCATGGTTTCATATGTTGCGTTGCGTATATAGAACATACGAGACCACGACTTCGTATGTTCTTTGTGATCTTGCATGTTGCGTTGCGTATCTAAAATGGTCTTGCATGTTGCATTGTATATATATATATATATATGTATATATATATATATATAAAAAATGTATTATAAAATATTTATTATATTTAATAAATATTTAACAAAATAAAAATCTTTCTACTTAAAAAAAAAAAAAAAAAACAGTTTATTAACTATTTAGAATCATCTTCCCTTGGCCGCTTTTTTTTCAGCACTTCTGCTCTTCGTTAATAAATAATATAAAATTTAAACAAAATAAAAATATTTGTACTTAAAAATTAAATTAAATTGCCTTGTTTTAGATGATTAATAGATTCTAAGTGTACATAATAAAATATACATTTAGTACAATAATTTAAACAGTTATGTAATATATAATACTTTTATGTTAACATGATTAAGACAAACCTGTTTTTGACAGCTTCCTGATTACCTAGTTCTGACAACATTGGCGAACAACTTCTCGATCCGGAAGGACTTTCTTCGAAGGTACTTCTATTATTTGCGGAAGTGGAAAGTGAATCCTCCAAATATGGAGGATATACTTTGTGTTTAGTTGACAAAATGTCGTGCATTTCATCAAAATATGGCGGTGGCTCTTTATGACTTTCACCGGAATGACTTTTCGAAAGACCTCGAAAATATTGTTAATAATCTTCAATCTGGACAGGGGGGTGCGTGCCGGGCGGTAATTTTCGATTTATTTTTTGGGAATTTTGAGCCGTTTATGAGTTCTACAAGATTTTGTGTTTTTTAATTAAATCTAGTATTTTTAAGGGCCAGTGTGTGGTTACGTAATGTTTGGCCAGGCGCCACACTTTGTTGTGGCCTAAAGTTAGTTTTTTTTTTTTTGGTGGGGGGAAATCCTCATGGACACTTGACACTGGGTTCAATACTGCCAAGTAGTGCCGGACTTTTACCGGCTAAAACCCCACTACCTTCCTGCGGTTTAGTTTTCCTCACTATCAGCGACTTCTGCATTCTCGTCATCATCGTCACTATCGGAGATCTCTGCATTTTCGTCAATCGGTTCCGCAGCTGGTGGTTGGCAAGGGTTGTACAATTTTTTTGCCAACTCGAGGAATTTTTCAAACCGATCGACGTTTAGCTCGGTACACAGTTTATTGAACATGTAGCGAGCTAAATTTCCTGGAATGTGGTGTTGTAACTCTTCCGCTAGATGACATAACTGCTTTCGCGTGCCTCCATGAGGATGGCGTTGGTGTGGGCTGACGTTACCGGGTTAACAAAATTGATGGAGTGATTCACCTTAAGATGCTGGTAGCCATGTTGCGACAAGCAGTCATACGCTTTCCAATAATCATCGGACACAATAGTGGTTCCTTGTTCGATCCACTTATCCAATTATTGGAATAAGCGTATCACTGTTTTGCTTTTCCACACCTACCATGAACACCCGTCCAGTGCCACGTTCATAACCTCCAAAAACCCACTGTCCTTCTACGCGGTGGCCTCTGTGGTATTTACGTTTACCAAACTTGCTTTCGTCAATTTTGACAATTAAACCAGGACCCCCAATTTACCCGGAAATTTAAAAAAATATTTATATACCACTTTCCTACAAAAAAACGACCAATTGACGCAGGTTTTTTTGGACATTTTCACATTTTTCGCAATAACTTTTAAAGATACATTGTCAACCCACAAATGAACGAAACCCAACATTTGCTGAATGCTCAATTTTGATAATGCGAAAAAAGTACCTTTCCGGAAGGATACATCCGTATTGCACGATTTTAATTTTGACTTGTAACGATTCATTTTATTGAAACACTGCCATCGATATCCATCGGTCCTGGAAGATATTTAATAATTTCAAATAAGATTGCACCCGACTAATTTTATTTCGACTTTTAAAAACACTTAACACGTTGAGCGCTGGGCTAAATTTTGCGGTAAAAAATGTGATAAGTTAAAAGAAAAAAAAAACAATGCCTTTTAAATATGTTGTAATCTTACGCCGCTACAGTACGTACAGTATTAAAACGATAACGGCGCATGATTTATATACACATGGCCTGAAACTAAAAACTTCTACCCTAATGTGCATAATATCTATACACACGGCAGTCAACGTGTTAAATAATATAAAAATATTAATAATTTCTATCAAGAGACGAGATTCCGACACAAAAATCTCAACAACAAAAATGATGCCTTAATCACAAATTATATAAATATAACTTACCGCAAAGGGTCGGCAGAAAGTTTTAATATCCCACCACAATTAAAACAGAATTACGATCCTTCTTTCGGAATAACTCCCCACTTTTGCAAATGATCCAAAAACTTTTTGGAATCATTACAGATCGTTTGAAGTTCCCATAATGTAATTTGTTCCATAACGAGTTCTTTGCAACAAAGAGATCTAACAGAAACTGAAGATTCTAAGCCAGCGTTTTGCCGTTCATTTTCAAGTCGATTCATTCTACAAATAGGGGAATTCCTTACAAGGATTATTGAAAAAGGCCCGAGCATTTTAGAAAAAAAAAATACAATTTTGTTGATTATCTAACCATTATTTTGTAAATTCTGGGGGCTCCAGGTTTTGAAATAAACGTCAGGTGCCCCCTATGCTTGTGGGTCTTTCCACATTGCAGACCCTTGCTTACAGATAACTTAGCTCCGCTCCTGGGTTCTACCCTCTCCGATCGTGCGTGTGATAGAGAAATGTCATTGTGCGACAAATGCAGATAGTGATAGTGCACGTTTCTTATACATGGTTAAATGGCGGCTTGGAATCTCTATTTATAGAACTCTTTGGTCGATTTTGACTTGTTATGTTATGTCATTACTGATTAAACAGGACATTTGGAATAAAAAATGTTATTTGATATCTTAATTTTTGTTTAATTTAACACTCTGTGAGCAATGGACAATTATGGTAAAAAGAAAATGTTTCAAACCAAGTAATGGCAGATCCTTAAAATCTTGTTAATCATCTCTAGACTGGGGATTGAGTGCCGGGGGGGGTAATTTTCTATTTATTTTTTGAAAATTTTGAGCCGTTTAGGAGTTTTACAGGATTTTGTGTTTTTTAATTAAATCAAATTATAATCGATCATAATTATTTAATCCAAATTGCACAATTATTTTATGTTTTTAAATTTTTTAATTAAATCAAATTATAATCGATCATAATCAAATGAATCCAGATTGCACAATTATTAATTTTATTTATTTGTTATGTGAACGATACTTGCTAAATAGAATGAATACAGGCGTTTATGTATAAATACAACAAAGAGAGCGAGGCAAATTTTTTGTAATTTTAGTTAAATATACACATATAGAACACAAAAAGAGATATTTAGTTAAAATCGGTGAACCCGGGGGACTATAGTAAACTTTTTCCCAAATATGGTTGTTGCAAGAGTTAAAATTGAGGCTGTGAGCGACAGCGAATTACAAACCAACAAGAAAAGTTGATACGTGGTGGAAAACCGATTGGACTTAAAGTTTGAACTCCGCAATTTACCTTGTTGACTGCGAAAGTTCCTATATCTCAAAATCGCTGATAAACTTTTGCAACATTCTATTGACAGGTATTGGACGATTTGGAAATCGGGCTGTATACAAGCGTGTCGCAAGTCTACCATTACAATGTGCTTTGCTGTAAACTAACATTTTTATGTTTAAATTATAGTATAGACCAGGTTCAGGAAGAAGACTAGATAAATGTTACTACATTCAATCTAATCTTAAACCTATTGCCCGAACATTTGTTTTTTATATATTTTTCTAATTATGTAATAAAATTGTTAAGATATATATTTGTACTATGTGCAATAAATGTATTTATTATTATTATTATCATTATAATCTTTAAAACTATGCTGATTCATGATTTAAGCAACAAATAACACAAATTCATCTATTTTATACATCAAAATCATAAGCATTTTAAGACATGAAACATAGCAAACTTAAAAAGAAAAAGTTTTTGACGTGCAGCTTCTAGGGTGAACGTAGTTGCCTATGAGTTTATAAATAAAAAATGTTTTAATTGAACTCCCCTAGTTACCCTAGAAGTTTGTTACCCCTAATCATTAACAAAAATTTTGATTGAAAAATGGTTTTGTGACTACCACTAAAGTGGAAAATTTAAGCATCTTAAAGTATGTACTTTGGCTATCTTTGCCCAAAATTTGAAGTCTTAATCGGTGGCAACTTTTAAGAAATGAACTTTTAAAAAAATAACGGTGTTTTGCGTTTTCTGCGCATACGCGGCAAAAAATCTGACCCCTGCATTCGAAAATTTCTCATCGATTTTGACTGTTCTAAAATTTTTCCAGGTTGAAATGCAATTAAGATAAATGAAATTAAAAAAAAAAAAGTTGAACTTAAAAAATTGCCGTAAAATTCAATTGGCTCTACGAGGCAAACTCTTGCAAACTATGTGACTTAGAGGTCTGAAATTTGGCATGAAGTCATATTTTGGGTACCCAAAAAAGTGTACAAAATTTAAGCTAAATCGGAGAGGATCGCGTGAAATGGACTGCTCACTTGACGTGGAATTGCCCTTAAATTAATTATAGATATTTGAAAATTAATAAATGAGTTATACAAAACAATGTTTAAAAATATTTCTGTGCATAATATTATTATTATTTGGAATATGTTCTTCTTCTTCAGGTTATAGATATGCAACGTATACATCAAAAGGTTCGTCATTTAGCATTTTACACAAATTGTGTAAAACAGGAGTTCCAACGGTTATATGCAATATGATTTCTTTTTTTAATCTCATTCCAACCGATAAACATGGAAAATGTCTTTTCCAAAAACCAAATGCTGTTTCAACAGTATTTCTTGAATGAATTGGGAATTAAATAACTATTTGGATATCGGTTATTTTCAAAATCCACTTTTCGATGTTAAGTAAGTAAGTAAGAATTTATTAATATTATTACATATGTACATTAAACTAAAAATTAATTATAAAACTATCTCTAGTAACAAATTAAAATTAAGATAAAATGAATATATATTTTAATGTATAAAATAAAATAAAAAATGGTTTCGTCCCTCTCTCATCGTCCTGAGGTTTGTGGGTATTTATTCCCGTCTCAGGCTATTGGTATTGAAGGCTTGTTTGAGTTGTTTTCTTTATTTATTTAATTTATATTTTGTCGTGTAGTAGCATGTGTTTTATTTTTAATTTAAATGGTATGTAATTAAGACTTTTTATAAATATTGGCAGATTATTGTATTGCTTTGTAGTTTCTGTTGTTAGTGTCTGTCTGCATTTAACAGTTGTATATTTTGTAGTCCTTATGTGCGATTTTCTTCTTGTTTGGTGGTTGTGTATTTCTTTGTTTGACTGTATTTTTATATTGGTTTTTATCATTTTGTGATTTATTTTATATAGCAATAGTATATTGTTCAAGTCTATCATCTTATTTATATTTAATTCTTCCTTGTATAGTTCAGTTGAAGGTGTTTTTCTGTCCAGTGTGTATAGAATTTTGATGAATTTATTTTGTTGTCTTTGTAGTTTGTTTATGTTTTTTTTGGTTGTGTTTCCCCAAATATGGTTTAGGTACTTGTTATGTGATGCAAATATTGCATGATAAACTGATTTTTTTGAGTTTTTTGGTAGGTAATTTCGTATTTTTGTTACAGCCGCTATTGTTGAAGAATTTTTTTTCACAAGTTTGTTTATGTGAGCATCCCATTTCAGGTTTTCTTGAATAGTCAGACCCAGGTAATTCACTTCTTTTATTTGTCTTATAGTTTTGCCATTTATTGTTATTGTTATAGGGGTTTCCTGTTTGTTGTTAAAAATCATGTATTCTGTTTTTGTCTCGTTGATAGTAAGTAAGTTGTTGTAATACCATGTTTCTAAGGTTTTAACGTCTTCTTTAATGATCTTTTCTAATTCTATATTTTCTTTTCCCGAATATATAATGCATGTGTCATCAGCATACATATAGAGTGTTCCATGTAATGTAAGTTCTAAAATATCATTCGTGTATAGTATATATAGTGTCGGTGGCAATATTCCTCCTTGTGGTATGCCGTAATCAGCCTGTAGTGGTTTGCTTTCTGTAGAGTTTACTTTTGTTTTTTGTGGTCTGTTTTTAAGGTATGTGTCTATTAGGTTTAGTTCTTTACCCTTTATTCCAATTGCTTCCAGTTTTTTAATAAGTTTTGTTTTGGATATGGTATCAAATGCCTTTTTCATGTCGATGTACATTGCTACTACAGTTTCTTTTTGGTCCACTTTACGCTTTATATGGTCTATGAGATCATATGCAGCTGTTTGTGTTCCAGAATTTTGTTGAAACGCATACTGTTGTTTGAATATTATGTTGTTATTGTTTATGTGTTCAGTTAGTCTGGTATGAATCACTTTTTCTAGTATTTTATTTAGTGTTTATAGTAGTGATATAGGTCGATAATTTTCTGGTTTTGTTTCATCTTCTTTTTTATGTATAGGCACTATTATTGTTTGTTTCATGTAGCATGGGTAGATACCTGTTTCGATAACTTTATTTATTATGTTCACCAATATTGGTGTTAGAATGGTTTTGTTTTGTTTTATTATGTTGTTTGTAATTTTATCAAAACCTGGTGTTTTGTTGTCTTTCAATTTTATTATTATTTTATTTATTTCTTCTTGCGATGTGCAATCAAAGTGTATGTTGTTTATTTTTCTTTTTATTGTTGTAGTTTTTGATTCTTCATTTGTTCTTGAGAGTTGTTTTTCTGCTAGTTTTTTTCCAATATTTGTAAAATATTCATTTATTTCATTTGCTATTTCCATTGGTATTTTAGTTGTTGTTCCATTTTCTTTTAATATTTGTTCAATGTTTATTTGTTTAGAAATCTTTTTGTTAAGCTGTTTGTTTATTAAATCCCATAGTTTAGTGGGGTTATCTTTGTTTGATTGAAACTTGTTTTTATAATACAGTATTTTGGTATTCTTTATGTTGTATAACGTTTTCTTTTTTTGTTTGCAGTATTCGTTTTTTATTGTTTCATTGTTTGGGTTTCTAAGGTGTTTTTTGTGAAGTTTGTTTCTTTTTTTAATGTTGTCTAAGACTTCTGTATTGATCCATGGGCTTTGTTCTGTTCTTTTAAACCTCTTTGTAGTTTGGTTACTTTCTATTTGTAGTTTTTTTGACAGGTTTTCAAAGCTATCTATTCTTTTAGCGGAGAATCATTAAAAATTGTAGCATCATGCACACTTCCGGGCCATCTTGCAATAATAACACTGAACGTTGTAGCAAAACTACCTTTTACGGTTTTTATACAATTCTGCATTTGCACCTCCGGGAGATTGGGTTTTTATACAATTCTGCATTTGCACCTCCGGGAGATTGAATACGTATGTGAGTGCAATCAATTGCTCCAACAACACAAGGAAATCTATGGATTTTATAAAAAAATTCATAAATTTCTCTTCGTTCATTTGGAGTGTTGGGCATTTTAATAAATTGTTCCCTTAACAAGGCTATTTCTCTGGTAACGAGAGGAATGACTCTGGATCCGACTGTGGTTGGCTCACATGTATATGATCTGCTAAAACTATTTGGAAGGACCAAGTGGCATAAAATCTTAATGTTAATAGATTTTATCCATTGGTGTTAAGGGTTTATTTCTCATTGTTTCTGCCTTTATATTGACTCCAATAATCTCGTGAATTTGAATTACAGTTTGTTTACATAACCTATAACGGTTTTTAAATTCAATGTCATCATACATATTGAATAAATTATTTCTTTACCTAAATAAGATCTTGGTCGTGGCATTAAAACATTTTCAATAAAATCATCTTCAGTCTCGGACGAGGAGGCAGAATACAAAGAATAAAGTTCTGAAGAGGAGGATGAAGATGAATTGTCCATCTAAAAAAATTGTAAAATTATATTTGTGTGTAAATATATTTTACTTACTTTTACTGTTGGTAAAGAGTTTTATATTTATAAATACTATTAAAATTAATTGAATAATAATATAAATAAAATTATTTACACACAAAAGTCAAACGGATGTATCAATTCAATTGTTTGTTACGCTTTAATGGATTAAAAATGACGCGTTAAATTTAATGAATAATTTAATGAACGTTATTGGTAATAAGTATTTATGAATAAGAAAATTTGATTTAACGGTCCATTATATTTTTAACGAATCATTATATGTTTTATGACGTTTTATGAATAAGTATTCTTAATTCTTGGTCATTTAAGGATTTATTTTTTACTGGACCAGATCCTGTGCTCTTAATATCACATTTAATCATCCTTGATCGACGTCTTGGGTTCTTTTTTAAATCTGCAAACACCTAAAAGAAATACGTATCGTAATATTGTGTACTTTGAGCACCGATATAAAAAACAAGCGTAGTTAGTTATTTGTTTGCATTAAACCAATTAGCTTCAAAAGAGGTTATCAAATGGCCTAGCATTGAAGAATAATAGCGGATAAAAGACAGCTTCTACAATATATAGTAGACAATGTTATCGGGGCAATTGATGGCACATTTATTCCGATTAAAGCACCAAAAAGCAATCCCGAGGGTTACACAACACACAAATGTAATTATGTCTTTAATCTACAAGCTATTTGTGATTTGTGATCTTTGAAATTCATCGATTGTTTTATTGGATATCCTGGGTCGGCCAAGTCAGTGATACTAGAATATTTAAAAATTTTGATATTTACCATGCGGTAAATAAAAATCCAACGAAGTATTTTTCTTATCAGGAATATATAGTTGGAGATAAGGCATATCCTATACTATCTTGGTATATTACACCTTATATAGATAGAGGAAATTTAAATCCTGCCAGAAGAAACTTTAATTTAAAAATATCAGTTAGTTAGTTAGTTTAGATTTATGGCATATCAGCCTCAAAGACTATTAATGCCGTATTTCAAATTATCGCAAATAAGACATGTTATAGAACGATCTTTTTTGCTGTATTAAATTTGGTTGGTTCCAGCAACAATCCTTGCATCATGCATTTTTATAATTAACTTCGCCTAAATAAAGACCATTTATTATTATTATTATTATTATCATGTGTTTTACACAATCTTTGTCTTGATAGTACAGATTTATATGTAGATGAATACTATCAAGAAGAAGCTGCTCACGTTTCAGGAAATGATGAAAACCAGCCAAATAGGTTACATGCCGATCAAGATATTAACAATCGCTTGCACATAGCACATGTTAAAAGAGATGAAATTTGTACTCATTTATTTAATCTTCAAGAATAAGTTGTATCTCTGTACTTTTGTAATATTTTATAATACAATAAAAATAAATGGTTGCGTTCAGAACAACTCATCAGTTGTCAGAGCTGACTCATCGATCAATCAATAAGCGCTGAGCCCGTCTGAACAGTATATTGTAGACTGTTGCCAACCGTGTAAACTTTTATCAACTACATAAACATAAAGCTCAAAGTTTTGAATTTAAATAAATGATTTAATTAGTTTATGAAGCCGCTACTTAACGAAATACAATATATTCTCAATATGTAATGCTATTTAATCCTACTTTGTAATATTTCCAGGTTTGATTATTTTTATCATTCTTTTATATTTTTTAATTCCTTCACCCAAGCGTTGTACGTTGTAATCCCATATATTTATTAATTACATATATTGCTTCTTTTCTCGATTTTTTTAATGATATGTAAATTTATATGCGTCGATTAACTGCTAAGTTGATTTGTCAGCAAGCAAGCAACCCTAAATGTATGATGAGTAAAATGACAAGCACTGCCAGCAAACGATGACTCAGCGGTAGTCATCAAACGAGTTCAGTTCGCATGATGAGTCGTTTTGAACGCAGCCAATTTTTCACTGACAATCAAATGGTTTTAAACCGTTGCGTTGTCGCGAGTTACCGGTTATTTGCTTCTGACTCCGAATGTACCAACCAGCAAGGTGAATTTAAAACCGTTGCTGAAAGCAGTTTAATATGTCTGGTATGTCAAATTTAAATATGATAAAAATAGAGAGTGATCGCTGGTATGTACAGTTTTTCACGGCAAAACGCCTAATGTTTGGCCGCACAAGCGAAGCGGCGGCAAACACCAAAGTGCTACAAATGCTTAGTATTTTTTGACTTTCTAAAATTATTTTTGGTTTATTTAATTACTTGAATATAATCAAAGCTTGTGAAATTTTAAAAATTGGTCATTTGCCTTGCTATAAGCGTTTTGCCGTGAGATACCGTTGACGTTGTGGTATGAAATGGTTTTAAACCGTTGCGTTGTCGCGAGATACCGGTTATTTACTTTTGACTCCGAATGTACCAACCAGCGAGGTGGATTTAAAGCCGAGTTGAAAGCAGTTTAGCTAGCGGTATGTTTTGTTCGGTATGTCAAATGAACGTCAAATAACAAACAACTTATAACCTTAAATTTGTATACCTTCTAATCATTAAAGATCTGTGCTTCTAATTAGTTATTAAACATGTGTGAAGAAGAGGTGGACATGGTGGAGATTACTCTAAATTATAAAGGAGTAGATGTTCCAGTTAGAGTGAACCTCTCTACTGCAAATATTTTATTAAATAGTAAGTAGTATATTACATTTATTTTTATTAATTTTAATCTATTATTTTGATCATGTAATTACCTCTGAACCCCTCATATAATTATTAATAAACATCAATCAACAAAAATAAGTATTTTTTTATTAACTTTATACATCACTTACAGACCAAAATGCAGCAGAAGAATATATTACAAACAATATTATTATTACTGAGGAAGAACCACTGCAAGAAAGTTTTATATGGGCAAATAAAAGAAAGCAGGACGCTAGGGACCACGAGGCCACTTTATTTTTTTTGGAACTTAGAATAAAATACACAAACAAGTTTGTTGACAAAAAAACAATCAAACATAATTTATGGCAGAAAATTTCAGAAGAAATGATTGAAGCGGGATATAAAATGGATAAAAAAAACATGGCAGAAAAATGCAGGCAAAAATTTGCCAACCTACAAAAAAGTTATATAAGTCATATAACGCATATGAAAACAACTGGCGAAAGCCATAAAGAGCCACCGCCTTACTTTGACAAAATGCATGATATTTTATCAAAAAAAGATAAAATCAATCCACCGTATTTGGAAGATTCCATTCCTGGCACTTCTACAACCGATAAGAGAGTGTTAGATTCACCTTCTCATTCTAGAAGCTGTTCGCCAATGAGTTCAGAAGTGAGTGAACAGGAATCTATAAAAAACAGGTTTGTCTAATAATATTATATATAACATACTAATAGTTTATAGAGATTGAATCTATTTATACACATTTAAAACAAAACAATTTTTATTTATAGGTTTAAATCAAAGAAGTCTGCGAGGCCAAGCTATATATATGAGTAAAGTGTTGGAGCACTTGAAGGAAGAAAAGGAAGAAAGAGCCCAACATTTTTCTTTTATACAAAATCAAATGAAGATTCAAACGGAGCAGAGGGAGAGAATGTTGAATATTTTTGAATCAGCAATGAACAGACGAGCGAGGAAGCGGCCAAGGGAGAATAATTCTTCAGACTCTGATTAGGTTATTTATTATATTAATATTTTTGAGAATTGCTTTACTTTAAAAAATAAAAAAAATAAGTAATGATTTTTCTGCAGTTACAGGTTTATTCCCACCTCTATGATCTTTTTGGATTAAATTAAATTTATCGTTTTGAATTACCACTTTTAATAGATTTAAAAACGTTTCTTTTTTTAATCTATATAATTGAAAAAACACTATTTCATTATAAGTGTTAATCCACTTCTCCGGCTCTGGTATAAAGTGGCAATGGTATGGCTCATTCAATAAACTAATTAGACTATATTTAAGATATGAACACCTTAAGTCCAAGTCATAATAATCCTCAAAAAAAAAATGAATCCATTATCATATATAAAACTTTGTCTTCCATCTAAAATAAGCAAATATGTCATTATTTTAAAGAAATTATTAAAATAACAAAAGGTTATACTTACTATAATTTGTAACAAAAACTTTTAGGTTAAAATATTTAAAATTTACCGTTTTGACAGATCCTACCACAACAGTTTATAACCGATACGTTTTCGTGAGTTTCAGCGAACAACCGAGAATAGAGAGAGATGGAAATATAACCGCTAGTTGATCGCTGGTATGTTCGGGTATCTCACGGCAAAACGCTTAAAGTATTTAAATTTAGTTGTGCAGGATAATTTAGAGTTAGAGTGCGTTCAACCCATCATAACAAAATGTAAAAAAAAAATATTAGATATTTTAAAAGTAGCACTATAGCATCCGAATTAAAGCAGGAACAAAATAAACTTGGGAATCAGCAATATAAACTTAATTATGAAGTACCAACTTGTTGGAACAGTTCTTTCAAAATTATTAAAAAAAAATAATAGAAACAATCAATGTTCTTAATCGAAAATTGTTAAAGCTGCGCATTGCTCATATACCTTCAAGTGCGGATGAGCTGATTATCTTGGGTGATAATGAAAAGAGTGTCTGGTTCAAAATATGTAATAATTTCTAAGATATTTCTAGATAAAAATACTGGTGCTTCCACTACCGGTGTCTCTTCAATTTGTATTGGTAATGGTTCCAATAAATTTACCTCGATATCATCAAATTGTACTTCGTCCTGAAAAATTTAAACTATAATTAAGCTCATAATTAATAATAAATAGTTAATAAAATTTTAGTTTACTAGTGAATAAAATATCATTTGTTTAAACAGGTTTCGGTAAAATTGTATCCTAGGTTGTCCTTGAAGTTGGTAACGAATTACGGCAAGCAGCGTTGCCAGTTGTCAAATAAAGAAGATGTAATAAGATAAATCAATGTTTAGTTTTTATTTTATAAAATTTTAATTAAAGATGTAAATATTTTTATTAATTAATAAAATAAATTTGTCAATCAAAACAAAACCTGATATGTTAGGTATGTTCCTTTTGCCAGTGAAGTAAGCCAAAATACTCACTTAACCTACAAATATTTGTTTATTTTTGTAATTAATGTTCACTTGTTGTTGTTGGTTACAATTTTACACATTTTTAAATGATTTAAAAATCTATAAAAATGTAATCAACGACAATAAGTAAATTTTATTTAAAAAAAATTATCTATTTGTAGGTTAAGTGAGTATTTTGTACCTACCTGTAGATGATAAAACGGGCGTAGACAAAGTGCAACAGAGCAAACCTTTTCGTGTATATTTGGTTGCCTATTGTCAAAACTGTATTGGGAGATTAATATTTTTACTTTGTATTGCATATAAAAAAGCTCAATTAAGCAATGTATGCATTTACCAATATAATTAATTGCGTTATCAATATTTTCATACAAATAAATTCTAATTAAAACATTTTTTCTTAATAAATTAATGGAATAAATCATTAATTAAAATAGATTTTCTTACATTTAAAATATGTTATTTGACGAATAACAAGTTTTGTATATTCAGAGTCGCGATATTTAATATATTAAATAGTAATATGTACCTTCTGAAACCTACTGTTGCGACCGCGGAAGCGACAATCCTGCAGAAAGCGGAGATATGGGTTTCTAAAGATAGAATTGAGACACAATTTCGATGCGATCTTTGGTCCAACCAGCAAAAAGGGCGTTTTGTCCGCGGTCCGCTTAAATCGCCTTGCTTACCAAGTGAAAGTGAATTCTGCGCATGTCACAGAATTTGTTGAATTTAATTATTTATAAAAAGTGACTTAAAAGATTGATAATGCAGAATTTATCAGAGGCAGTACTTACAAGAGAACAAATATTAGTAGAAAAGTGGACTTTAGTTAAATTAGCTAAAACACTGCCAGATAACAATCCAATAGTATGGCTGAATTTTTTAGCGTCTCGCAAATTAATTTGTAATGCAATGATTTGCGAAAATTGTAATTATGCGATGACGATCAATTCAAGACCCGACAAAAGTGACGGATATATTTGGAAATGTTCCAGATGTAAAAAAAATAAATCCGTTCGCCACAATTCATTTTTTTCGAAATCACGATTAAATTTGCAACAGTTAATTTATATCATTTATGGATGGTGCCGCGAGTTAATTTGTTTAACGACTAACTTTAGTTTTTAAAAAGTATTTATTTTGATTAAAGTCGGAGTTCTTGAGCTCCTTACAGAGTGAATAATAAAATAGAACTAAACTACATACAATAAAATGTTTTACAATAAGATTAGATTATCGCTGCATGTGTTTGCAGCTTCTTACAATTTGTAACATAAGAACATGCTGAATCGCAGAATGCGGTCACGTAACTCCTCCATCCCAAGAATCTTAAATATGCTAATGTTTAAGTTTTACATTGCAATAATGATGGATTTACAATTTTATTATCTTCAAATGTTTTTATTAATTTTTGTTTGAAGGAATTACGTTTACAATATATAATAATTATGGAACATACTACAATAAAAATTAAAATAACACTAAAGATAAGTGAACTAATATTTAACGGTGTTACAACCGAGTTTATATCTAAAAATGATTCATGATTATTTAGTTTTAATTGATTTTTTACTAAATCTATGGTATTGATCGGTGACAGATCTAATTTTGGGACGTTAATCGATTTATCGTTTGACTCTTGTAACTTACCAATATTAGGTAGTTTTAAAATTACTTCTTTGGTAGAAGAAGTTTTCATATTAAATACTAATTCATTGTGGTTGAATAGGGCCGAACAATCGGGACTTAAATGTATAACATATGATCCTACTATTTCTTCTTTTCTCCTATTTTGGTTACACTGAATTTCCAAAATGCTTTTTGTAGGCGTGCTAATTAGCCAAGTAGCTACGTCAATTTGAAAAATTTTATTAGTGGTTAAATTAAATATATATGGTTGACATGTTTGATTGTCATGAAACGATAACAACTGTGTCTCACACAATTTTGAATTTGGAATAGAAAAGTGATTTTTTTGGGAACAAAAATACTATTCGACGGAAGTTTGTTGACACCGATTGATCTCAATAGGGACACTGAATTCCGTGTTGAATAACAAATTTTTGTATGAAGGTATAATCATTTGAAACTCATTATTTGTGGTATATGCAGGAAAAGGAATTAATTCAATTAGTTGTAAATCAGAAGAGGATTCAATTAAGGGAATTTCGAAGATGAATGTAAAAACTTTACCTTGTTGGTATATTTTTGTTGTAATGATTGATTCATATAAATGGATATTTTTATGTTCTGCAGGGTAAGGAAGGGTTTACCCTTTTTTATTAGAATTTTGAAGTTGGTTTAAGGATTTTGTTATATAATTAAAAGATTGGATAAGATCGTTATTGTCAATAAGTGAAAGGTGTAATTGGTGTCTCTGGGCAAAAGTGAGGGCATTTTCTAATTCGATCCAGATGTTTATAAATAATTGCAATGTTTGAATTGATTGGTTTATTACTGAATAAGTTGAACTTTCAGATAATATTTGCTCAATTTCTGCGTGATCCAATAAAATTTTGTTTATATTAATATTTAATAGTTCTTGGTTTTTTGAAAGGTCGTATATAGTGGATAAAGTATTATTTAAAATATGTGCTTGTGTTAATAAAGCAGTTTTTTGGTTGTCAGAATCATGAGTTAATTTAGAGATCATACGTTCATATCTTTGTCCATCTTCTGCATTTAGATTACCTGTAACAAACTTTATAACATTTCCTAATCCATCCATTAAGCCTCGCTTATGTCTAGTTGTTTGCATTTCGGGAAATAACTGGTATAAAAGTTGATCGGCTTTATTTATATATTGTTTAAGGATCAGTATTTCATTGTCGTGATTGATCAGAATGTCTGTTAAATTTTTGTATGTTCTATGTACCAATGGGTAGTTCTTGTTTTCCAAAAGTGATATTGATTTTAGAACATTATCTTTTAGAACTTGATAGTTATCTAGTATGGGGGTGTAATCAAGAATTTTAATTAACGTCCATTCGGATTCTTTCAAGAGAGCTTTGCCTCTTTGAAGAGGGTATAGTCCGGGGTTTTCATTTAGTGTCTTTATCACTACGTCACATTTGATGGACCACCAGGTGAAGAGGAAGAGGATGTTTGGCAATAACCTGTAAAAGGCATTAATTCGTTAACATGTCTCTTCAAGGTTATATTTTTTTTTTTCATTTCTAACATCATAAGTATCATGCTCATAAACTTTGCTAATAGTGTATGGACCTACAAATTTGGGTTCCTTTTTATTGCGTTTATCGGTCTTTAAATATACACGGTCTCCAATCTTAAACACTTTAATTTTACGTGGTGTGTTAATTTTTTTATTTCGAATTTCTTTTGTGAGCATTTGTTTGTCATGTAAGGCGTTATAAATGTATTTCATTTTTTCTTTATGGTCGCTTACATAGTTCTCTAGAAACGTCTTATCGTAATCTAAGTCAAAAGGGTTTTTGTTATCAGTGTGCCCAAATACTATTTCGAAAGGAGAGAGTTTTAAATTTGAATGAATGGAATGATTATAGGCCAGTACACAGTATGACATTTTTTTATCTTCTGGTGTTTCATTTAAAAGTCTATAGTGTTCTAAGAGAGTAGAATGTAAACGTTCTACTGGCGAATTTGACTGATGGTGGTAAGGTGTCGTCGTGTGTAATTGAATTTTGTGTAGTTGCAAGAAATTAATGAAAGGTTGTTTTTTAAATTCATTATCTGCAACTATTACACTAGGAGTAGTATAACTTGTAAAGAAACTTAATAGCTTATCGGTTATTTCAATTAGGTTGCTAGAATGCAATTGGTATGCTTGAGCAAATTTTGAAAAAGCGTCAATCAGGGTTAAATATTTACTTTTATTGACTTGGAATATATCTACGTGAATTGTATGGAATGGTCGATTAAAAGTTGGAGTCATGTGTAGAGGCTGTTTTATAGGATTCCGATTATATTTTTGGGTTTTACAATTTTGACAATTATCAATGAATTTCTTAATGTCGGTAGACATTCCTTTCCAAAAATATTTGCGTTGAAGGTGTTCAATAGTTTCGGATATACCTCTATGGTTAGTTTTTCCGAGATGGTAATTGGTAATTTGGCTTTGACGTTCTTCGGGATCAGTTATATAAGTAACTTGTTTTGTACACCTATGGAATTTTGGAGTGTTTTCGTTTGTAATTGAATTTATATAAAGAGAAAATTCTTGGTAAAATGAATCGTTTGGAAAATAACAATAATAGTTTGTTTGTGGTTCACAGTGTTCTATCAATAGTTCATTAAATTTATTCTTTTTTTCTTTAGGATTAATAAAAACTGAATAGTGTGTATAGCCATCAAATTTGGAAATTTTGATTTTTTTTTGGTAACTGAACTTCAATAAACTCAATTTGTTTATTAAAATGTTGTAATGGCTTTTCGCTTATATCTATAACAGGAGTTGAACTTTGTTGGGTGTGAACTGTATCTGCTAATGAACTGTCGTCGTTGTTAAACGGGGACGAGCGTTCTGATGGGGGTTTGAATACTGGTGTGTCAAACAAGTCATTGATATTTGGTGTTTCTGATCTATTAGGTATCATGCTTAAATTGGATGCTAGGGGTCCTGGTGTTTCTACTCTATCTAAATCAAGTATTATTTTGTCGATATCATCGATGACGTTATCCTGAACAGATAATGGGTAAATTTGAATACGAGAAAGGGCATCAGCCACTTTGTTTGTTTTTCCGGGTAAATATTTTATATCGAAGTTGTATTCTTCTAATTTAAGGGCCCATCTGGTAAGTTTAGAATTTGGTTCTTTTAGATTACGAAGCCAAACTAGAGGTCTATGGTCAGTGAATAAAGTAAATTTTACTCCATATAAATATGGACGAAATTGTTTGGTTGACCAAACAATGGCCAATAGTTCACGTTCAATAGTACTGTATTTTTGTTCGGTATCGTTGAGAGTACGTGAAGCATAACAAATAGGTTTGCCGTTTTGTGCCAAAACAGCACCAAGTGAAAATTTTGAAGCGTCCGTAGTTAATTCAAACGGCTGATTAAAATCAGGGTATTGTAATATGGGCTCGTTAATTAAGAGATTTTTGCAGTATTCAAAAGAATATAAAATCTTGTGAATGAATAATTTTGTTTTCTTTTTTGAGACAATAGGTAAGGAATTTTGTAATTTTTGCAAAGTCTTTAACAAATTTTCTGTAATAGCCAAAAAGTCCTAAGAATGATTTTATTTCAGTTCTTGTGTTTGGCAAAGGGAAATTTTTGATAGCTTTTATTTTTGAAGGGTCCGGTTTTACTCCGTCAGTTGTTATAATATGACCTAGATATTTAACTGATTTTTGAAGAAACTCAGATTTGTCTAATTGAATCTTTATGTTACTTTCCCTACATTTTTGAAATACATTTCTCAAGCGATTAATATGTTCTTGTAGTGAACTGGAGTAGATAATAATATCGTCTAGGTATACTAGACATTGGGTAGGCGTTAAACCTTTTAAGGCTACATTAATAGCTCTTTGAAAAGATGCCGGGGCGTTTTTCAGGCCAAAGGGCATTCTTTTAAATTGAAAGTGACCTTCTTCAGTAGAGAAAGCTGTTTTTTCTCTGTCTAACTTTTCAATTTCGATCTGGTGAAAACCAGAAGCGAGATCTAAAGTGCTAAAATAATTAGCTTTGCCCAACTGGTCTAACACGGTTTCTATCCGAGGTAACGGAAATTTGTCATCTATAGTTTGCTCATTAAGCTTCCTATAGTCTATGACAATTCGCCATTTTTGTTTCCCTGAAGCGTCTTGTTTTTTGGGAACCACCCAAATTGGAAAGTTATAAGGTGATTCGCTAGGTTCTATAATGTTGTCTTGCAACATTTTTTCAATTTGTTGTTTTACCTCTTGTCTATGGACATGGGGGTACCTGTAGGTTTTAGTAAATATAGGTGTTTCCGTTTTTGTCCGAATGTGGTGTTTTGTTAATGTAGTAGAAGATAAAGGAATTTCTGGAGTGTAAAATATGTCTTTGTATTGTACACATAAATTTTTTAACATTACTTGTTCTTCGGAATTAAGATGGTCCAATCTTAGATTTTTGTTTAAATTTTCTAAAAGCGTTTGTTTTTTGTTAGGGTTTGAACAATTAATATTATTAATTTGAATAGCATCTTTTGAAGGAGTATAATCTTCTAAAACTAATGGTTGATAAATACTCAATGTTTGAGTTTTTTCTGAAGTATTAATTAAAGTGGTTCTAAACCAATTATTGTATAATGATACTATAGCTGAAGGCATTAATACATCTTTTGTTAAGTTTAATTTAGGAGCAAGTTTATTACCATTTTTCCCAACTGCTGGTAGAGTTACAAACGTTTCTACTCTAGGTGGTATAATTACAGTTTTTATCGCGTTTTCTGAAGTTTTGGTTTTTAAGAAATTACATTGATTACGTTTTTGTTCTTCCTGTTTTAGTTTTGAATCATTATAATAAAATGGTATAGTAGTTTTGTTTGTTTGAATATGCATCCATCGATAATCGATGTTTGCAGGCAATATAGCTAATAAATCTGTTCCTATTAGTCCGACGTATTCTGTATGAAAATTAAATAGGTAACAAAGATGTGTTCCTTCCTCAGAAAATAAATTTGGAATTGGAACTTCGGCAACATGATTGTGATAAGTTGTACCATGTGATGTAGAAATTTCAAAAGGTTGTTCGAATATTGATTCTGGAAATTCTGGAAAATACGTATTTACGAATTCAGGTGAAAGTATGGTACGGGAACTTCCGGTATCAATTAATAGTTTTTCGTTTGTTTCTGGTATCAATATATATGGTAGGTTAGATTTTGGGTTTATTGAAAATGATTCGACCGAGGCTGTTAGTGAAAATTTACAGCATCTTCTGAATCAGTTTGCTGATCAGAATAATCAGTAAGTTGTTCCAAAGATTCTTCTTGATCATTGTCGTATTCATATGTGTTGCACGGCATTTCTGTCGATTGGGCAACGTTAGAATCATAGTGGTCTTCTTCGGGGACTCCGTAATTACTTACATTGGATAATTCTTGCAAATTCAAATTTGGTTGATTTGGTTGATAACTTGATCTAAAGTTAGAATTAAAATTTGAACTAAATGGTCTTGATCTATGAAATTGTGTACCAGGTAGTTTATTTATGGTACTTGCCTGCATTGGTTCAGGTCGATAAGTAGGTTGGTAGTTTGGTTTAGGTGCAAATGCATTCTGTCCTGATTTTACAAATGATTTTTGATAACGAGGAAACTGAGTCGGTTGTGAGTTCGATCGGTAGTTAGGAAATTGATTGGTATTGAATCGAGGTTGATTTTGATGAACAAAATGTTGTTGCGGAAAATAGTTTTGCGGTTGTGGGTTTTGAAAGGTTGGATATAATTTGGGTTGAGTTTGATTTAAATTGGGTTTGAACTGTTGTACAGGTCTATTATTTAAGTTTTGATAATATCTAATATCAAGCTCATTTTTGACATAGGTTAATGCAGTTTCTAATGATTCTGGACCTCGACTTCTGATAAATGAACCCAATGGTTCTGCTAATCCGCTAGTAAATGCAATCAATGTCAACTTTTTAGCTTCCTCTATTTTATAAATTTTTATAGCATTGTCTTCATTGGTAAGAGCAGTTTTTGAATTTAGTATAGCCAGTAAGGATCTACACCTATTAAAATATTCAATTGGGCTTTCTTTTATATTTTGCCTAAGTCTAGATAAATCGATTTTTAAATTTAATTCGGATCTTTGATCACCAAAATTTTCTATAAGTAATAGTTTTAGGTTATCCCATGAATCTATTATTTGGCCAGTAATAACCTCCAGAGCAGCGCCTTTTAAGCGATTGCGTGCTGCAGAAAGTAATAATCTGTTAATATATGCACCAGGATCATTAATTTGCCAGAATTGTGTGAATATATCTTCAACAGCTCGTACATACTCAGACAATTCTGATGGATTTCCGTCAAATTTTGGTATCTCATTTAAAAGAGATGTATGAAATCCTGGGGGATATAATTGAACTTGTTGTGGTTGTGCCATTGCAAAGTTTAAATTCTCAAAAAGATTTGATAAGTTGTTTAATTCGGGTATTAATTGATCTGTATTATTTGTATAATCTGAATCGATCGCGATGTCTGATTCAGTGTCAGACTCTGATAGAGAGCTGTTTTCTGACTGTACTTCTCGAATTAAATCCAGTTTTTATAAAATATAATTAAATTTAAAATAATAATATATATACGTTCATCTACTTAAAATAACAATTTTTGAAATATATATGGTTACTATATAATAAGCTTATTTAACTATAAATATTTATTCATGCAAAAATAGTTTAAAATAAATTTAAGTTTATTAATAATGGCAAATTAAAAGTTATTAATTAATGGAATATGTAAAAGTATATCAATATTTTTTTTGTTTTTAAAACAAATTTGATAATTTTATATCAGTATAAAAAAATATTATTTATAACATAAAAGTTCTTACAGTTTCATTTTTTTTTTTTTTTTTTGTTAACAGCGATCACGATGATCAGGTATCCTCGATGGATTGGTTGTGGAATCCAGCGGTGGTAATCTCAGGACGATTCTTGTTCCGTTGATTTCGCATATGCTGTACTCCGTTGTTAGAAGTCGGCTTTTCGATGTTTGGAAGGCTTCCTTCTGGGCGGCTTGGCTCCTGTTGTTGAAAAGGCTCCGGTAGACGATTCTTGTTCTTGGAGCTTTTTTTACACTTTTACTATCACTTGAACAAAGTGTTCGATTATTGAGTTTAAGAATTGATATTCAAAAAGTATCTCTGCGATAGAATACTTTTACTCAATCCGTACGACTGCGCCAGTTAATTTGTTTAACGACTAACTTTAGTTTTTAAAAAGTATTTATTTTGATTAAAGTCGGAGTTCTTGAGCTCCTTACAGAGTGAATAATAAAATAGAACTAAACTACATACAATAAAATGTTTTACAATAAGATTAGATTATCGCTGCATGTGTTTGCAGCTTCTTACAATTTGTAACATAAGAACATGCTGAATCGCAGAATGCGGTCACGTAACTCGCGAACTACCTGAGAATGAAATTGTGAGAGAGGCTGGTATTTCCGAAAATAGTAAGCACACAATTGTAGATTGGTGTAATTTTTGTAGGGATTTGTGCACCATGTGGGCGGGAAACAATTGTACAATGTTGGGGGGGGTTTGATGAAGACGGAAATCCTAAAACCGTGGAAATTGACGAAAGCAAATTCTTCCACCGCAGGTACCATAGAGGTGCTTATCGGGATGGCCACTGGGTGTTTGGTGGAATAGAAAGGGGTAGCAAAAAATGCTTTTTGGAAGTGGTTCCTGATCGATCAGAGACAACTTTGTTGCCTCTGATCGAAAAATATATACTACCAGGGACTATCATTATTTCGGACGCTTGGAGAAGTTATGCAAACATAGAACAAATCAATAATGGAATGTACGCACATCGGGTGATTGTCCACCAAGACAATTTTGTAGACCCCGATGATCCAGACATACATACACAAAGTATAGAAGGTATGTGGATGCGAGCGAAAAGAAAATTGAGGTATGGTTTTGGAACTTCGGAATCATCATTTCCCTCCTACTTCAATGAATTTATGTGGAGGCAAAAAATTAATAAAGAAAACTATTTTGAACATTTTATTTTGCTTGTTTCTGAACAATATCCAACAGAAAATATTTAAATTTTTAAATTTTTAATTATTATTTTATTTGTAAATATTGTAAATTGTAAATTCAACTAATTTTTTTTCTAAATTAATCACTATTTATTTAAAATATTGTCCATCCATTTAATCGTCACTTCTATCTGCTCTATTTTTACAACCCATTGGATATTATTTGGCTAGTTTGGCCAAATTTTAATTAACTAATCCTATTCGCAAACTGCTCGTGTTTAGTAGTATGGTTACAGAAACAAACCTCACTAAATGTAAGTTTATTTTCTGTTATTATTTAATATAGTCTTGACCTATCTTTATTTTGCACAGATGATCAAGCTCATTCCTATTCAATATTGATTTAATTTCACAACACAAGATCGTCCTGAAGAATACGAACAACCCGTACAAGAGACTGTTTTTTGTTATTTTGAAAATATAATATTGTCAATCAACCGACAATAATTTTGCAAATTCGTTTGGCTGATAGTTCGAGATTAGTTGGGCAATTCAATCATCAACATACAACTCAGCAGATTCGTAGATTTATTATAAATGCAAGACCACAATACGAAAGAAGAACCTTTTCGTTGTGGAGTGCTTTCCCAACTAGGAATTTAGAAGATGCGCAAACTATTGCTGATGCTGGGATTTTGAATTCGGCTATCATACAAAAATTACCTTAATGCCTATTTATTCTAAATATTTAAGTTATATGTTTAGTACTACCTTTTATAAATGTTATAGTTTTTATAATATATTATTTATTACGAGATAAAAATATATCAAGTGTTGTTATTTTTATTTATTGCAGGCAACGGAGTTTGTTATTTTATAATCAATGGCAAGTTTTTAAAGACATTATTGTGAATTATATAGTTTTACGAAACTTGCTTTTTGTTCGATTAATTCTATGGTCAGGCATTGAACTGTGAACTTAATAGCATTAGATAGATTAATTAAGCTACAATAACAATATGCTTTTTTATAATAATACTTAAAAATTTTACAAAAAGAATACAAACCTCCGATCTACACTCATAAAGTAAACACCGGCTCATCTGCTCAAACATAAAGCAATAATTTAGCAGTTATCTTGCATTAACATGTTCTTGTTGGCATGTTCTTAAGACACAATGAACCAGTTAGTAATATTAATAAAAAACTTAAAAATTTACATATCAATATATAACCAACAAATTTGACATTGATCATATTATATTAATTGAAAAATTGCAACACTGTAAATTGTGCTCAAAACACTTGACAATTCGTTACCAACTTCATGGACAACCAAGGATACAATTCTACCCCTTTTCATCTGCCTTATCCTTTTTAGCTTTTTGTTTTATATTTTCATAAAGTAATTTCAAATGTGTGCTATTTCTAATTCCGGTTTGTTGGATAGCATTGTATTTATTTGTAATTATGGTCCATGTGTCCTTCTTCACTTTTGCATTAACATCATCTTTTTTGTTTTGTTTTCTAGTATATGAATATATGGTTCTGCTATTCCTAATATGTTATTTTTTTCAGTTTCAGTATAATTACGACCCCTTTCCTTCTTTTTGGGTTCCATTTTTTATAAATTTAATACTAATAACCTAAATATCAACTGTCAACAACAATAAACATGAACTAGGTGCAAAGGAAAAGCCCTCTATACACAATTAATTTTAAAATCACACTAAATAAATCTCCAGTTAGTTAATTAACATACGATTTGGTTTTATAATACTGAACCCAATTTAACTGATGATTAAATACAGTTGCTAAAATTTAAAACTAATATCACAGAACCAACTATCACAAATAACAACAAAGTTGTAAAAGACTTTGATGCCAGTACCTATCCATTAACCTAACCTAAAATCACAGATGACACCGAAGCTGTAAAAGGCTTCGATGCCAGACCCTAAAAATTAAGTAATTAAACCTAATATCACAACTTAACCTAATATCACAACCTAACTTAATATCACAACCTAACTTAATATCACAGATGACATCGAAGCTGTAAAATGCTTCGATGCCAGACCCTAAAAACTAACTAAACCTAATATCACAGATTGCACCAAAGTTGTAAAAGACTATATTCCTTTAAACAACTCAACAACACAAACTGATCAATAAAAATAAATTAACACCAAAATCATTAAAAGACAAAACAAAAACTTGGTTATACACCTGTTTGAGGAGTCCTGCGTCTTTCAAAAACTGTAAAATAGTCGCCACGTTGTTAGGGAGCTCGAGCCGATTACGGTAGGGAAGGTAGGCTCGGCATTCCTCAAAAATGTGCTTCACCGTTAGAGGGTCGTGACACGGTTACATTTTAGCAATTTCGATGACTGAGCGGCTGAAACCGTTTCTACAAGAAGGCCATCTCTGACCTTCTTAATAGATTTAGTATCACCGATCAGTCCGTATAAACACTTACTTATTAAGAAGGGGTTTACTTGATCAAAGTTGCCCTCTTCTCTAGTGACCAGGATGAACCGAGGGACAGGTCCCGCCTTCTCATCACTGGCACTGTTTGACAAAATAACTTTGCCAGACATCTTCCCTTTTGTCGAAGAAGAAGCTGGGGGGTCTAATTTGTCATCGGACGGGGACCGGGTAGCATTATCCATTGGCACAACCCGATAAGTTGCACCAACTTCCGAACAATTAACCACTGCGCTACCGGAGCATTGTTCTCCCACTCCGGTGCCGATTATGAAGCCCCTGTCAGATTTAACTGACGGCACGGATTGGGGCGTGAATTATTTTTAGACATTATGACAAAAAATTGCGTTTTACCTACCGCCAGGTTGGGAATGAAAGGAAAAGAAGGTTAAGGGTAGAAATGAAAATGACAGGACAAATAGGGAAGGTAGCCAGGAATGGCTTTGGGTACTATTGGTTTGGCTTCTGCTCATTGACCCATCCGGCATGGGTGGCCCTGCAAGAGTTTAAACTCCCGCCAGCATAGCTCAAGCAGAAGTTACTCAGCCCCCTCACCACGACAAGGTAGTACCCACGAGGGGGATTATTATTATTAAAAAATATATATATAAACTGCAACTATAGTTGTTAAAGTTTTATCTAACACAACATTTAAACCAATTGATAAACATGGAACCCGTTTTTTAAGTACACCAAATATGAATTCTGTGTGTTTTATACAAGCCTTGTTATAACTCAGTTCCGCAGGAGTATTTGTATATAATAACGATATCAAAATATATTTTCTACAAGGATGCCCACTGTCTAATTGTTTTCAAATTGTAAGTGAGAATCATCTATTATTGTAGAATCATGAGTATTTTATGGCCAACGAGCTACTGCATTATTTAAATAAAATAAGACATTGAAAAAAAAATTATATGAGAACAATCAATAGTGCCCAATACGTTTGGAAACCCACTGATGTTATAAAAACTGTTACATATTTTAACACGGTAAATAATGAAACAATTTGAAACAATCCAGTGGCATAATTAATTAAAAAAATATATATTTATTCAAAGACATAAATAAAAATTAACATCTCAATGTAATTAATTAATAAAACTAATTCATCGCAGTTACCGCTGGGCCACGAGCTATGACGCTCTGAGCGTAAACGCTCGGCGCTGCAAAAAGGAGCGTCAAGCGTCTAATTCAAATGCATGAGTTTATATGTACCAGGCCACAAAATAGCGCTGCAAGCTGCAGCGTCGTTGGCTTCTAGCGAAACAAACACGAGCGTTTGTTGCGCTTGACGCTCATCTTATATGCCTCTTAAAAACAAATTAATACAAATAATCAAGTACGTATACAAAAATATTTGACTGTTTATACAGTTGGAGCGTATTATTTGAGCATCAGCGTCTGAAACAAATCGGTTTGTTTCATACGCTCCTAAATCTGGACGCCAGGAGGCTAGTTTTAAAATGTGTTATTTATACCGCTTTACCGACTGGCGTTATTTTATCACTTTCTAGGATACCACGTTTGTCTGTCGTTGTGACATGTGACATGTGACAAATGCAAGTTTTGAAATGTGACGTTTCCATGCGTTATGTTTAACGCAAGCGGTATCCGTGTCGGTATCTAAAAGTGCCACTCGGCGTTCATACATCATTCCATTGTAATAGTAACCAATCACATTGCGTCGCAAATGTACTTTATTTTAAATTTATTATTACATTAAAAATTAATATCTAATAAAAATTTATACAAAGAAATTAACTAATGTATAAAATAAATGTTATATTTATACAATATTGGAGATAAACGCAAGAATTTTAAATTTATTAATACATTAAAAATTAATGTATAATAAAAATTTATACAAAGAAATTAAAAACCAATGAATAAAATTAATGTTATATTTAAACAATATTGTAAAAAAAACGCGGGAATTTTATTATTACATTAAAAATTAATGTATAATAAAAATTTATACAAATAAATTAAAAACTAATGTATAAAATAAATGTTATAAAATATTAGAAATAAAATATATGATAGATATATTACAGTTTCTGTGGCATGTGTTGTTTCTCGAAGATTGGTAAGATCAAAGATTGCCTTGGCTATCAATTGTTAAATGTTGAAATTTAAGGTAATTGTATTTCCAATGTAAGTATTAATTATATTAATTATTTATTTGGGGTTGTAAAATACAATTTTATTTTATTATAGCATTTAAAATGTCTAAAAGATCGAAGAAAGTCAGTAAAGAGCAAAAGAATATTATTATTCAATTTATAGAAGAAAACCCACAACTTTTACAAAAATGTGGGGGCAGTTGAAAGAAAATGTGGAGGCGTGTGGAGAAGGAGCTCATGGGAAAAGATTAGAGGAGTGGAAAAAGGTAAGTCATATACGATGGTCATTTACGGTTTATATTTCCCACGTCTTTAAATTTTAGACATGGCAAGACATGAAGCGGATGGCAAAGGAGAAAGCTAGTATCGTACAACGAGAGATAATTAAGACAGGTGGTGGTGAAGCCAATATTACTGTCAATGTACTAAGCCCATTAAAACAGAGGATTTGCTCCATAATCGGTGCAACAGCAATAGTAGGACATTCCACGTGCCAGGAATTTGGATTTAGTGAAGTAGTGATTATGGATGTACGTTTTATAATTATTATTATACATTAAGTTTAATAGAAAAAATATTTTTTAGGCAAATGAGAATGAAGCTGAAATTGAAGAAATAACCATAAACACAATTGAATCAAATATTGCAGGTATTTTTTAATTTTTAAATAAAAGATTATACAAAGTTAATCATATTTTAATACAATAAATAATTTTGTTTTTTAATTTTAGTTTCGGTTCAACCAGAAACAACTCAACAAGTATCTGAAATAAAAGCAAAGAAAGGTATGTATGCATGTGATTTTTTTAATTGATTTAATATATTTAATTTTTAGTAAATAGAAAGAAAATAGTACGAAAGAGGTCCCTCGTAGAAATTCAAGAAGAAGCCAACCAATACTTAAAACGACAAGCAAATGCGATGGAAGAAGCTAACAAAATTATAAGAAAAAAAATCAGCCTGCTTAATGAGGAGTTGAAAATAAGAAAACAAAACTGTTTTGGCAAAAAAAAAATTGTAAAAGCTGTTGAAAATTTAGCTACAGCTTTCAATAACAAATAAAATTAATAATTATTAATAATTCTGTTGCGTATTATTGCCCCAGCCGCTTGTATATTTTGTTCAATAGGAATGTTGCCTTCAATTACTTCTCTAAAGTTGTCTTCGTGTTCGAGTTCTTCTTCAAAACGTATGTTATTTTCTACGCATATATTATGTAAAACCGCACAAGCATTGATGATTTTTGTAGCTTTTGGAGGAGCATAATGTAAAGTTCGGTGTCTTAACAGGCAACGCCACCTTGATTTTAATAAACCAATGGTGCGTTCTACACATGCTCGTGTTCGTTTTTGGTTGATGTTGTAACGCATTTGTGGTGTTCCATCTACAGCATTTGCATAAGGTGTCATTAGCCAAGGCTCCAATGGATAACCGCTATCTCCTAAATGAAGCAATTAGTTTAATCATATTAATAATTTAAAATGTATAATTTCAACCTAATAACCATATGTTATTCCATTAACCATCATTGTACATGGTTTGAATATTATTTCTCGCTTGTGAATTCCTCCATATAAATGAATCATGTGTTGAGCCAGGGTAAAGTGCGTTGATGTTTAAAATTTTACCATCCGAGTCCGTTATCTAGAAATATGATAATAGAAATTTGGCAATAACTAAACTTTTCACTCACTATTTGTGTATTAATTGAATGAAAAGATTTCCGGTTTAAATATATTTGCTATGGATAGATCGGGTCATGTTGAGGAGGAGCAACAATTGCAATATGTGTGCCGTCAATCACACCTACAACTCCAGACATTCGGTATTTTTCATAAAATCTGAAATATATTCCTATTCATAATAAATTTATTTAGAAATGTAACGTGATAAATATACTTTCTTCTGGCCATATTTAGTTCGTAGGGCTCAGATGGAAATTTTATCCATCGCCTGGCAAGATGATCATTGATGGCATTTGTAACCAATTCGACAGATTCACTTACAGCATGCTGAGACATTGGGGCTGCAGCATCTTCACCAACTGATAATTGGTACCCACCTTGGGCATAAAATTGAAGAGTGGCAAATATCTACAATTCTATTTGTTAACAATAC
The DNA here is from genome assembly GCA_963932245.1 of Tachinus rufipes. NCBI lineage: Eukaryota > Metazoa > Arthropoda > Insecta > Coleoptera > Staphylinidae > Tachinus > Tachinus rufipes. The sequence continues at coordinate 46,074,473 of OZ010743.1, read as the reverse complement.
AATATAACCTAAAACGATTCTTACTCGATGTTCACAAGTCAAACTTGATTTTCTAGAGCCTTCTTCTTTTTTCCATGCCTTATCCGTTGCGAATATTGGCGATCATCATGGCTATCTTTACTTTATCCACGGCTCCTCGGAACAGTTGTATTGAGGTCACTCCAAACCACTGGCGCAGGATTTTAAGCCAGGATATTCTTCTCCTCCCCGGACCTCTCTTTCCCAGCACCTTTCCTTCCAGAATAAGTTGGAGTATTCTGTACCTTTCCTTGTGCCTCATAACATGCCCAAGGTATTCTAGTTTTCTAACTTTTACTGTAGTACATTATTTCTCGATCCTTCCCCACTCGCCGAAGAATCTCCTCGTTAGTAACATGATCTATCCACATTACCTTCAGTATACGTCTGTAGGTCCACAACTCAAACGCTTCTAGCCTGCTTTCAAAATCCTTGGTAAGAGTCCAGGATTCTGCGCCATACAGAAGAGTGGAAAATACGTAGCATCGTAGGATTCTGATTTTAAGTTGTAGAGTCAGGTCTGGACTGGTGAATATTTTTTTCATTTGTATGAATGCAGCTCTTGCTCTCTCAATACTGCATTTTATTTCCACAGAATGGTCCCATTGTTGGTTTATGCAGGTACCTAGGTATGGATATTTATCTACCTGTTCGATAGGCGTATTGTCAAGAAACAGGTTCACCGGGTGCGGGTTATTTTTGCTCACTACCATATGTTTGGTCTTTTTTATATTTAAACAGATTCCGTATTTCTCACTAGTAGATTTGATCTTTTCCATCATAATTTGGAGTCCTTCAGCACTGCTGCTCATTATGACGGAGTCGTCTGCATATCTGATGTTATTGAGTAGTTCACCGTTGACTATGATTCCCTCCTCTACACTATCCAGTGCTTCTTTGAAGATTTGCTCTGAGTATATATTAAATAGCATAGGCGAGAGCACACACCCCTGCCGCACCCCTCTACATATTTTTATTTTCTTAGTTTTGTGGTCTCCTACTCGAACTTCTGCTGTTTGTTGCCAATATAGATTTGCTATGATACGGATATTTTTGTCGTCGGCTCCCGTCTTCCTAAGTATACTGATCAGCTCTTCATGTTTCACCCTATCAAATGCTTTGCTAAAGTCTATAAAACATAGATATACATCGCAATTGATGTCTCTACATCGCTGAATTAGAGCCTGGAGGAAAATAATTCCTTAAATTGTTAATTAAATTATTAACACACTGTTTATTTAACCTAAATAGTTTAATAAAAAATATATCATTATAATCAAAAGGATTATTTTGATCTCTAAAAATTCTATTTCGATTTAATTGGCGCGCTTCTATCAACAAAATTAAATTAAAATTGTGTAAATGAGCCATTTTATTTAATTAAATGAACCAATCTGTCAAAAGTATGACGATAACACTAGCAATTGGATAGTGTTATTTTATGGCGGTATAATACCGATGCGTTAATATTAGCACGTCTATTTTGACGTAACACATTTTAAAACTAAGAATTTTTACGAATGCGGTATTTTAACACGTGACGTCACAAACGTGATAAGTTACCGCGTGCGTTATAATATAACATATTTCAAAACTACTAATTTTTAAAAACGTGTTAAAATGACACGTGACGTCACGAAAGTGATAAAATACCGCATGCGTTATTATTTAACACATTTCAAAACTAAGCCTCCTGGGGTGCTATTCTCGAATCCATGTGAATAGAACCGTATGTGAATCAATTCAAATGGAAAAATTCACATGAAAACAAATAAACGTATTTTTGAACGGTACACGGAATTAAAATTATGTTGTTCGTATGAAATATGTGGCATCACTGTAAAACGCAGCAAAAGTTAATAAGGAAATTTTTGTAGCTGTCAGATGTGATAGGACGTATAGGTTAAAGTTTATTGTAATAAGTATAGATAAAGCAAAACGGGCTGCAAGTATCTCTTCAGAGAAGAAGGTCACGTTAGTGCTTTTATATGTGCAAATGATACCCTGAAAATTTCAGGAAATGCAGTGTAGCATTTTGTCTGGAATAGACAAATAAATTTGACATTTATGTTTATCAAACGTCACAACTTTTATACATATTTATTTGTGTTATATATTATTATAGATAATACCATTTTATAATGATATATACATGGCCATATATGAGTCAAGTGTACGGAATGAAAATTTGTTTTTGCTCAGACCACTGAAGATGCCTTCCTCTACATGAATCCTGATTATGTGAATTTTTTAAAACATGCTTTTATATGTGCAAAAGATACTCTAAAAATTTCAGGAAGTGCCGTGTGCTACTCTCCGAGATATCTTACATTGTATCTACAGAAATACTTAAAAATATCGAAAAACGTTTAAATTAAAAATTTTCTGTAGATACATTTTAAAATACCTTGAAACGTGGCACACTGCACTTCCTGAAATTTTCAGGGTATTTTTTGCACATATAAAAGCACTAACGTAACCTTCTGCTCTGGAGAGATACTTTTTAGCAACTGGCGCATTTCGCACTAGCCCTATTGCTAGTGTTTTGTGTGAGGCAGCTGAACCATCACTCTGTCTTCGGCGTAAAATTTTGACTGTTAGGTACGCCGCGAAACTAAAAGCTAAACACTTGCATCCGACGTTTCCTGTCGTGTACAATAATGGTCTCGACGATCTATACAACATCAGGATACGGTCCCAAAAACCGGTTGCTGTAAGAAATTGCAGTATACTTCGGGAACTGGATTTCCAACTCCCTGATGTATATCAACTGTCTTACTGTCGCGATCCTCCTTGGACTATTCAACGTCCAAGGTTAAATACTGCATTATCGAGAATGAGCAAAGCTTCAACTTTACCAGTTGAATATCGAACTGAATTTGCAAAAATTCAAGCAATGAATGTAAATGCCACTTGGATTTATACCGATGGCTCAAAAAGTAACGACGGTGTGGGTTGTGCTTTTCTGGTAGATGAGCTGCAATTTACATTTGGCTTGCCAAGTGTTAGCAGCGTGTATACTGCAGAACTGTATGCTATCTATCAGGCTCTTCTCTACATCCAACTAAGCGCAGGTACAAATTATGTTATATGTACAGACTCGTTGAGTGCATTAAACGCCATAGATGACCAATATCCTGATCATTACTTGCTGAGGCAAATTCATTCAATTTTGCTTCAGGTGTCTCAGATAAATGTCACTGTTAACTTTGTCTGGATCCCCAGTCACGTAGGTATCAGTGGCAATGAAAAAGCTGATGCGCTTGCCAAATTGGCAATAACTAGCGCTGAATATGTTTCATTTAAAGTTTGCGTTAGGGATATTTGTAATTTTCTACATCAAAAGCTGCTGTCTAGCTGGCAAACTGAGTGGTTTGCTATTCAAGACAACAAGCTGCGATGCACTAAAAGCGTTATTACACCGTGGAGTTCGTCATGCAGGTCGAAGCGAAGGGAAGAGGTTATCCTCACGCGACTTCTCATCGGTCACTGTCGATGGACTCACAGGCATTTGTTGGCATCTGAGGTGCCGCCAGTTTGTGATACTTGTAATGTCCCATTGACTGTTCGTCATATCTTATTGGATTGTCGGCAGTTTTCGGAACAAAGAGTTACGTCTGAATTATCACCCAGTTTGTCGATTGTCTTGGGCGATCAGATCGTTGAAGTCGATCGTCTGTTCGAATTTATTCGACGGAGCAAATTGGGTGTATGGATATAATTGTTAATTTATTATGATTAATGTTTGTGTATCGTAAAATCCAGCAGTGTTTAGGACTTTTTACACCCTAGACACTTTTGGAACTAACTAGTCATTATTGCTATAGTCATTAAAGTTTGTGAACGTTTATTTTATCTTTGTTGTTTATTTATTTGTTTATTTAATTTTATTCTTTAATATGCCATTTTACAGCATATTATTTTACACTTTTTATAGTTAGAGAAAAGAATCGGCGTTAATAGTCTTATTAGGCTGATACGCCAAAAATCTAAACTAACTAACTGGAGAGATACTTGCAGCCCGTTTTGCTTTATCCATATTCATTACTTTAAACTTTTACCTATACGTCCTATCACATCTGACAGCTACAAAGATTTCTTTATTTACTTTCGCTGCGTTTTACAGTGATGCCACATATTTCATACGAACAACATAATTTTAATTCCGTGTACCGTTCGAAAATACGTTTATTTGTTCTCATGTGAGTTTTTCCATTTGAATTGATTCACATACGGTACTATTCACATAGATTCGAGAATAGCACTCCTGGAGTGGCTCCTAAATAACAATAAACGTCATCAATAAACAACCCACTTTCTGTTACATGCATGCCAGTATTTCCTAAAAATTCCTTAACTGCTTGGTCTTCGAATTGGGTTCCATACTTTGTGAAAGCGTTTCCAAAAAAATTGCCATATAATAAGTTTTCTACCTTTTTTACACAAGAGGTATCGCATTTTACATATATCACCAAAATTTGTTGCAGCCAAGTCAGTTTTTTGGTTCTTTCTGTTTCTATTTTCCTGCCTGTCCTCGAGTTGATTTTTCTAATAAGTGAATGTCAACATCCAACGTTCTCAAAAAATAGACATTTATTACAAATAAAAACATATAAAACTACTGTCCTAAACTAACTACATTTTTTTAAAAACTAACTTTGTGATTTGGCTGGAACAAAATCAAATATCATTTTCAAAGGAAAACATCCCGTTAGTTAATCAAGGACTGAATATTCTATTAGAAATCAGACCAAGCAATGAAGAAAATTTAATTTAGTCTGCTAGCAAGCAGCAAGTTTGTTCAGAAGTATAGTATGCCCATAGATATAGTGTCTTTGCGACATGGCCTTATTTTATCTCAACGGATTACTTCATTACCAATCGTCTTGAGAAGGCAATTATGTTTGTATTATATACCATAAATAGCTTATAATACTTTTTTGTTTAAAGGTGGAAAATATTATATAAATATACAATATTTTCACCCTTAAAAACTTTCTCGGGTTTCAGGTATATAATACAATCATAATTGCTTGCATTATCGGTTGAGATATATTAAGCCCATGTTGTAAAGATACTATATCTATGGGCATACTATACCAGCACCAAATCAAGTTAACGAGGATAATTCAAAATCTTTATGAGATTATGATGCAACATTGGCATTAATTAGTGCTGTTGAAGAACGTAATGAGAACATGTTCAATAAAAAAAAAGAAAAAAAAATTGAGTTGAAATTAGTGAAATGTGTTGATGGCAGAAATGTATTATGTATGTGTAACATTTTTTTATTTTTTTTTACCTGCTGCTAGGCGACAAACCAATCAATGCAAGTCCACACACTATCAATGTGTCGAACTTGAACGAAAGCACAATACATGATTCCGAAAAAACATGTAATATCACAATAATTGAAGGACAATTATAAAAAAAAGGAAACGAACAACAGCTGCTGCACAGTTAGTAGAAATAAAAGAAGAATATTATAAAAATAAAAATAATATATTTTAAATCACTAACTATTTTAATTACTACAGAAAAGTTTAATTTGCTTTGAAGGTTTGTATTAGGTTTGGTCATATTTTTTTTTATACGCAACATTATAATGCTGTTATCGATCTAAGTTTTATTTACAAACATAGAAATAAATTGACATAATTAGTTTATTTATTAACTTTTCTTTGGTTTTGATGAGAAAAACAATTGTAAGTATCCTTTAGATAAATCAAGATACAAAAATAAAATTTTTGTTAGTAATACAATAAAAAAAATACTTTCAGTTTCTGTTTAATCTATTACCACATTAACTTTAAATTTAAGTATTGATTAAATCAAAATACCAGAGCCAACCAGAGCATTGTTTCCCAGTTGCCATAACAACTACAATTGCAGTCTTAACGCGAACCAACTATAGTCTACGTTTATATCGGTCAACTGATATCAATTTCCATAAATCTAGAATTTCAAATATCATGCCGCTAAAAAGATTTTTGAACAATAACAAGTTGATGCCAAAAAAAGGACAGCCATGCTACGATAAATTATATAAAGTGGCTCCGATGATATCAAAATTGAATACAATATTTTTGAATGATTTTAGTTCAGGAAGAAATCTTACAATTGACGAAAGCATGGTAGCTTTCAAGGGCAGAACAAGCCTCTGCCTCTGAAACCAATCAAGAAAAAATTTAAAATATGAGCAATTGCTTGTGCTGAAACAGGATACTTATTGAAGTTTTCAGTATATGAAGGCAAAATAGACAGCTAAAAGAAAGCCATTTAAGAGAAAAAGTTGTACTTGAACTTACAAAACTATTTCAAGATGATTATTATTGTGTTTTCTTCGACAAGTTTATTTGATAAAGAAAATCTAGTAAAGATTTGAACCGAAGTATATATAGATGTGGAACAATTCGTTCAAATAAAAAAAAAGTTCCTAAAGCAGAACTCGCTCCTGACAAAAATTTGACCCAAAATGAGTATGATTCTGTAAATTAAATTATGAAAATATTGCAGTGAGCAAGTGAAAGGATAGGGGCAAGAAATGTTTTATTGTTACCAGCACTATCTATAAAATGACAGATATCTCAATTATACTGCGCTTAAATAAAGAATTTCAAAGAGTCTCTGTAGAATGTCTATTGTCGATTTCAGAATACAACAAATACATGGGTGGGGTCGATTTGTTTGATCAACTCCATGCATACTACAGTTTACTTTGAAAATCGCAAAAATGGTGGTTGAAGCTGTTCTACTATTTTCTTGATTGTGCTATTGTGAGCTCGTATATTTTATATAAATCTGCGACTTCAAAAAATAATGTTCCAAAGTCACACCTTGTGTTTAGAAGCATTTTAGCAAACCAGTTAATAAGAGAATATTGTGGACAAAAAATGTTATCTTGGATAACTGTTGGTAAAAATAAAATGATAGTCGCTCTGTTAGTGAAGAAAATTCTATGACTCTTGCCAATGTAAGTAATCATCTACCTCAATATACGTCTTTTCGTAGTTGTGCTCGATGCAGTACCCGAAAAAAAAAACAAAAAGGTCAAATATCGAATGCTCTAATTCCAAAGTTGCACTATGCGTATGCAATCCCCTAATGACGCACAGTCAAAAGAGTTGATGGTGATATCTAATTCTTTGATAACGGACACCTGGGCGGGTGCGCAGGTCACTCCAGAAAATGAGTACGAACAGATGGGTTGCGCGGCCCCGCCCAAGTGTTACTTATAAAAAAATTGAAAGTTTTTTTTTCTCTGGAAGCGTTAAACGTCTCATGTCAAAGGAGGCGGTAGTAAGGTCTAATCACTTGATGACAACCACTCGGGCGGGTGAGTGGGTCGTCACTCCAGAACATAAGTATGATTTGAACTGGCTTTAAAACCCAGTCGTTCAAGTGTTAGTTATTAAGAAAATTTTAGTTTCTTTTTCCTGAAAGCGTTAAAAGTCTCTATGTCAAAGGAGGTAATGGTGATATCCAATCCTGATGATGGATTCTTAGTGAGTAGACGGCCGCCACTCCAGAGCAAAACAACGGTGTTTTAAATCTATTTTTTTTTTTTTCAAGTAAACTAATTATTTTCTTTATATAAAATGTTTTTAAAATACAATTTTACATACGAATTTACCTAATGGTATTGTCTTAAGAGCGCGGTATAAGAAGTGTAATAAACTACGAGCAGAACTCACGCAATTTAACTCTTTTTTTTTAAACCAGTTTTTTGCAACATGTAGAAAATGATATTTCCCGATATTTCCTAATGAAATAAATAAAAACAAAAACCATCAATTGTCTATTAAATTTTGAAATCAAATTGAAATTTTTTGTCGAAACATTTGCTATACTTTAAGTCATATTTTGTTGAACATAAAATTTAGTAGACTCTTTATTATTGGCTTGATAATATAATATAATTGGGATACATTTAAAATGGCTCTTTTTCATTTGACGAAATAGTCGCACTTGGTGGCACTAATTCAGTAATTTTTGAATTCATTTGTCCAACGCGCTTTAGGCCCGGTTGTACCATCAAAATTCATCTCAAGTTCATTGCTTAAACGAGTTCAACGTTAAATTTACGTTGTACCATCTTGATGAACGCTTTCATCTCGAAGTTAAGTTAAACGGACGCCGCACAGTGGGGTCAGTTACCCTAAAAGCTGGTATTAATTCAAAAATTAAAGTGCAATAAACATATTTGTCTTTATGGCCTAGTGTAGCCAACACTTGGGACTGTAAAAATGTGCGTGTGTCAGAACCGATAACCTGCAGCCTTTGCTGCAGTTGAGAAAAATAGGTTTTAAAAATCGCGTTTTGCGTTGTATTTAAAACAATTTGTCGAGTGAATTTTGATGACTGTTTTTTTTTTCTTAAATCGTTCTAAATTTAACTTTTTTGTCTTGGAGCTGTCAACCTCAGATATGTGTTATATTTTCAGTAATTTTTGTTTTGTGAAAAAGTAGTAACACTTAAATAAAAACTTTTAAAAGTTATTATTGTATATCGTTCTGCAAAATAGTGTGATTGCAGAGATAGGTAAACTTTTAGTTGTGTATCGAGCTAGATCGAGCACTTGTGTTTACATGCTTAAAATGTGTAGTCATAGTAGAATTAGGGTACATTTTAAAATTTTACGATTTTTTGCGATTTTAGTTTCAACAGTTAAAAGCATACCGACCGCTGCCTTGATTTGTAGTATTTTAACAAAAACGGCAACTTTGACGTCATTGCTGTTTTTACATAATATTAGATCATTGATTTATTTTTTTACCAGTACATTTAGAAGGTTGTTTATTTACTTTACTAGAATGACAAAAACGGCTAGAATTTAATTTATAATGATGTATAGCAAATAAAATACCACTAGTTTTTATTTAATTTAAAATATTATCAAGTTTACCGTCTGTCATCATGGTGTGTTCACTTCCATGTAATTGGTAAAATTCGTCAATTAGTGGTAGCAACTTCCAATGAGAGCGCCAAGAGCGTAAAATCTACGATCATAGGATGAGTAAGTCATGACACTTTTTTTAAACTTGTTTTGTTTATATTGTCAGTTGGTCAGTGTTCAGTTCATGGAACATATATACATATAGAATGGAAAGAGGAGGGGGGGGTTTGAAACCCCTCCCTTGTGAGAGTTACTTGAACTAATTTGCGTCGAGCGGTAAATTTGAAACCCACAGCAAATTGAAATTTTACTAAATAAAAATAAATGATAATGTTTTAAAATAAAAAAAAAACATGTTATCGTTTATTCTTATGTTTATTGTCATACATTACACTTTTAATATAATTACAAAAAACTAATTTTACAAAATGATTTTTAATATAAAACATTATGTCGTCTTTATGTTGACATATAAAAGTAAATTTGTACTAACCTTAAAAGCTACACAATTGTAAACAAAACACTTAAAATTGTCTATAGTAATAACGCACTAATAACAGCACTCAGCAAATTGTTTAACTTCACAAATTTAACTTATATGTATATAATGCTGGCCATACACGTAACTGCATAATTGACACACAACCGTTTTTGATCAAAATAAATGACTTGCACATTTATTTATTTTACATTTTAATTTTTCCTGCAATTTCATGGATTTTGTGAGGTTCATTTCTGTAACCATACTACTGAACCACGAGCAGTTTGCAAAAAGGGTCAGTTAATTAAAATTTGGCCGAACTAGCCAAATAATATCCAATGGGTTGTAAAATAGAGCAGATAGAAGTGACGATTAAATCAGATTTTGAAGGATGGACAATAATTTAAATAAATAATTTATTAATTTAGAAAGAAATTAGTTGAATTTACTATAAAAAATTTAGATTATTTTACAATACTTACAAATAAAATAATAATAAAAAAATTTAAAATTTAAAAATGTTCAGTTGAATATTGTTCAGAAACAAGCAAAATAAAATTTTCAAAATAGTTTTCTTTATTAATGTTTTGCCTCCACATAAATTCGTATAAGTAGGAGGGAAATAATGATTCCAAAGTTCCAAAACCATACCTCAATTTTCTTTTAGCTCGCATCCACATACCCTCTATACTTTGTGTATGTATGTCTGCATCATCGGGGTCTACAAAATTGTCTTGGTGGACAATCACCAGATGTGCATACTTTCCATTATTTATTAGTTCGATGTTTGCGTAACTTCTCCAAGCGTCCGAAATAATGATAGTTTCTCGTAGTATATATTTTTCGATCAGAGGCAACAAAGTTGTCTCTGATCGATCAGGAACCATTTCTAAAAAGCATTTTTTGGTACCTCGTTCTATTCCACCAAACACCCAGTGGCCATCCCGATAAGCACCTATATGGTACTTGCGGTGGAAGAATTTGCTTTCATCAATTTCTATGGTTTTAGGGTTTCCGTCTTTATCAAACCCCCCCCCAACATTGTAAAATTGTTTCCCGCCCACATAGTGCACAAATCCCTATGAATATTTCGGAAATACCAGCTTTTCTCACAATTTCACTTTCAGGTAGTTTGCGGCACCATCCATAAATTATATAAATTAACTGTTGTCAATTTAATCTTGATTTGGAAAAAAAATAATTGTGGCAAACGGATTTATTTTTTTTACATCTTGAGCATTTCCAAATATATCCGTCACTTTTATCGCACCTTGAATTTATCGTCATCGCATAATTACAATTTTCGCAAATCATTGCAGGGTTTTTTTATTTGGTTGGTTTTGACTTTATAAGAAAATGTTTCAAATAAAAATGATTTAAAATGCAATTTACAACCGATTTTATTATACAGATAATTTATTTAAATTTTTTTAACGATTTTATTTAGTAAAATTAATTTAATAAAATCAATTTTTTATTTGGTTGGTTTTGACTTTATAAGAAAATGTTTTAAATAAAATAGATTTAGATTGCAATTTACAGACGATTTTATTATACAGATAATTTATTTAATTTTTTTTTAACAATTTTTTTTAGTAAAATTAATTTAATAAAATCAATTTTTTATTTGGTTGGTTTTGACTTTATAAGAAAATGTTTCAAATAAAAATGATTTAAAATGCAATTTACAACCGATTTTATTATACAGATAATTTATTTAAATTTTTTTAACGATTTTATTTAGTAAAATTAATTTAATAAAATCAATTTTTTATTTGGTTGGTTTTGACTTTATAAGAAAATGTTTTAAATAAAATAGATTTAGATTGCAATTTACAGACGATTTTATTATACAGATAATTTATTTAATTTTTTTTTAACAATTTTTTTTAGTAAAATTAATTTAATAAAATCAATTTTTTATTTGGTTGGTTTTGACTTTATAAGAAAATGTTTCAAATAAAAATGATTTAAAATGCAATTTACAACCGATTTTATTATACAGATAATTTATTTAAATTTTTTAACGATTTTTTTTAGTAAAATTAATTTAATAAAATCAATTTTTTATTTGGTTGGTTTTGACTTTATAAGAAAATGTTTTAAATAAAAGTGATTTAGAATGCAATTTACAGACGATTTTTTTATACAGATAATTTATTTAATTTTTTTTAACCTTTTTTTTTAGAAAAATTAATTTAATATAATAAAATTTTTATTTGGTTGGTTTTGACTTTATAAGAAAATGTTTCAAATAAAAATGATTTAAAATGCAATTTCAAATTGCCGTTTTGTTGTTCTTTCACGTTTCGACATTTTCTTCTATGAATGTGATCACCATTGCAGTTACAGGATGTCAATATAACGTTTAAAATTAACATTTATTTTTACAGAATACACTCCAATATCATTTAAAAAAATAAGGATTAACATTTATAACTCAATTTTTTTTTAGGTCTGTAGGCGATAAATTTTATATTGGCAAAATCATTCTTATCAAAATCATTTTTTAGGGTTATACATGCATTAAACCAATTAGCTTCAAAAGAGGTTATCAAATAGCCTAGCATTAAAGAATAAAAGACAGCAGCTTCTACAATATAGAGTAGACAATGTTATCGGGGCAATTGATGGCACATTTATTCCGATTAAAGCACCAAAAAGCAGTCCCGAGGGTTACATAACACACAAATGTAATTATGTCTTTACTCTACAGGCTATTTGTGATTCATCTTTGAAATTCATCGTTTGTTTTATTGGATATCCTGGGTCGGTCAGGTCAGTCAGTGAAACTAGAATATTTAAAAAATTTGATATTTACCATGCGGTAAAAAAAAATCCAACGAAGTATTTTCCTTATCAGGAATATATAGTTGGAGATAAGGCATATCCTATACTATCTTGGTATATTGCACCTTATATAGATAGAGGAAATTTAAATCCTGCCAGAAGAAATTTTAATTTAAAAATATCAGTTAGTTGAGATTTCCGCGATCACCCAAAAATAGAGAGAGATCGCTGGTATGTACAGTTTCTCACGGCAAAACACAAGTGCTACAAAAGTCTATTATAAATTATTTTTGATTTATTTAAATACTTGAATATAATCAAAGCTTGTGAAAGTTTAAAAATTGGTCATTTGCCTTGCTATGCATTTAAAATATTTAAATTTAGTTGTGCAGAATAATTTAGAGTTAGAGTGCGTTTAACCCATCATCACTAAATCTACAAAAAAAAATTAGAAATTTTAAAAGTAGCACTGCAGCATCCAAATTAAAACAGGAACAAATCAAACTTAAGAATCAGCAATATACACTTATTTATGAAGTACCAACTCGTTGGAACAGTTCTTTCAAAATTGGTTCAAAATATGTAACAAAAAATTTTTATTTTGGTTGGGTCTAATAGAGTCGGTGAGACAAAGACTTTTGTCTACGAGTTAAGTACAATAACTAAAATAGCAACAACATTAGACAGACCCCAGATTGAAAAAAAAAGAGTTTAAAAGTCCAGACAGTGCCAAACAGGGTACAACATCTGTGGAACAAGAAACGAATCTTAATATAAAGAAAACAAAAATATCATTAAGGAAACACAATCAACACCTATATATTATATATTATATATTATATATTATATATTATATATTATATATTATATATTATATATTATATATTATATATTATATATTATATATTATATATTATATATTATATATTATATATTATATATTATATATTATATATTATATATTATATATTATATATTATATATTATATATTATATATTATATATTATATATTATATATTATATATTATATATTATATATTATATATTATATATTATATATTATATATTATATATTATATATTATATATTATATATTATATATTATATATTATATATTATATATTATATATTATATATTATATATTATATATTATATATTATATATTATATATTATATATTATATATTATATATTATATATTATATATTATATATTATATATTATATATTATATATTATATATTATATATTATATATTATATATTATATATTATATATTATATATTATATATTATATATTATATATTATATATTATATATTATATATTATATATTATATATTATATATTATATATTATATATTATATATTATATATTATATATTATATATTATATATTATATATTATATATTATATATTATATATTATATATTATATATTATATATTATATATTATATATTATATATTATATATTATATATTATATATTATATATTATATATTATATATTATATATTATATATTATATATTATATATTATATATTATATATTATATATTATATATTATATATTATATATTATATATTATATATTATATATTATATATTATATATTATATATTATATATTATATATTATATATTATATATTATATATTATATATTATATATTATATATTATATATTATATATTATATATTATATATTATATATTATATATTATATATTATATATTATATATTATATATTATATATTATATATTATATATTATATATTATATATTATATATTATATATTATATATTATATATTATATATTATATATTATATATTATATATTATATATTATATATTATATATTATATATTATATATTATATATTATATATTATATATTATATATTATATATTATATATTATATATTATATATTATATATTATATATTATATATTATATATTATATATTATATATTATATATTATATATTATATATTATATATTATATATTATATATTATATATTATATATTATATATTATATATTATATATTATATATTATATATTATATATTATATATTATATATTATATATTATATATTATATATTATATATTATATATTATATATTATATATTATATATTATATATTATATATTATATATTATATATTATATATTATATATTATATATTATATATTATATATTATATATTATATATTATATATTATATATTATATATTATATATTATATATTATATATTATATATTATATATTATATATTATATATTATATATTATATATTATATATTATATATTATATATTATATATTATATATTATATATTATATATTATATATTATATATTATATATTATATATTATATATTATATATTATATATTATATATTATATATTATATATTATATATTATATATTATATATTATATATTATATATTATATATTATATATTATATATTATATATTATATATTATATATTATATATTATATATTATATATTATATATTATATATTATATATTATATATTATATATTATATATTATATATTATATATTATATATTATATATTATATATTATATATTATATATTATATATTATATATTATATATTATATATTATATATTATATATTATATATTATATATTATATATTATATATTATATATTATATATTATATATTATATATTATATATTATATATTATATATTATATATTATATATTATATATTATATATTATATATTATATACGTTTAAACCACAAAATGATTCTTTGTCTTTTATTAAAAAAATTACAAAAATAGTCATTTCGCTGCAGCAAAAATGTGTAAAAACGAAGCAATATTTTTACCACATACATAAGAGTTGAAAACATTGGTTGATAGTTCATTTTTGAAGGTACTAACGAGCCGTCAAAATTAATTTACATCTGAGTCTTATAATAAATTAGTTTCACTTACTATTTTCTATGTTTAACTCTTCCAAAGGGTCCCCCCCGGTTATCATAAGTGAAATGCCCTCCATCACGAATATCCAAATAATTTCAAAAATTACTTTTCTAACATGAAAAAAACAAATTTTTCCATGCCCCCTATTTTCTCGTTTTTTTTCCTCCGCATCTATTGAATGGAAAATTTGCACAAAAATCATGAAAGTAGGGTTTTTGGTGGTCTTTAAACACATTTTTTTCAGTCACTCAAACTTTGTATAAAACCCTTAAAAAAATCTAGAAAGGTTGAAATTAATTATAGGTTATCAAAACCACCGGATGAAATTTTATTTTTTTACTTAAGTAATTGAAAAATCTACAACCATGATTTTTTTGGATTTTTTGCTAGTGGTTCGCTATCTATTGTTCCATTTTTTTGCCATTTATGCTGTTTTTTTTTTGCTTTTGTATACCGAAATTTGGATTCTATGGAAAATTTTACATCTAGTAGGTATCCTGGGTATTCATCAATTTGCAATGATTTGACTGCTCAAAACACTATTTATCGTATTTTTTACCAGACAAACAACAAATGAAGTAATTTAAAAAAAAATTTATATGTCAGATTCGTATTTCTAGCACAAAAGTAAACTAATTTTCATCAAAATCTGCAAAAGTCAAAAAAACCACTCACATGAAACTTTTTTCACAATTTTAAGAATTTTGCACTAAAAAATCAAAATTCAAAAAAGGGTATAATAATCGAGACACTGAACAAACTACATCATCTTTGATGCCAGAACAGTAGTTATTGAGGTAATTTGGATATTCGTGATGGGTAGCATTTTACTTATGTTAACAGGAGGAACCCTTTATTGCAATATCTCAAAATAATATTGAAAATTGTGAAATTGATAAAAAAATTCATTTGTACTTAACGTCTCTCAATTGTGATGTTGTGGTACTTATATAATTGGAACAATTACAATGTACCATTTTTAGTACAATCGTACACCTAAGAGCCGCTTGTACCACCTCGCTTAACTGCTTAAGGGCCGATCTTTCAATGCTAGTTTAAACTCTGAAACTAGTTTAAACTATGTTTGTACATATTTACGCAACTTTCAATAACGAGTTAAACTATGAACGCCGTTTTATTATGGTTGAACCTGATCTCACTAGCTTGACCGTTTAAACCACAGATTGGAGAAAGTTTTGATGTTTTTCGTAATAACCTCAAATACTGTTTATGTCGTGTTAATCATGATTTGTTTGATGATGATAATATTGATCCGGACAAAGATACTTTATCATACATACTGAGAATAAATGTAGAAAGAAAACAACGAATTGTGAGAAGCCGACCAAATCATTTTCAGTTATGGAATGACGACGAATTTTTTATTTATTATAAATTTAATAGAACATAAAATATATTCACAAACAACTAGGTAAGAATAATTTTACATAATTATTTCAATGATTAATATTATTATTGTTTAGAAATGAAGCTCTTACCCCATCAATAATGGTGTTGATGGCATTAAGATTTTATGCAACGGGGTCTTTCTTAATTGCCATCGGAGACTTTTTTGGAGTGCATAAAAGTACTGCAACCAAAATAGTGCACGTGTTTTCAGATGTTATTGGTAAATTGCGTCCACATTTTCTTAAATTTCCAATAGAAGATGAAGAAATACAATTTGTGCGACAACAGTTTTTTTTAATATTGCTCGATTTCCACGTTGTGTAGATGGATAGATTGCACACATGTTAAAATCCAGTCACCGGGAGGAAATGATGCAGAGGTGTATAGAAACAGAAAACAGTTTTTTTCAATTAACGTCCAGATATTGATATTGTGTTTCGCTGGCCTGGATCATCTCACGATTCAACTATTTTTAACAATAGTTGTATTCGAGGACGTTTTGAAAGAGGTGAAATGGGGAATAGCTTGATAGTGGAGATAGTGGCTATTCTATAAGAAATTTTTTAATTACACCTCTTGCCAATCAAGTAACATGGCTGTGGAACAATTATTCAATGAATCTCAAATTCGTACACGTAATCCTGTAGAACCGTGCTACGGAGTATGGAAATGTAGATCCTCGCAACAGGAATTCGAGTAAAAGTAGATACTATTGAAGCAATAATTGTTGCTACCGCAGTGCTTCACAATATTGCCTGTGAAATGCGTGATAAAGTTCCTCCGATAGAAAATGATGTTGAAGAAGAAATTAATTTTATTAATATGCCAGTCGATCATGGGATTGTTCCACTCGTAAATAACATAACAGATATGAATCTTATAAATAAATATTTTGCTCACCTTTAAATACGATTACCATACATACTGTTTTTTTTTTTATTTCTTGCTAACCATACCTTTAACTGAAAGTGCTAAAAGGTTAATAAATACAAATGTACGTACAAAACTAAATATATATTTTATAAAAATATCACATAAAATGAACAAAAATATAATTCTAAAATAAAAAATAAAAATATCACATAAAATGAACAAATATATAATTCTAAAATAAAATATAAAAATTGCATTCTACAGAAAAATATCACATTGTATAATTATCACATTTTATAAGCAAATTATAATCTGACCGCAGAGAAAAACGTTTTTAAAAAAGATAAGATAATTTTATTAATGAAATGAATAGGCTCACGCCTTAACATAGACTGAACTAAATGGTTATTTTAAAAGTATTTATGTAAATCAAAAGTGATTAGTAAGTTTAAATCTAGGTGCAGATGCACGGTGTTAATAATATCTGAAATAACATTTATTTATTATTCCGCTGAGCTGGCATCTGTGTGGATGAATGGCGTTCATATAACTTGCTGATCTTGCGTCTGGGTCAATGAATGGCATTCATATAACTAATGAAAGGCGTTCATATAACTCCTCCGTTCTTAGATCAGAATTCTGGGGTTTGGAACAGGATTCGGCAATGTCGCATCTGGGTTAGGTTCTGCTTCTATCTCATTTTTAAACCGTAGATTTTTAACATAATTGAAGACATAATATATTATGATAATGATAATTATAATATAAATAATAATTGTCCAGACACTGATGTTGTAGTGTAGAGGCTCTTCCAATATTGTTTGGATTTTTTGGTCCTGCATGTTTAATGCGTTGTGGATGTTCTTTGTTTCGTCAAGATTAATAGAGTTTAGTTTCATTGGCTTAAACTTAGCCATTGAGTTGGTGTTTTCAATTTTAAATTCGATTATAGGCAAATTAATAATTTTGAATTTGCTCTCTGAGTTTTTGTAACTTGGAATGGTAATATTTCCAATTTTGATTTCACAGATAGAGTTTGTTTCTAGAACATACGTTCCATGAAGTGGTATGTTATCTTTGTTGGGGCCGCAAACTTGTGTAGCTACTACTTTATCTGGTAAAATGACGATCTATTTGTTGTAATTTTCCAATTTTTGAATTTTTTCATTCTCGATTAGGACTGGTATTTGTTGGCAGTTGGTAATATTTTTTGAATACCTTAACATCTGTACTTCGCATGGGGCTTCATCTTCGTGGATTCTTGTTGGGTATACGTTGTTGCAGATGAAATCTTCCGGCGTTATTTCTTGGCAGTTAGTGTCAAAAAACATGTAATTTCTTTCATTTAGGATAAGGTATTTGGACTGCGGTAAAATAGTTTTGAATGTTTTGTTTTCAGGGATAGGTAGTGAATATAAATGAAAATAGTTGTAGTTTTCATTTTCAACTATTGGAATTTCGATAATAAATATGATTTTATTCTTTTTACTGTAGCTTTTGATGTTAACAATTTTCTCAAACAATAACACGTTCTCTATCTTTGGATCGAAAGGTAACTTGTTTGTTAATAAATGGTTATTGATTAGTTTTATTTCCATTAATAGCTCGCTTGGTTCAATCATAGAATTATGAAAAATGTTTAATTTAGAAAACGTGATGGCAGTTTCTATTTTTTCTAGAATCTCATTGATTACTTGATAAGACGTGATTACTTGAGATATTATGATATGTGTTAGAAAATAATGGTAAGTTTCAATATTCTTTAACTCGACTGTTTTAATAATGCTTTCGATTTGTAAAATTCGAGATTGTAAATTTAATTGATTGTGAGCCAGAGTTTCGGTACTTTTTTTAAAAGTTTGAATCGATTTTTGAAGAAGTGTTATTTGGTCTTTAACTAACGATTTAATCTTAACTTGGTTTTTAGAGAGTGTTGTGATAGCATTATCATATCTCTCTGCATCATTATTATATAGGTTACCTGTTAATGACTTAATCACATTTCCAAGTCCATTTATAAGTCCTCGTTTTGTTCTTTTATTATTTAGAGGGTTTATTTGATTTATTAACGTTGATATTTTATGTTCTAATATATCAACTAACCGATATGAATTATAAAACTCTTTATTGTAATTAGACTTGGTTTTGTTACTTTCAAATGCAATTTTTAATTTATTGAAGTTTGTTTGAAGTGAGTGAAACTCATTTATTACTTTTGATATATCGAATATTTGGATGAAGAACCAATGGTCAATTATGATCTGTGCGTTGCCTATTTTGAGTGGTAATAAACCTGAGTTGGAATTCAGGTTTTGGAATTTTGGGGAGGTTAATTCACTACTGCTGTAGGTGATGAACCTGTAACAAGAATTGGTTTTCTTAATTCTTTTACGTGAATTATTTGCTTCTTGTTTTTATTTTGTTCATTAGTAATTTCTACTCTATTTCGGTCTAAGACTTCTGTTATTTTATATGGTCCAATAAATTTGTTATTTTTCTTGTTTCTAGTATTGGGGTTTTGTTTATAAACTATTTGTCCTAGATGAAATTCATTAGATATTCTCCCTTTTCATTTGATTTTGATATAATTTTATGTTTGTGGTTATAATTTTTTCAGTTACATCTTGATAAACATGTTTTAATTTTTCTTTATGATTTTCAACAATAATCATTGTAGAAGAAAATTGGTGCAAAAATTTCGTTTGGACTTCTTGATTGGGTATGACCAAAAATTAGTTCAAATGGTGTAAAGTTAGTTAAACTATGAATTGAACTATTATATCCTATGATAGCATAATCCATTAAACTGTTATCATTTGGGTAATTTTCTTTTAGTAAACGTAGATGTTCGATGAGGGTTGAATGGAATCTTTCTATACCGTTGGATTCATGGTGAGCCGCTGTAGTAAAATGTACGTTGATCTTGTGTAACTTTAATATTTCCTTCACCATTTCGTTATCAAATTCTTTTCCATTATCGACTACTATTTTTTCTGGTACTCCAAATGATGTAAAGTATTTTATCAAAGCATCACTGATATTGATAGCTGTTTTTCCTATGATGGGTAGAGCTTGTGCAAATTTTGTAAAAGGATCTACTAAAGTTAGGTAATTATTGTTATTGTAAATAAACACATCAATGTGAAGTATTTGAAAAGGCTTTGAAGCTGTTTCGGTGAGCATTAGCGGGGTATAAGGGGTTTTTCGTGCATATTTTGCTCTTTGACAAATATCGCATACGTTAATAAATTTTGTTACTGTCATTTTCATGTTTATCCAATAGTAGTTTCGTTTGAGATATTTGATGGTTTCATTTATCCCTCTGTGGTTTGATTTACCTTCATGGTGATTTTTTATTAAAAGAATCTGTTCTTCTGTATTAGTAATCGTATTTACTTTTTTTAGACATCGTATTAATGTAGGGCCTGTTTCGGAGAAATGCTCTAAGTATATTCTAGAAAAATCTTGGTATAATTCTTCTTTGTGAAAATGCAAATGATATAATTTTTTTGAAATAGTATAATCTCTTAGAAATTGTAAAATTAGATTTGAGTTGTTTGTACTAGGAATTTTTAATTTATCATATATTTGTGGATAAATTAAAATTTGGTTTTGTTTATTATTTTGTCTAAAATTCTTATTCCATCATTTGTTGTTTCGTTAAAGTTAGTATGTTGCGTTGTCATCGTGGTATACTCTTTTGGTTCTACATTCTCTATTGCTGATCTTATTTGTATGTCCGATATTATGTTAAGTCGTTCCCTTGGTTGAATCAAACTAGTAGTTTGAATAGGATTTTCAGCTAAATAGCGTAAATATTCAAGCGTCTCATTATTAATCTCGCCTGGGTTATTGATCATCGATTCGTCTTCTAAAGCGTTAATTTGGACTTCTGAGTTTAGCTCATATATGTTAATATAAAAGCTTTTGTCAAATATATTGTAACACGGTTTTGTCCGGTAAGGACGAGACACGCGGCTGAGGTAGCTGCAGCCGTGATCACAGGGTTTCGCCGGAGACCGGGAGGAGCTCGGGCGCCACCACACTTTAGTGTGGACACAAAGAAACAACCAGGTGGTAGGAAAAATAAAATTTATTGTTACACCAACAAAACAAGAAAACAAATTAATTCAAAAATGGCGGTTGTCCACCCACAACAACAAAATACACATTCACGGGGATATTTGACAAGGAAAAACTGGCAGGAATAAGGGTACGTCTGGGATTCGAGGTGGCTTGTCTTGCGACGCCGCACAACCTCGGACATAAAAAAAAGGAAAAGAAACGGGAGGAAATGTTCACAGCGGGATTGCACTTACTGCGATTTAAAACTTTGGGAGCTGGTATTGGTGTCTTGGCTGGGTACAAGGCTGACTGCCTGTATTAGGATGGGACGGCGGTATATATAGGAAAAGGAGAAAGAGAGGGGATAGAACAAGGACTCTGATTGGTGGAGGAAAGGTGGGGAAGCAGGGATGCCAACTGAAACTATGGGATGTATAGGGGGTGGCCTATACATCCAATAATTAGAAACTAATTAACTAAAATTAAATATATGCAAACAACAAATAACATGTACATAATTGCACCCCGCAAACCCCGGTTCAATATGTCCTCTCTTTAGGACGCTAGGCTAAGAAACGAACCGAGGTTGTACGGGTTGCCTATCATCTAACATAAATTAATTACATATAATATTCCGGAATTAATAATCCTAATTAATATTTAGTCGGTAAAATAAACACTTAATATAAACCCCATATGCTACGCCACCGGGCCCCGCAGCTAATTTCAACCCGATCTCGAGAAAACGCGTGTGCGGCGAGAAAAATGGAGGCTGTGAAACGGGGCCCCGGCGGGTTTTCAGTGTGTGAATAGTGCTAGTTGCTGTGCTGCTAAATAAAGGATTATGGAATGTCGCGAGGTAAGTTATAAATTATGTTAATTTACTCTAAAACACGTGTCCGTGGTCCTACAGGTTAGGACCGCGGCGTGCTAAATAACGGGGGCATGGCGGCGTAATATAAAACAAATATATTACGTCGGCATACAGTATTCACGGCGGACCTTAATAGGGGTCATAATTGATACTTTGTTAATTCATATAAATGTTATTTTAACGTAGGCAACCCTACTTTCACATCACAATATATTCATTCTACAAAGTATACCGGGTGGCGATTGGAACCAACGAAACCGACGATTCATTGTGCAACAAAATAAAAGAATGATTAATAATCCACAATGGAAATCATATTTTGTTGCAAATAAATCCTCGGGTTCGTTACAATATAATGAATCATTTCATAAACTTGTGAGTAATTTAGCTTGTCTAATCCACATCCTAATTTTGGCATGGCAATTTTGTTTATGTTGTTGTTTAAACAAAACAATTTTAAATTTGATAAACAATTAAACAAATTTCCATAGGTAGGTTTTTCGAAATATTGATTTTTTGTTATAAGGTAGAATATATATCTATCGTTGGTATTTAGATAGACAAAAGAATTTAACTTAGGGTTTTGATTTTTTAATTCTAAAACGTTATTATATCTGGTCTTAAATCTTTTGCTATACCACTTCCCATATGTAGATCTTTGCTTACACAATGGCATAAAGCAAAATCAATTGGTGCCTCAAATATGTTTTCACATTTGTTTATAATAGTTGGTGATTTTTTTATTTGTTTGTTATCGAAAAGTTGTTTAAAGTGATCGTAATTTAATATTAAGTCGTTTATGGGACTAATTCTACTTAAAGCGTCCGCATTTGTATTTAGACATCCTTTTTTGTGAATAATTTCGTAATCAAATTTGAGTCGCCATCTTACTAGTTTTGAGTTTGGCTCTTTTAGTTTGAATAACCAAATCAGTGGTCTATGATCTGTATATATGGTAAATTTTCTACCATACAAATAGGGTCGGAAATATTTGCAAGCCCAAACTATGGCTAATAGTTCCTTTTCTATTGTACTGTATTTTTCTTCAGATTCATTCAAGGTTCGTGATGCAAATGCAATTGGTTTGTCAGAACCAATTGTACCTTGTGATAAGATTGCTCCTAAAGCAATATTAGATGCGTCCGTGGTCAAAATAAATTGCTTTGAAAAGTCTGGATACTGTAATATTGGGGCATTCGTTAATAGATTTTTACAAGTATTAAATGCGTTGATAAAGTTCTGATCATGAACAATTTTGGTATCCTTTTTTAGGCATTGTGTTAATGGTTTCGTAATTTTAGCGAAATCCTGAATACATTTTCTGTAGTATCCAACTAGTCCTAGAAAACTTTTAATTCCTTTTGTAGTATTAGGAATGGGGAAATGTTTTACTGCCGTGATTTTATCAGTGTTGGGTCTGACACCATCAGTTGTTATTTGATGTCCCAAGTAACTAACTTCTTTTCTTAAAAACTCTGATTTATCTAATTGTATTTTAAAGTTAGATTGTCTCAATCGTTCAATCACTAGTTTTAATCGGCTTATGTGTTCCTGAAGGGAAGTGCATTCTTCAAACCGAAAGGCATGCGTTTAAATTCATAATGCCCGTTATCAGTAGAAAACGCTGTTTTTTGGACGTCTTCTGGGTTCATCTCAATTTGGTGAAATCCGTTGGCCAAATCGAGGGTTGAAAAGTGTTGGCTTCTGCCTAATTTGTCTAAAATTTCGGTTATCAAAGGGGATACTTGTCGTCTATTGTACGTTCGTTAATTTGCGATAGTCTATTACTATTCGCCATTTCTTTTTTCCTGATGCGTCGGATTTTTTCGGGACGATCCAAATTGGGCTAGACCATGGGGATATCGAGTCTTGTATGATATCTTGTTCTAGTAGTTTTTCAATTTGTGTTTTAACTTCTAATTTATGAATTTCGGGGTAACGATACGTTTTGGTAAATATTGGAGATTCATTGTTTAAATTAATTTTGTGTTGAATTTTGTTAGTGAACGTTAACGGAATTTGCTCGTTATAAAATATGTCGCGGTATTCGTGACATAATTTTCTAATTGCTTGTTTTTCTTCTAAGTTGCAGTGTTCTAAGCGAAGATTTTTTAAATTTGATTTTAATAAATTATCGTGCGTTTGGTTTAGATCGTTATCAGTTTCCATCGTTTCTATAAAGTTTAATTCGTTGACGTTTAAAGATTCGATTGAAAAGGGGGTATTGATCTTAATATCTACTGTTTTGGTGTTTGAGTTGATTATAGTAGTTAAAGCAAAATAATTTTTTATATTTACAACTGCGCGGGGTGACTCCACTAAATTTTCGAATTCTATATAATCTAAAATTCCCAAGCCTTCTTTATAATTTACTGGTAATTCGATTACTTTTTGAGTTCTGGCAGGTATTGTTATTGTATAACTTTTAACCTGTAAAGACCTTTTTAATTTGGTTAACTCTTCAGTTTCATATATTATTGGGATTTCAGTGTATGGTGTTTTTATAATTTTTGAATCAAGGTTTACTAAAGCCCTGAGTTGTTTAAGTAAATCTATTCCAATTAAGCCATCGTATTTTTGACTAAATTTAAATAAATAAAATTTATGTATTTCGTTTGTTTTAAATTTTTTTAAAACTGGTATTACCATAACTTCATTATGATAGCTAGTATCGTGAGCAGTTTGAATGTTAAAATTTTCATTAAAAATGTAACGCTTGTAGAATTTGTGTGCTAATTCTGGTCAATTAAACTTCTTGAACTGCCTGTATCAATTAGAAAATTTGCATTTAGTTGTGGAATAAAAATGTATGGTAGGTTAGCTTTAACTAAATTTAGATTTATCATCTCGGATCGTTGATAATATTGTCCTGATGAAAATTTTCATCAGTATCATTATGTTGGTCGAAATCATTGTTGTCCGGTTGCAATTGTTGTTCTTGTAGTATATCATTGTTTTCATGTTGATAGTAATAATTTTCATTATACTCATTATAATCATTTTCAATAGGACAAACTTGTTGGGAGTTTTCTGGCATGTCAAAAAATTCTGTTAAGCCATAGAAATTTTCCTGTGGATTTTCACCTTTGTTGATATTTTGCGAATATAGCTCAGTATGAGTGAAATTTCTTTGTGGTTGGGTTGGTTGTCTCCTAGTGTTTCTAGATGACGTATCCATAGGTTCAGGAATGTTTCCTCTTTGATAGTTTTGATTTCCGAAAGGTTTGTTTTGATATTGATTTTGATGCACGTAGTGATTACTTTGAATTTGACTTGGCCTTTGCAGGAAATAGGGGTGCTTTTGATTTGGAAAATTGTTATTAGGTTTCCATTGCATTTGGGGCCTCTGTATAAAATTTGGTTGTTGTTGAAAATTAGTTGGAAAATTTGGTTTTTGGAAGTTAGATGTTGAGTGTTTAAATTGTTGATTCTGAAACTTTTGATAAGGAGTTTCCAGGTTGGGTTGTCTTTTGAATGTTTTGATTCATTGGACTTATTCTTTGATTTGGTTTAAACGTATTTTGAAAATTTAAAGTGTTATTTCTATTTTGGCTATAGAGGAAGTTTTCTTCTTCTATTACCAAAGATATGGCTCTTTCTAAACTGTCTGGGTTTCTTAAGCGCACATTGTTTTGTACCTGACCTGATAAACCGCAGATAAATGTCTTAAGTGACAGGTTATCATAACTTTGTAATTTAATTACCTTTTCTGCAGCTGGTATATTTAAGGTGTTCAGTTTTGCAATAATAAGGCTTCTGGCATCTTGACAACGCATACCAAAAGTGTAAGGTGTCTCGTTTCTATTTGGATGCAAAGTAATCAAATCTTGGATCAAGCATTCTATGTTGCGTTGATCACCAAAACTTAAGTTTAATAAATCTCTTATTTCGTTCCAGGTTCTTAGTTCTATTCTTGACCCAATCAAGCTTAAGGCTCGACCTGCTAATTTGCCGATAATTGCTCGCGAAATAAAATTATTTAATTGAAAATAAAGATGATCCTTCGTATTGAGGAATAGTATCTATGTGTAATTTTAATAACTGGTAATTGACTGGTACAGCCATTTTGAAACTTCGTGAATTTTTACAAAGTCAATTAAAATTATTTGCGTAAATTGTTAATATCAATTACAGTATTTTATTATTATATTTTCTTAATTAAATATATACTATATAACTTTTTGTTTGGTTGGGATAGGAGATAAGAAATTGTTTTCGTTTTTGACTTACAGTAGTAAAATAATTGTGTTCATTATTCTCGTGTTAATCCCTCGTTCTTAATCCTAGTGCCAATGGGATTCGGGCGATGTGTGTCATTTGTCCTTGGTCTTCCTAATCTGTGTTGTAACAGGGGATGTTGGCGATGCTTGTCCTTTATCCTTGGTGTTGTTGTCTGGGGTTGGCAATGTTGTTCTCTTTCAGATGTTGAGTCTATGATGTCGTGGGTCTAAATTTCTTGCTGTTTCTGTTTGTGAAGTTGACAAACTTTCACAGCACTTGTAATTTAATTATTCACTCTTCTTCGGTTCAGTTTATTTACACTTTTGTTTCGTTTCTGTCCTTTAACTATTAAAATAGACCGGTTTCGCGATTTTTTTGTAACCGTTAGACAGATCCTACCGACTGCGCCAATTATAATTTGACCGCAGAGAAAAACGTTTTTAAAAAAGATAAGATTAATTTTATTAATAAAATGAATAGGCTCACGCCTTAACATAGACTGAACTAAATGGTTATTTTAAAAGTATTTATATAAATCAAAAGTGATTAGTAAGCTTAAATCTAGGTGCAGATGCACGGTGTTAATAATATCTGAAATAACATTTATTTATTATTCCGCTTAGCTGGCATCTGTGTGGATGAATGGCGTTCATATAACTAATGAAAGGCGTTCATATAACTAGCATTAGTTTTTTATAAACATATTCTTACAAATCCCGTTTTCCATCATCTTTATTTTCAATTCTCCCTCCTTTTGCTGTTGTTTTCTTGTTTCTTCAACTAAAGCTAATTTACCAACTTGGCACCAAGCTTCATCGGAAGTTTTTCGCTTCTTCATTTTTGGCCTTGTTAAATCTATTTTTGGTCTTGTCACATCTATTTTTGGTCTTTTCAAATCTAGAAAAGAAAACAAGGTAAGTTAAATAAAAACATTAAAAAGCAAGTACATAAGTAAATTAAATCCTCATCAAGTTCATTAATATTTATATCTCTTCATATCAGTACAAAATTAAATTAAATAATGAACACTTTAAAGTAATGGATGAAATAAATGCATGCTTTGATTAAAACAATTAGGTACACATTAGTAATGTAAATAGTAATATGAAATACAAGAATAATAAGAATAACTGAGTTGGTTTCCAGTATATCTACAACAATTTATTATTAATATATAAAACGGGTAAATAAGATATTAAAAAAAAACTATACCTTCGTCAATCGATGTGTCGTTATCGTAGTGTGATGTGGACCCCGTCATCTGACTTCCGATAATGGCCTTAATGCCCTCATCTACACTCGATATTTCAGTAACTGGAGCAGCACCGCCACCAGTCCTTTTAACATAGCATTTTTCATCATAAAGCCTTTTTTTTTAATTGTCAAATTTTCTACGCAATGTGAGTGCGTCCCAGTACATAATATATTCTGCCATATTAAATTCTTCCGCAATATTTACCGATGCAGCCTCCTTCACACGGGCAGAACTGACATCAGTTTTTTTGCATTCGATTACTTCTTTGTACTTTGTAACCAATGAGACCTATAAAAACATTCTATTTAAAATATATAATCTAATTAAATTATTTTGATAATAATATATGTATATAATTAATATTAATAAAAATTAGGTTAAGATATAAATATAAAATTTAATTAATAAAGCAATACTTACCAAAAATTCCTCCTCTGTTTGGGAAAAGTTTGGAGCTCGTTTTGAGGATTTATTCATACAGGACATGTTCATTTTGTAATACAAAATATATATTTACAATTACTAACCAATCACTTTGCAGTTTACCGGCATCCAAAATGATAAACAAACAATACACATGAAGCTAGTCACTACAGTTATTTTAGTAATTTTTATTGCCAACCTAACAAATATTCGCGTTTAAGTAAACTAATGTTGAAAGGCTCGTTTGAGGTAAAACGGAGTTTGCAAATTAATCTAAGTTTGGGTAATCTCGCGTTTAAACTAACATTAAAAGATCGGCCCTAAGTGACACTTTATTTCCAAGTGGAGCATTCGTCATCTACTAAGTAGAACGAGTAGAACATAAGATTTCCAAGACGAATTTATGTCCGATCACATCATTTTGATAATTGGGATGCAAAAGAATTTTTTTGCTGTTTTCGCATAAAGAGCTCTCTACTTACTTCCGTACGCTAAGTAGGTGCACTAATGACTTGGTTAAATTTAAATTAAATTTGCTACAATTGTAATTTTTGCAGAAATAATTGCGTTGCTCCTATTAACCAGTTGTATTAACACTGCGGTTTTATGCAACAGACAAACACCTTTTAAGTGTAGGGGACTTTGCAGGAGTGTCTATGTCGACAGCATCTCGCATTATAGTAAGGGTGACAAATGCAATAGCAAGACTATCTCCATAATTTATAACATTTCCTAGTACTCCTCAGGAAATAATGCAATCACAAAATGAGTTTTTAATATTGCTTCTTTTCCTAGAGTTATAGGAGTGGTGGATGGTACACACTTTCGAATACAATCACCCGGTAGATACCTACTCATATGTTTATAATACATGATAGAACGAACTATTGGTGTTTGGAAAAGAAGATTTCCGGTATTAGCCTATGGCAGTAGACGTAAGACATTTCTTTGTGTAATTGTCGCTACTGCTGTTTTGTATAATATTGCAAGTAGAAATGGTGAACAAGAACCCCCAATTCCAGATGGAGTGGAAAAACACATTACTTAAGGAGAAATTCCTCAAGCAGGAGTAGCAAAAGATGCTCCCGAACGTCATTTAGCAGAAGATAGATATAATGGTAAAACTAATTTAATTAATAATATATTATAATACTTTATTTTTAATTAAAAAAATAATTTGCAAATGAACTAAATAATATATAAAACAAACATAACAAAAATTCATAATACTGAAATAAAATGAGAAATTTTATTGCACTAATTATAAAGTACTTTATAGGAACTTAAGAAAAAAATACAAAAACTATAAGATTATAAATAAATAATAACAAATAATTAAAAAAAACAAAAATAAAATATTTTTTACATCAAAATCTAAATGGCATAGGTAAAGCAGTGGAGATATTTTCTGTAAATATGCTTTTTTTATACTAGTTTTCAACTCCAAAGATTGTTTTTTCAATTCGTTCATAACTGTTTTATATTTGTATAAAACTTTTGCTTGCTCTAGATCTATTTTGGAAATTTCTAATTTAATATCGGCAAGGTCAGTATACTTTTGTGAAATATCATTTAACGGTATATTTTTTATTACCGGACGTCTTCTTGATTGCAATGATGTAGAATTTTTCGTTAATTTTGTTAATGGCTTATTTTTTGGGATTTTGAATGGTTTAGAGTGTAATTTCTCCAATCCAGATTTTCATGTGCGTAATTTTCAGGTTTAGAATTTTCTAAATCATTATTATAATTCACATTATCATTTGTCACCAGTTTCTTCATGTTCCTATACATAATAAAAAGATTTATTAATAAAAAATAATCATTTAAAAGTACTGAGAAATAAGTACGTTAAAGTGAGATACGATTATTGTAATATAAACACGGTACTTGTCAACAACAATAAATAATAAAAAGTCAATTATTAATAAAATACGTACATCTACTGAAATAATTATTTCTTCATATTGATTGGCATTTCTATCACCGTCAAATTCGTTACATAAAAGACCATCTAACAGCATTCATTACATCCATTATTGTTTTAAAATTTGGATCTTTATTTGTGTAGCCAGTTCCACCGCCAGTTAATTTGATTTAAAAAAATTCTTTTGCTCTCTCTTTCTTAACTTCCTTTTTTTTTATTGTCGTACAATTTACGCAATGATTCCTTGCTGCGATAAACTCCTTCCAAACATTTTGCATTAAACTTCACAGCTATTCGATCCCATGCCATATCTTTATCTTTCCAAGTAAACAGCATCTGTTTTTCTTCTAACCCCAAAAAAAATAAATAATTTATTTTTTCATTAGAAAAATTTGTGGCTCTTTTCCTCTTGTGTTTTCTGTTTTCTTCCGACATTTTTAACTACAAACAATAACTTGTTTAATGTTCTCATAAATGTATATAAAAACAAAATTAAATTAATGTTCTTATAAATTATAAATAATAATTTATAAAAATTAAATTAATTTTGTTTTTATAAATTATTTATTTTGTTTTATTGACATTTTAAAACATTATAATATTCTCAATTAAAAATATTTAAAACATGAATTGCATGTTAATAATTTTCTTGTTAAATTAATTCATATTTATTAATATTATTTTTTAATGTCATTTTTAAATCTTAATTGTATATTCTTTTATTTATAAAGTATATTTATATTGTAGAGCCCTGCAGAAGGACCAAAAACGATCCGAATGATCGTTTTTAGTTGAATTATTTGGCAACTTTTTACTTATTTTTGTATTTTATATAAATTATTAATACATATGTTAACCTATACTATATAACCTCAAATTCTGTGAATTAATACAGATAATTAGACATTTTCAAGTCAAAGAGTTATGTTTATTTAATTATACGTTACGCTTTAATGGACCAAAAAGTGCGTTAAATTTAATGAATAATTTAATAAACGTCATTACTAATGAGTAATATGTATCGCAGACTGTAAAACATCCAACAATATACGAATACATTTATAGAACTTCAGCAATATTGTACCTTGTTTTTATATTATGAATTTGATTTTATTTAAGAACAATCTTTACAAAAACATACTTTGGAGAAAATCAAAATGATTAAATTATTATGAAAACATCAGTGGTAAATATGTTAAAATTATTATTTGGCAACGCCGGCAGCATGCATGCAATGAAGGGTAAGGGATTCGTGACTCAACAAAGGAACCTGTGTCAACAACATCGGAACATATTGCGGGGTGGACGGGGTGCCGGCCGGCAACGTAACACAAACAGTCGTGTAGCAGCCACTTCACAGTTCACTGCGCGTCTACTTGTAGATCACAAATAATATTAATAATAATACGAATGATTACATCTGCAGCTATGCTCTTGGATTTCTCCTCCACCCTCTGTTCCACAAATGAAAAAAGCGAACTCTTCGTCGTTACTGTTGTTGTTGTCCCCTCATCGTTCCTTCCAATTTTCTTTATAATAACTTTCATTTCATGCTCAACAAATGTTATGCACTGTGTTGCATTTTCAGTGGTTCTAAAACCTTCTTTTTTAAACCTTGGATCCAAAATTGTGGATGCTCTGGTGATCGTTCTAGATTCATACGGGAATAATCTTTGTTTCACCGACTCTAGCAATCCCTTACAAAATAATTTGCCTTCTTCTGTAATTGCTTCTTTAGCCATTAAATGGCTATATATGCCAAATGTTATTGGAATAATCAAAGATACTGTAACATATTTTGATGCAGACACTTTTTTTGTCGCAACATTGAAGCAGCTTAAGCATTCTTTAATATCTTTTAATACAACCATCTCATTGGCTGTTAACGGATTGGGTGCATTACGCAGCTTTAATAAAGTGCGATTGACTACATCGCTAGTGTCCAATAATCGCTTTATCATATCATATGAACTATTCCACCGAGTTGGCACTTCTTGAATCAATTTGTACTTATTTCCATCATTTTGCTCGATATGTTCCTCTTTCAAAATTTCTGCTGCTAGGGTGCTGCTTTTAAAATATCGCACAATTTCCTTACATTTGCTAATTATACCTTGAACACAATCCAATTTTAAATTATCCTGCACTACTAAATTTACTGTGTGGGCATAACATGGCAAATGACGAATTTTTAGTAAGTCGCAAGCTTTTATCATGTTTGCGGCATAGTCGGTCACAATGCAGCAAACTTTGTCTTCAATGTTCCACACATGAAAAGTTTCTTGCAAAACCTCTGCAATATTTTGCGCAGTGTGCGATTTACACAGCGCCTTGGCGGTTAACAAAGCTGCCTTTAATTAAAATTTTTTATCGATAAAATGGCACGTAATTGAAATGTACGATTCTGATGAAATAGACGTCCAAATATCTGTAGTTATGGCAACATAACTAATAGTATTTAAAATTTCTTTCAATGCCATGACACCTTCATTGTATACTTGCTTTATAAGATTTTCCCGAAGAGTAAATTTGCTGGGAAGAACATATTTGGGATCCAGAAGATTTATAAATTTTTTAAATCCAGTATCAGCTACAATACTAAACGGCTGGAAATCGGTCGCTATCATCATAGCTAAGGCATAATCAAGCTCCTATTTGATTTTTATTTTAGTCTTCTGTAAAATGTTCCTTGGGTGTTTCCCTTTATTTCACCTGCTTTTAATTATTTTACAACTATACATAGTGGTTGAAATAAACCACACGTATAGACTAAATCGGTATGAATACGAGGCTTTTATATTTAAATTAATTTACAATAAATGGTTTTTATTTCGGTTTTTTATAAAAGCTCCTTGGATGGTTCTGTTTACTTCATTTATTTACCATTATATTAATAACAATACATACAATACATTGTTTGAATTAAACAACACGTATAGACTCATTTAAATTAAGTTACCATAATTGGTTTTTATTTTGGTCTTCTATAAAATGTTTCTTGGATGTTTCACTTTATTTCATCTGTTTGCTATTATATTAACAGCTATACGTAGTGATTGAAATAAACCATACGTATAGACTAAATTAATATGAATATGAGGCTTTTATATTTATATTAATTTACAATGAATGGTTGTTATTCTGGTCATCTATAGCAGGGCGGTATTGGAGGGACGCATTATAAAATACTTTGTATGCAACTTTATCAGTGAGTTTTAATATATGGCATACAAAGAAAAAACGCGTTTGTATTATTATTTTAATTTATTCAAAAAATATCAAATAACAAAAAATAATGGAAAATTTAAGGATGTTGGTTTTCACTAACTAATGCATCAATATTAACTTTAATATTTGAGATTGATAAACAAAACAACTGAGTAGGGGGAGGTGGGGTAGATTGATGCACAAAAATTGAAAATCAAATATTTATTCACATATAAATGTCATATTTTTGATTACTTTTCAAGTCAACATTTAGCTAAATGTATAAATATTGTAAATGTAAAAATTGTTTAAGATGTGAAAGAAAACGATTAGTACGTGTTTTTTTTTTAATGGATATTGAATCATTCTGCCCCACCAACGGGGCACTTAGATACATCTCCATTTTGTATTAATACAAAATCTCCATTTTGTATTAAAGTTCCCCAAGTGATGTATCTAACATTTATTTTATACATTAGTTTTTAATTTATTTGTATAAATTTTTATTATACATTAATTTTTAATGTAATAATAAAATTCCCGCGTTTTTTTTACAATATTGTTTAAATATAACATTAATTTTATTCATTGGTTTTTAATTTCTTTGTATAAATTTTTATTATACATTAATTTTTAATGTAATAATAAATTTAAAATTCTTGCGTTTATCTTCAATATTGTATAAATATAACATTTATTTTATACATTAGTTAAATTCTTTGTATAAATTTTTATTATATATTAATTTTTATTGTAATAATAAATTTAAAATTCCCGCGGTTAAGTACATTTGCGACGCAATGTGATTGGTTACTATTACAATGGAATGATGTATAAACGCCGAGTGGCACTTTTAGATACCGACACGGATACCGTTGGCGGTAAACATAACGCATAACATAACATTTCAAAACTTGCATTTGTCACATAACGACAGACAAACGTGGTATCCTAGAAAGTGATAAAATAACGCCGCCAGTCGGTAAAGCGGTATAAATAACACATTTTAAAACTAAGCCTCCAGATCATATTAAATTTGTACGTTGTAAACAATATTGTTGTTTAGTAACGGAAATAAAACCAGAAAAAATAAATCTTTATGTTCAATTATATTTTTAGGTTAAGTTTTTACTAAGCCGACAATATTGACCGCTTAAGTTAAGAGTCCCTTAAAGTCATAAACTCCCTTAAATACGTGGTGCAACGAAATAAGCCACCCTTAACGTTTTAAGGGCAGTTTAAGATTTAAGCGATGTTGGTGCAAACGAGCCTAATTCATTTTACATAACTACTAATCTAAATTCTATTGTCCACACACACTACGTATCTGGCTGTGTCTAAATGAAGCATTCTAGAAAGTAAAGAAGCAGAAAGCAGATTAATTTGATTCGATGCCATTTAAAAATTGTAACCTTACAACTAATACTAAAACAATTAAATATAAAATTACATAAAAAGATGAATGAATACATGAATTGAATTCCATACGCTCCACTTCATTATACATATTTATTTGTTGTATAGTTATCCGAAACTTACCTAATGTCTTCAAATAACTTTTAATTTAATTGACAAAATTAATACTTCTTATGAATATATATGAATAAATAAACACAAATATATTTTTCAAATGACAATGATTCAAAAATAATACTGTAATTGTATAGTTATTTACCTCATTATCAGTGGGAAAATTTCTAAATATAATATTCCTTGAATCTCCATTTCTAACTGGGCATCCAGGAACCTGACACTTTGCCATTGTTGGAAAATTTAGTACTAACAAGTACTGATAAATGTTTAATAATTCGTAATATAATAAACGTATAAAAGTAAGAGAATTGTTGTGAGCAAAACTCTGACTGTCATCTGTCAATTAAAATTGGCGGCAAAACAACTTTTATCAAGGCGCCAACGGTACGCGTCAGTACTGCCAACAGCACAATGATAAAAACACTAAAAACTCGATAGCAGCGCCAATTGTGTCACTGAAATGAAGTAATTTTGACGGTCACGATTTCAAAGCCTGACTTGACCCCCCATGTAGGGGAGACACGTGATTAAACCGATAGTCTGAATAGGAATAGTACATTAAGTACCAAGTACCTGTTTGTCCGCCCGAGTAAGCGAGGGCGACAGGCAGCGAAGTGCTGCAAACGCTTTCTTGCCCGTGGTGCTTACGACTGTTTTTTGTTTGTCCCTGTAAGAAAACAATAACATGTTAAAACATCATTAATATTATTAAAAAAAAAAAATTTGATTAATACTTCAAGTGTCAATGTTTTTTTTTAAGTTATTGTTTAAATAATCAAATATTGTTATGACGTAACCAAGAAGTCTTATAATACAATCACTGTACACTAGATGTCAATAGTTTTGTCTTTTGTATATAATATTAACAAATCAAGCAAATATTAAAAAATATTATTACTAAATCATGTAAATTAATTTAATTTTAATTAATAATATTTACTGTTAATTTAGTATAATTAAAATTAAGAATTATATTCAATAAAAATATCTGTGTTTTAAAAGCGAAACCCTTAGCGGGAGACGAAGGATTTTACCCTAAAATACGGGCGGAAAAACTGTTTTTTAGAGTAGGCATGCAAAAAAAATTTAAGTAGGTTAAATTTTGCTCTACCGGACCCAAAAGAGTTAAATAACATCCAGTTTCTAGTACACAATTTAATTAAATTTAAAATTATGTTTAATACGTTCACATATTTTATATTTAAAACAATATAGACTAGCAACCGATTTAATTTCTTTTGGCAAAGAATTATATTGCGCCAAACCATTGTAAAATAATGATTTGTAGCTGTTCTATTTACCTTATTGATATAAATATTAGAACTAGGTATATCTAGTTAGACTTTCTATAATTCTATTTACATTTGTATATATATAAATATATATATATATACAGTATTGGCCATAAATATTGGAATTTATTTATAATATTTAAAACGTGCAAGTAAATAAGTCTAATGAAAAATGCAAGTGTAGATGTTATTTTTACTTACTTGGAGATAACATTTTTGCTAAAACCAGTCCTCAATTTCTCATCATGCTCTCTCGGCCCCCAAAAAAATATTTTTGTGTTGGACAAATATATTGCAACATAATATTTATTTAAAAAAAAATTATTAATACATACTAAATGAACATAATCTTAATATTTGGTATAATAGCCTTTAGCTTTAATAACATCTTCCATTCTTTTAGGCATCGAATTAATTAATTTATTGACAATATCCATATCCATCTTGGACCAGGCTTTCGAAAGTTTCTCGAACAATTCTGCAGCATTTTTAACGTTTCTGCCTGGAAATTTTTGATCTAATATCTCCCACAAATTCTCAATAGGATTGAGATCGGGGCTTTGAGATGGCTATTTCATTGTATTAATTTGTTCCTCTTGTAACCAATGTTTTACTAGCTAGTCCTGTTGAAATATAAACCGTAGAGGCATTATTTCATCGGTATATGGTTCCAAAACATTCTTCAAAATGTCTAGATACATAAACCAATCAATTTTTTCCTCTATCCTGTGTAATGGTCCCATGCCAAACGATGAAAAACAACCCCATACCATTATGGATCCACCTCCATGCTTCACTGTGGGACAAACAAACTTAGGATCCAATCTTTTCCCTGCTGGGCGTCTCACGTGAATCACACCATCGCTTCTGAACAAATTAAATTTGGATTCATCACTAAACACCACTTTTTTCCAATCTTAACCCTCCATCACACAGCCTTCTTCTGATGGTTCTGCTCGAAAGTCCGACTGATCTTGACACATTTATTTCCGACAATATTTTTACTGAAGATAAAAATGGGTTTTGTTTAGCAATATTTATAATTTTTCTATCAAGTCGCCTTGAAGATTTTCTTGGCCTTCCAGAGTTTTTTATTGGTGTTAAGTTTCCAGTAGATGAAGACCGTTTTATTATTCTCGATACTGTTGATCGTGGAACTTGTAATTTGTCAGCAATAACAATTTGTTTTATACCCTTTTTAAAATAATTAATAATACGAGATCTAATCTCGGAAGAATAAGTTTTACTTTGTGGCATTGTTATTTGTTACTCTGCAACACTTATAGTAATAAACTAACGTCTATTCAGTTGAATACTGCCAGGAAACTGAACTGAAAAGTATAAATTTCTTTTGTTGCAATATTTTTGTCCATCAAAAAAACAACTTTTTGCGAGTTGAGTGAGTATATAAGAAATATAGGATTTATTTTGGTAAAAACCTTATCTTCAACCACCAAAAAATTATATTGGTACCTGCGTTTTTTGCTACTCTTATTTTCTTGCACATGATAAATATTTTAAATAAATTCCAATATTTATGGCCAATACTGTATATATATATATATATATATACAGGATGTAGATTAGTTGTCGGACAAACGCCAGGTAACTCTGTAGATCGTGCCAAAAGAAAACGAAAATCTTAATTCCAAAATGCTGAAAAACTCATTGTTTGGCCTCACGAGGTCCTCAATGTTTCAAATTTTGTCCATACAAATATTGTTTTAATTGCGTATTTTATGTACAAAGTACCTTCTTTTTTAGTATAAAAGTTACGAGGTTTATTAAAAATTAATAATAAAAAAATATTGAAAAATGTGCAAATTACTTTCCAAGAATAAATCATCAAATTTAAACTAAAAATACACTTGGCAACGTATCAATTTTTTTAATAAAATTCAAATTATAACGTAGGCTATGCAATAAATGTCAGTTGATATTTCTATTTTATTATGACTTTTACTTTGAATAA
This sequence comes from Tachinus rufipes, assembly GCA_963932245.1. Classification (NCBI taxonomy): domain Eukaryota; kingdom Metazoa; phylum Arthropoda; class Insecta; order Coleoptera; family Staphylinidae; genus Tachinus; species Tachinus rufipes. The sequence continues at coordinate 46,036,270 of OZ010743.1, read as the reverse complement.
ATATGCAAATTACGCCGGTGATGCTTGAGAATGTCATGAATTCGATACCATATAGTGTTTAGAAGTAAACAATAATGGCCAATATGAACATTTGTAGTTTATAATACCCCCCTGCGGGAGGGGGTGGTGCAAAAGAATACTTCCGCTAGCCCCTTTGCTGGTCGTAAAAGGCGACCAATAGGCGACGAGATAACCTCGTTAAAAAACCCACAGTTCGTCTGGGACCAATCACACTTATTTGTGAGTTAATTTTTGACACAATTTACCGAACATCTTGTAAAACTCACCTGTGTGTTTGCCGTGCGAGGTGATTCGAAAGCCAGGAAAAGGGAATCCTGGTAGTTGTGGGGCTAATACTCAGGTTTAAAAGAGTGTTAGTTCCAACACACTGCTTTGGCCTTAGCTTCTGGTAAAACGGAAGGTTAAACCTAACCCAGTTTTAATCAATAGACTTGTTTCGTTTAACTTTAGGGTGAGGAATTATTTATGTGGTGATAGATGAAAGGTTCATACTGTGCTACGGTTGGAGCCCGATAGTATTCTGTGTGTTCGCAGAAGTCTTTCATTTACATTTATGAAACCTATATCGTTTGATTAGCCCTGGCGACTGCATCAGTTTGTGATGTAGCGTCCCATATGTGGCTCCGTGGTGGGTGGGGAGATTGAGCGATGAAATTAACGGAGTTTATTATGGTAGATTCTAAACCTCCAACCAAACGATCTCGCCCGTTTACGGACGAGAGAGCTAAAGAAGATAGTACTCATCAAGTAGAGAGTTTGTTAGGTATTTAATTGTTAAATGTTCTGAAAATGGCCAGAGTCTAAAGGAGGTATCTCCCTTCTTAATTCATAGGACCAATTCCAATATTATTAACGGAACCTTAAAATCGTGTAAGAAGTTAAGAGACGGTACTTTGCTTATTGAAGTAAAAGACAAAATGCAGAGCAGTAAAATGCAGGAATGCACGTCGTTAGGTAATATTGCGGTGACAGTTTAGCCGCATAAATTCTTAAATATTTCTAAGGGAGTTGTTTCATGGTATAAGTTGTTATACACAACTGTTGACGAATGCAAACAAGAACTGGCTTCGCAAGGCGTTATCGATATCAAAAAATTAACCCGTAAAATGGATGATGAGGTCAGAGATACAACATCTATGATTTTAACATTCGATTCCGAACGGGTCCCAGATGAAGTTAAGGTAGCATATGTTACTCGCCCGGTTCGCCCGTTTATTCCTAACCCAATGAGGTGTTTCCAATGCCAACGTTTTGGACACATTGCAGTTAGATGTCCAGGTGTTGCAACATGTGCAAAATGCAGTAAGGAGAAACATGACCCCGATCCATGCAAAAGTTCACCTTAATGTGTGAATTGTGGTCTATTCCCGAAATTTTTCTAGATCGTTTGCTGCAGTTGTTAAAACGCCTATTGTTCAACAACCACCAATTATGAAATTTACTGCTATTGCAGAAACTTCTTTAAATAAAGACAAAGACTCTAATGTGAAGAGTCAAAAAACGGTTGCGGGCTTATCAGGCTCAAAACCAAAACTGACTACGGTCCAATCCAGATCAAGGTCACAACGAGTGGGACTTCAAGCAAAACCACTCAAGATGGGGGCTTATTCAAAGCCTAAACCATCTAAGGTATTGGCTCGTATCGGGCCAAAACCAACTAAGGTTGCGACTTCCAAGTCAAAGCCTAAACAGGCAAAGGCTCAGTCCGAGTCAAAGCCTGCAAAGACGGCAGCCCAATCTAGGCTACCGCCACCTGAGGTGCAGGTTTCTAGCGATCCTGCGCCCACAGACCCCAATATTGACGTGTCGTTAGAGTCGATGGATGTGGAAGTTCTTTCCGCGCCATCTACTCTGACAGATGAAATTATGCCAATTAGTGGGAAGGATGGGCACATCGAACAGAAACATCAAACAGAAACATCGATGTTACAAACATCGATGTTAATAAACCATCCAATTCGATGTTCGATGTTTTCAGATAGAAAAACATCGATGTTTTGCAATATCGATGTTTGTCAGCGGAGCTTCTGCCGCAGAAATAATAAGTATATTAATTAAATAAAAAAGTAAAGAAAACACATTTATTATTATTTAAAAAAATTATAGGACACATTTTTGTTAAATATTTTTGAATGAAAATATTACGAAAATAATAAAACAACTTTACTATGTTTTTTATCACAAACTTAACTTGTAAAACATAGTAAAGTTGTTTAATTATTTTCAAAATAAAAAATATTGCACAGAACAGAACTGTATGGCATATACAAAATGCCATACAAAAAAATTAACAATCATAAAATTACATTCATAGGTTAGGTTATGTTTGTATAAATAATATGCTATATTTATATATTGTTTATACTGACCAGTTTCGGCTATTGGGGCATTGTCGGTGTAATATATTATGAAGTTATAATATATAATAACATTATAATATATTACACCGACGATGGCCTAATAGCCAGAGCCCAGAACCGGTCTGTATGAACAATAAAATACAAACATAACCTAACCTATATAATCACATATATGCAAAATATCAACACAGTTATAAAATAAAATTTGTTTTATTTCCAGTCCAAATTGTCTATTGAATTTAGGAACAAGATGCACTTTAATTTTGTAGAACTTAATCGGCTTCTTTGATCCGTTACTACATGTCCTGCCTTTGAAAACAATCGTTCGCTGGGAACAGATGTTGCACTAGGCTGCAAATATATCCTGGCTCATTTGTACAAATTGGGATAAACCATTTTATATTTTTCCCATATTTCAAAGGGATCATCATTGATTTGGCTAAGTGGACTTTTTAAATATTGCCTTATTTCGGCATTGACTAGCATATTAATTTTATCATCATCGTGTTCCATTGCAGTCTGCATTTTCGCTTTAAGTTTGTTATGATACTCCCATAAATCAAAATTGTCAATTGTAGAATTTTGCTTTATGGAAATATCATTTTCAGTTCCAACTTTCATCTCTGTTTCTTCAGTTTCTGATGATTTTGTATTATTTTGTAATTGACTTCTGATTGCTTCAATAGCTTTTACAGCAGCCATAGAATCTTGAAAATGGAGTTTTTTGTAACGTGGATCCAATATTGTTGCAATTGCAAAATAAGAGACATGTTCAACTTTTCCAAATCTTTTAATTATCTGTTTCTGCAAGTTTACTTTAAATAAACTTATATCATCACTATCAGGAATAACGGTGTTAATTTTTTCTGCAAAACATATACAATCGGTATAATTTTGCTGATTGTAGGATAAGTTTCTCCACTAACAATTTTAGTTGTTGCCTCTAATGGTTTTAATAATGTTTTTAGTTGTTTGGCCATATCAAATTCAGCACCCGAGACAACTGCTGGGGCAGTGACTGAATTTAGTAAATCCATATCAATATATTTTTTTAAATGGATACATCATTCCAGCATATAGAAACTTGAGTTCCATCGTGTAGATACATCTTGAATTATCTTAAGCGGTTCCGTTATTCCATCATCCATCTGTAGTTGTCGCAATTTATCTACAGCTTTTACACTCATCTTGAACCATCGAACTATATTTCTCATTTTGTTTAAAAGTTCTATTACGTTTGATGTATTTTCGTAAGCTTTTTCGGGAACCAAATTTAAAGTGTGCGCAAAACAGCGAATGTGTTTTGAATTTCCAAATAAATCACAACAAGCTTTTACAATGTTAGCTCCGTTGTCAGTTGTTATTGATAATACTTTCTCCAACGATATTCCCCATTCAATGCAAACTTCTTCTATAGTTGCCAATAAATAATCTGAAGTATGTCCATCGGTTAATTTATAAACACCAATTGCTGCAGTTTTCATTCGAGTTTTTTCTGTAAATTAAATATTTTAGGTAAAAAACATAATACATAAATAAGATAAATAAAACACATTTACTATATCACGAATATATTTATTTAAGAAATCGTAACATTTCAACTCACCGTCTGGCCTTGTAGAAGGTTGAAACATGTTACGATTTCTTAAATAAATATATTCGTAATATAGTATATAATAAATGTGTTTTATTTATCTTAAAATGAACTATCACATAGTAACGGCCACCACCATTCTATTTCATAATAAATAAATTAGTCACCTACTTAAGAAATGTACAGTAAAACCCATGTATGCTGTTGTGGTTTTTGTCTCCGTCCATACATCAGTGGTGAGATTATAATGCTCACACATTAATAATTTTTCTTTAAAGCAATTTGATATGACATCATATTTTGATAATAGTAATCGAGAACATGTTCTTCTGCTTGGGATTTTTGTATAATGGTGCAGTTATTTTCATTAATTGTTGAAATCCAATATTTTCAACAATATTTATTGGTTGACAGTCTTTACAGATCATAAAAATCAAGGCATCAGTAATTTGTCTATGTTTACTACCGCCTTCACTAAATAAAGTTATATTATTAAACGAAGATTTAATTTGACTCTGTTTTAAACTTTTGAATGTCGATGAAACAAAAGTAACTGTACTTGTTTCTGTATCTGTGACTGTGTCATTATTATTAAGATCAGCCACATCAGGATCAGGTTGATAAAGATCATCAGATGGATTCGATACTTCTGGAACTCTCGCTGTCGGTAATTGTTTCCTTATTTTTATTTCGGGATGAATGTTTCTTAAATGTCCAGACAAATTGGAGGTATTTCCTGACGTTTTAATTGTTTTTAAACATAATTTGCATTTAGCACTAGCATCACTATTTTTTGTAAAATATTTCCATACTTCGCTGGTTTTTTTAATTCTCGGAGCCATTTCAATTCTATTTAAGTTCAAAATCACAATCGTCCTCACAGATTGAACATACGTATGATACTAGCAAAGCGGAATCAACGACGACCCGACACCGATTAGTACTGAAAAACTCTATATATATATATATATATCATTCAGGCAGAGTACAGACAGACTGCAGGGCACCGGCGTCAAAAAACTACCAAAATAACCGTTAAGCATTCAAAACAAATCACGTGACTGCATTGATGCCAGTTATACTAAGCTAGAAAATATAGAAATCTGACTGTCGGCCGGGCAAAGTTGCGATGTTGCCGACGCCATCCGCATAATGCAAATAGAAAAGAATATAACTTTGTTAAAATAATTTTATGCATAGATTTATTTAATGTTTATGACTAATAAAATCGATTTAAAATTTACAAAACATCGATGTTATATCGATGTTAATTAATTTCGAATTTCGATGTTTTTAAATCGATGTTTTTTAGTGAAATATCGATGTTTTGCGATATCGATGTTTTGTGCCCATCTCTAGTGGGAGTTCTACTCCCCCAGATGATAATTCAGAAGTTAAAAATAAAAACGCTAATAAACAAAGAGTTAAAATTACATTCGCAACATAACACTAAAAATGGTTTCTACCATTATACAATGGAACTGCAATGGATATAATTCACACTACGAATCCTTTAAAATATTATTAGCCGAAAATTCACCTATCTGCGTTTCCTTACAGGAAACAAATTTTAAGGTCGACTGTTCTGTTAATATTCGTGGTTATACTATTTATAGAAAAGATCGTGCAAATGTTGATCATGCTCAGGTGGAACGGCTTTATTGGTTCGTGATACGGTTTTCAGTAAAGAATTCCGTGTCAACACTGCATTAGAAGCAGTAGCCGTTCAACTACATATCCCTTTCGCACTGACCATTTGCTCAATTTATATTCCGCCAAATGTCAGTTTAGACATTCGTTTGATCTATTTCATTAACAATTTCCGTCCCCATTCCTGCTAATGGGCGATTTTAATGCTCATAACACTATGTGGGGCTCTAGTCAAACTGATGTGCGAGGTCGTAACTTGGCCAATCTTTTTTCAGAAACGGATTTAGTTATCTTAAATAAAGGTGACAATACCTACTTTTCCGTGGCCAAGTATCGCAGCATTGCTGTATTGGGAAGTCTCGGAATATCTTTATGATAATGACCACTTTCCCATATTCATTCGCGTGCTTGGTCATGTAATTAATGAAAACCGTCATCGAAATTGGAGAATAGAAGATGCCGATTGGAATATGTTTGTTCAAGTGTTTGATTACGATGACAGTGTGATATTGAAACTTATACCGATTCTATCATACAGGCAGCACATGCGAGTATACCGTTATCTTCCGGAAAACCTCGCAGAGAGCCCGTTCCTTGGTGGAATTTTGATTGTGAGCAAGCTAAACTGAACAAACGCCGTTCTTTTTGTAGATTTAACCACTCTCCAACAGAAGAGAACCTATTACTTTATTTGAGGTACAAAGCTGTTGCTCGAAGAACATGCAGAAAAGCTAAAAGAGAATCATGGTCAGAATATGTTACTTCAATTAATTCGAAAACCCCCGTCGGGAAGGTGTGGGAAAAAGTCAGAAAAACTTTTGGCCGAATCACATCATTATTATTTTATGATCTTGATGAATTTTAGTAGATATAAAAACTTAAGTATGATAATTACAACGATAAAGTTAAAATAACAAAATTCTCGTTAGAGGCGGCGCAATTATAACATTTATGCACAACATTTGATGATCTTAATGAATTTTAGAAGATAGAAGTACTTAAGTATGATAATTACAATGATAAAGTTAAAATAACAAAATTCTTATTGGAGGCGGTACAGTTATAACATTTATGCACAACATTTTATGATCTTGATGAATTTTGATAAATAGAATTAATTAAACATGACAATTACAATGATAAAGTCAAAACAACAACATTCTCGTTAGAGGCGGCGCAATTATAACATTTATGCACAACATTTTATGATCTTGATGAATTTTAGAAGATAGAAGTACTTAAGTATGATAATTACAATGATAAAGTTAAAATAACAAAATTCGTATTGGAGGCAGCGCAATTATAACATTTATGCACAACATTTTATGATCTTGATGAATTTTGATAGATAGAATTACTTAAACATGACAACTACAATGATAAAGTCAAAACAACAAAATTCTTGTTGGAGGCGGCGCAATTATAACATTTATGCACAACATTTTATGATCTTGATGAATTTTGATAGATAGAATTACTTAAACATGACAATTACAATGATAAAGTCAAAACAACAAAATTCTCGTTGTAGGCGGCGCAATTATAACATTTATGGACAACATTTTATGATCTTGATAAATTTTAGTAGATAGAAGTACTTAAGTATGATAATTACAACGATAAAGTTAAAATAACAAAATTTTCGTTGGAGGCGGCGCAATTATAACATTTATGCACAACATTTGATGATCTTGATGAATTTTAGAAGATAGAAGTACTTAAGTATGATAATTACAATGATAAAGTTAAATTAACAAAATTCTTATTGGAGGCGGCGCAATTATAACATTTATGCACAACATTTTATGATCTTGATGAATTTTAGAAGATAGAAGTACTTTTAAGTATGATAATTACAATGATAAAGTTAAAATAACAAAATTCTTATTGGAGGCGGCGCAATTATAACATTTATGCACAACATCTTATGATCTCGATGAATTTTAATAAATAGAATTACTTAAACATGACAATTACAATGATAAAGTCAAAACAACAAAATTCTCGTTGGAGGCGGCGCAATTATAACATTTATGGACAACATTTTATGATCTTAATGAATTTTTGTAGATAGAAGTACTTAAGTATGATAATTACAACGATAAAGTTAAAATAACAAAATTCTCGTTGGAGGCGGCGCAATTATATCATTTATGCACAACATTTGATGATCTTGATGAATTTTAGAAGATAGAAGTACTTAAGTATGATAATTACAATGATAAAGTTAAAATAACAAAATTCTTATTGGAGGCGGCGCAATTATAACATTTAAGCACAACATTTTATGATCTTGATGAATTTTGATAAATAGAATTATTTAATTATGACAATTACAATGATAACATTTATGGACAACATTTTATGATCTTGATGAATTTTAGTAGATAGAAGTACTTAAGTATGATAATTACAACGATAAAGTTAAAATAACAAAATTTTGTTGGAGGCGGCGCAATTATATCATTTATGCACAACATTTGATGATCTTGATGAATTTTAGAAGATAGAAGTACTTAAGTATGATAATTACAATGATAAAGTTAAAATAACAAAATTCTTATTGGAGGCGGCGCAATTATAACATTTAAGCACAACATTTTATGATCTTGATGAATTTTGATAAATAGAATTATTTAATTATGACAATTACAATGATAACATTTATGGACAACATTTTATGATCTTGATGAATTTTAGTAGATAGAAGTACTTAAGTATGATAATTACAATGTTAAAGTTAAAATAACTAAATTCTCGTTGGCGCAATTATAACATTTATGCACAACATTTGATGATCTTGATGAATTTTAGAAGATAGAAGTACTTAAGTATGATAATTACAATGATAAAGTTAAAATAACAAAATTCTTATTGGAGGCGGTACAGTTATAACATTTATGCACAACATTTTATGATCTTGATGAATTTTGATAAATAGAATTAATTAAACATGACAATTACAATGATAAAGTCAAAACAACAACATTCTCGTTAGAGGCGGCGCAATTATAACATTTATGCACAACATTTTATGATCTTGATGAATTTTAGAAGATAGAAGTACTTAAGTATGATAATTACAATGATAAAGTTAAAATAACAAAATTCTTATTGGAGGCAGCGCACATATAACATTTATGCACAACATTTTATGATCTTGATGAATTTTAGTAGATAGAAGTACTTAAGTATGATAATTACAATGTTAAAGTTAAAATAACTAAATTCTCGTTGGCGCAATTATAACATTTATGCACAACATTTGATGATCTTGATGAATTTTAGAAGATAGAAGTACTTAAGTTTGATAATTACAATGATAAAGTTAAAATAACAAAATTCTTATTGGAGGCAGCGCAATTATAATATTTATGCACAACATTTTATGATCTTGATGAATTTTGATAGATAGAATTACTTAAACATGACAATTACAATGATAAAGTCAAAACAATAAAATTCTCGTTGGAGGCGGCGCAATTATAACATTTATGCACAACATTTTATGATCTTGATGAATTTTGATTGATAGAATCACTTATCATTGTAATTGTCATGTTTAATGACAATTACAATGATAAAGGCAAAGCAACAAAACTCTCGTTGGAGGCGGCGCAATTATAACATTTATGCTCACAATTTTATGATCTTGATGAATTTTAGTTGATAGAAGTACTTAAGTATGATAATTACAATGATAAAGTTACAATAACAAAATTCTCGTTGGAGGCGGCGCAATTATAACATTTATGCACAACAATTTATAATCTTGATAAAATTTGATAGATAGAATTACTTAAACATGAAAATTACAATGATATTGTCAAAACAACAAAATTCTTGTTGGAGGCGGCGCATTTATAACATTTATGCACAATATTTAATAATCTTGATTAATTTTGGTAGATAGAAGTACTTAAGTATGACTATTACAATGATAAAGTCAAAGTAACCAAATTCTTGTTGGAGGCGGCTCAAATATAACATTTATGCACAATATTCTATGATCTTAATGAATTTTGGTAGATAAGAACATTTAAGTAAGCATATTACAACAATAATGTAAAAATACATAATTCCTGTTGGGAGGTGGCACAATTATAATACTAGTGCACAACATTCTATAATCTTAATAAATTTTGGTAGACAGGGGTACTTAAGTATACAATTACAATCAAAACGTCAAAATAACAAAATTTCTGTTAGAACGCGGCACAATTTCTTAATTCGACACAATTATAACATTAATACACAAAATTCTATACTTTTAATAAAGTTTGTTAGACAAAAGTATTTAAGTGTGTTCATTACAATAATTAAGTTAAAATAACATAATTCCAGTTAGAGGCGGCACAATTATGACATTGATGTTCACAACATTTTATTATTTATGAATGCCACTCACAATAAGAAAGTCAAATTATCAAAATCTATTGAAAAACAACATTCTTATAAATAAACAGATTAGATTTTAAAATTATTATTATGGTGTGCACTTTTCAAGCTAGATGTTAAGAATAAATTAATTAATTTAATTATAATCGGCAGCTTTAACAAAAAATAACTGTAAATTAAAAAAAAATACTATTAAACAAAAAAAATTGTCTTGGCTGCCGTTTATGGTTGTTTAATTTTAATTTTCAACATCCCACTTGAAAAATAAATTCCATAATAATAATCTTCAATTAATACCGATTATAATTATTACAATATTTATAATCAATAATTTATTTAATTAAATTATTAAAAAAATAATATTGCTAATTTAAAAAAAAAATATTTTTTCACGTTTATGTAACCATTATACATAATTTGTTGAAATAAAATGTTTGGTTACCCTTGCATTGCAGTGGCAATGTCAACAAACTTTCTATTTTTTTTAACCATAAAACTCATTCAATACTAAGAATAGGTCTATTTTTAGAACTACTTATTTCAATGCCTAAAACTAAATTGCACTTTTTTTGCAATGATATGTAATTGATTCAAACGCTGGCTTAACACGGGCCATAATTTTAACTAGTTAATGTATTCTAATTTGAAATAAATAATATTCCATATTTTTTATTAGTTTATCTTTAGTTAGATTATTTAATGGTAAGTCTATTATACTATATCTGTTGTTAATGTTTAATTATCAAACTAAACGTGTATGAAAAATGAGATCGTGAAAGCTTGCGTTCTAAAAACGTTAATATGCACAATATACGTTTTAGAGGCGTTTATTTGCACAATATACTTTTTAAAAGCGTTTATTTGCACATAACACGCTTTAGAGGCGTTTGCACATTAACGGCAAGGCCGTGAACTGTAGTATAGCGCTAGCGGTAAACATTTAAACTCAATAGGATAAGCATGCGGTTAGACGCCCCTAAACATGATCAATTTGTAGTTTTGGGGGCGTTTAGCCATAACTGTAAATAACTTAGACAAGAACCAAATGTATTAAAATAAAAACTAAATAAAATAGGTTTCTAATTTAACCTTTCGGCAAAATAACGAATTGCTTGATCATTTTTCAAATTTATTTTGCAAACTATTTATGAATCTTCTAATTTAATAATAAATTGTTGTTGTTTTCACGTATAAAGATAGTACTGAAACACTATGGCACGGTTAGTTTATAAAGTAGCTCCCAATCCTCTCGAGAGCAAACGCTCCTAATACAGAGTTTGTGTCTATATATATATATATATATATATATATATATATATATATATATATGTATATTAATCCGTCAAGTCGGGCTCTTTCTGGGTATGAATCCGGCAAGTCGGGCTCTTTTTGGCAAGTCGGGCTCGTGTGTCACCTTGCCGTTCACTTTCGGGAACTAATCCGGCAAGTCGGGCTCCACGGCACCTTCACCAAAAATATCTTGATATGTAATAAAAATAATTTGACTTTACAAGATAGTATACATACATCCAATACATTTTTTATTTAATTGTTAACAACCCTAAATTAGTATTTTGATAAATAAATTAAATAACAAAATTTTTAGAGTAGTTGCTTCTTGGAATGGCAATTAATAGGCACAATTAAATTTATTTTATTAGTTTGCGCAGTTTACTCTTAACAACCCCTAATTATAAAATTCATTATTTTTTATTAAATTTGGTTGACAAACGGCTTTTAAAGTAAGCGGATTACAATGGTAGTGTCAGATTATATGTATTAGAAACAACAATGTCAAAAAGTTACAAATTAAGTTAAATACTTTAGAATTTAGCAAAATTCAACAAACATGCATTTTTAAGTTTTTGAAAATTTTAATGATGATTGAATTAGATTCTGAGTTATCACAGTAGTAATGCCAACATTCTGATATTAATTATTAAAATAATACATTCTATACCAAATTCACTATTTTGTGTAGAAATGTTGACATTTATGTATGTTCAATATTTTTAGATTTTACTAGATTTTACTAAAATTTTGCATACAAAGGTTTTACAGTTGGAGGATTACAACTATAAATCAGCTTTCCATCAGATGCAAAAAGACTATCCTCTGTAAAGAAGTTTTTTTGGGACCTTTCTTAGACATTTAAGGAGCATTTGACAATACATCATTTTCAATAAACTGCTACGGGAATGGAAAACAGAAGCTCTTTACTTCTTGTTAGATATTGGGTGAACTTCATGCTCAAAAATCAAACTTAAACAATTATATTATAGGAAAAAAGCTAAAATTGCTGGCGGATGTCTCTCCCCCCCCCCCCCCAAGCTACAAGTCAACGCAATTAAATTAAGAAAGCAACGAGAACAACTCTCACAGCAACTATGGAAACACTGCTTTTGCTACCACTACTTCACTTATTTGTAATGATGGAGAGGAAGTAAGCAATGTATCAAATATAGATAAACAAACACACCGTAAATCTTGAGGTTCCTAGACCAACAAACGTGTTACATGAGAAAGAAACACTGAAAATAATATCACACTTTATAAAAAGTTATTGTATGAAAAAATCTTTTCATTTAATACTACCGTCGCAAAGCAAAAGAATTTATATGATTGTTAGATGTATTTAAAGGGATTGAGAACCTTAAATGTAACTTTAGCACTGGACCGGACGGTGTTCCATCTATGCTGTTAAAACAATGTATTTATTTAATTTCTATGCCATTGCACTTACTTTTTGAGGCTTCTCTTAATGAAGCCAAGTTTCCTTCAGTTTAGAAACAAAGCTACATTGTGCCTTTACATAAATCTGGAGCTAAGGAGGATATTACTAATTATGGAGGTATATGCATCTAGTCTGCTATTCCTAAAATGTTTGATCAAATTGTAACTGGTCAAATACAATGGATGTGCAAAAGCATTTTAATGGAACAGCACCATGGGTTTCGCGAGGGTCGTTCTACTCTTACAAATCTTCTTTGTTACGAAAATGATCTTTTGAATGCCTTTCAATCAACTTGAACTGTTGATTCTATTTACACAGATTTTTCAAAGGCTTTTGATCGCGTTAATCATAGTATTTTGATTGCTAAGCTTCGGGCTTTGGGTTTTTATGAATCTGTTGTTGCGTGGTTGTCGAGCTTTTTGGAAAATCGTACACAGTGTGTGAAAATTAATAACTTTTTATCACAACCAATTGTTGTTCCTTCTGGGGTTTCTCAAGGATCTCATTGTGGACCAATTCTGTTTTTACTCTTTATTAATGATCTTGTTTATTCTATTAATTTTTTGTCTTATCTTTTATTTGCTGACGATCTTAAAATTTTTAAAAGAATATCATCTATCGAGGACTGTATTAGTTTGCAAAATGATTTAGATTCTGTTCATTCATGGTGTCTTATTAATAACTTGTTGTTTAACTCAAATAAATGTTTTTCGATAAGCTTCAACAGAACTTTAAGTAAAGTATCGTTTGACTATACTATCGATAATAATGTTTTGAAACATGTTACACAAATAAAAGATTTGGGCGTAATTTTTTATTCAAAACTAACTTTTGTTGAGCATATAAACTATATGTGCAACCGTGCTATGAAAATGTTAGGATTTGTTTACAGAATGTTTACTGACCTATCTCCTAGCACACTCAAATTACTTTATTGCGCTTTAGTACGTGATTTTAACCTCATTGCATTGCAATATAATCTTCCGCCGCTGAAAATTCGGCGCAAAAGAGCCGATTTATCATTTTTACGTGGACTAATGATGTCTGAGATTGATTGCCAAGAGCTACTAGTAACTCTTCCATTTCAAGTCCCCAACAATAATTGCCGAACCAGACAGTCTCCATTATTTAGAGAATCTATACATTCTACCAAATATGGAATTAATAATCCAATTGGTAGAATTTGTAGAATTGCAAATAGTTTCTCTAATAATGTTGATTTATTTTGTGTTTCAAAATGTAGTTTTAAGTGTCAATTAAAATGTGTTGATAAATAATTTTATATTTTGTTTTTATTTATGTATACTTTTTTCCATGCTTTTATTTTTCAATATTCTTTTATATATTTTTGTGTAATTGTAATATTGTTTGTAATTCATCGTTATTTATGTATATAATGGTGTAGATGTAAATGGTTTTGTATATACCGTGAATAAAGTATTATTATTACCTTAGAACCGGAATTATTCCTGGACAAACATGCTCTTTTAAGCAAAATTAGCTATTATTAAATGTAGCTCTAAAAACATCAAATCAAGACAATACTTTAACTGACCAATAACTATCATGTCGCAGAGCTAATCGGTTCTATAGGCTATACGGTTGTCAGTAATTAAATGCAAACTAGTGATAAACTTCATAAACAATCTGCCACAAAGAACAGAGTCCGCCTCATCTGCATACCAATAGATTATAATCTAAAAAGGCTTACAATACGCAACGTAGAACCTTCTTTGGCAAGCAGAAGCTAACCAAAGAAAAGCTTAAAACAGTCTATCTCTTAGCAAAAGTTTCTGAAGAAAACTGGATTTACTAAAAAAGTAACAAGGTACACAAGAAATTGTAGTCGCTAGACCACCTCAAAAAACAAAAGTTTTCAAAATTCTATCAATTATAATTAGAATTTTTGGATTCTATTGAAATTTAGCAACCATGCAGTAATAATAACAAACAATCATTGTAAACTGCACTTGATCCATAAATAACTATTTTGTATAGTTGAATAAATATATATACAAAAAAACATGCCAATTTTAATTGAATCAAAAAACGTAATTAATTTAAATTTATATTGTTTTTCTTAATCATTGTTTACTTTTGTATCAAATAAAATAATTTAAGGTAAAATCAAATTATATATTATATATTATGATTATTACATATTTGAATGAAAACATTGCCGCTTTACTAGCAAATGTTTCCAAGTATTTGACCCCAAATTCTTTACATTTATTTATGATCTTTTTTGTAATCAGCCTTCACCACAAACCAACGACTTCGAGATTTAAAATCTACCAGCAAATGTGTATATTGAGTCGTGATCCGACGGCAAGAAATTTTGTATATTCTTATTTTAAATGTTTATTCTAATTGTTTTATATGCATTGTACTGGAACATTTTATAGCCAAGATGTGCAGTTTCATTTGTAAAAAATCTTTCATATTCTATATTTTTCATGTCATTACTAAGCCACAAGTTTTGCCATTGGCTAATTATCTATTGCAATCATTTATCCTTATCTTTTAAAAACAATTTGTATTAATTTATATATTTAAGTATAACTTTTCAAATTTTATTTATGTAATAATAAAATATAATAATAATAGTATAACAAAATTAAATAAAATCTTAATATATCTAAACATAAATATAACAAAACTAACTATTTTCACCAACGTTTGTTTTCATTCTTCCAACGCGGCTTCATTATAATACACGTCATTAATTGCCTCTTTGCAATTAAATAGCAATAAGTAAAACAAAAACAAAAAACTGTTTTAAATATTTATTATTATTCAATTAGATATATATATTATAAATGTAAGAATATTAACATTGCATTATAATACGATTCTGTGTCTGACATGAGAAGTTATCACTTTAATTTATGACAATACCTGCTGATATAGACCCAATTGCGGCCTATAGAAATATTTTAAACATAAATATAATAGAATTATATTACATAATATAATGTAGTGTTGTTTTTGCAATAGCTACACAATTAAAAATATGTTCAACTTTTAGATAATGTGTATCTTACATTGATTGCATTTTCTTCTGATGGGATAGATTAATTTAAATTTCTATCAAAACAGGTTATTGTGCTATTTATTACAAATGCTCAAAAGTCAGCAGCATTCTGTTTTAGTTTTTGATTTTGTTGAAATAATAATATTGCATACTTATATAAAAATATCTACAGAGAGTTCATTATTTTATTGCATGATGTTAACATCTAATGTATGCTTAATTGAGTCTTATGCGGATAATAAAACATACGACTAAATATCTTTATATTTCTACCGATTGCATCTATGTTTTTAATTTTAGTATTCTTCAAACTTTTATAACAAAAAGTTGTTGACCCACAATATATATTTCAAAATCGAGAAAGATGTTAACGCGTTAGTTTAATTAACATCTCTTAAAAAAACTGATTATTAATCTAGAACAGTAGCAGTTTTTGATTCTTAGAAAATTATGAAATTAAAAACCAAATAGTCTTGATAGTCCAGTTAGAAATTTTTTTTGTAAAAGTTTTAGTCTTACATATCTAAATATAGTATGTAAGTATTAAAATGCTTTGCTATGTACTAAGAGTTTATTTAAACATCATTGTTTTGAATGTTTTTGAACATAAATCATATTTATAACAATTGCAAATAATTGTGTGTACTTAATGCGCTAATCCACCATCACTGCTAAATTGAAGTTAGTTTTATTAATTTTTAAAATAAATTTTAATAACATTACTTTGAATAATATTAGTTTGGCATTATTATTATAATCCGCATACAGTAAAAGCACGGCCATGTGTATCAAAACATCAAACTGATTCTTTGAATGCTTATTATTACTTTTATATACTGCATAATTTAAAACCAGTATTCTCTAAATATTTTGAAATTGGAATTTTTATTTTTCATTTATTTGATATTACGCTGTTTGCTAAACTTTAGTTAAATCCATACTTTTTAACATACATTTTGACATTTTGACTTCATCATTATTAGTGTTCTGCTTTTTGCAGGTCCTAAGTGTATCTTCTTCAGTTTTCTTGGTTCTTTGTCTTTTGCTTTGTTCACTGTACCTTTCCCTATTCCTTATAACATCAGTTATCTTGCATCTTTTTCTTTACGGATTTGCACTTACCATTCTTTTGATCACGTTTTTTAATAAACAATCTCTTTTCATTGCATGTACCATCCTCCCCTGACATTCTTAATACTCTTTTATTCCGGATCTTGTCTGACCACGTAATGTCCAAGTTTCACACTTTATGCTTAACATTTCACAATTGTTATTTGCAAATTTATACCTAACTTGCTACTCAAAATCTTTCTTTTCTTTTTAAAAGCTTTTTTATTATTCCTATGCTAACTATTATTTATCTTTGATTATCTAATTCTTTGTTATTTTAGTAGCAGTACTTTCTCACTTGCTCCAATTTATCTCTTTTAACGTACGTTTTTTCTTTCTCGTAACCTTTGTTTTGTTTTTGTTTATACTCAGTACTTTAGTGCTTTTGTGCTCTCTGCAAACACGATCATATCATCGGCAAATTAAATAGATTATATTCTTCTTTCTCCTATGCAACAAAAGAGTGATTTTTCCCTTTTCAGCACTTTGCTCCTATTTTTTTGGCATGCATATAGAACAATGTTGATGATAAACAACAACCCTGTCTCACGCTTTTTTTAACTATAATCCTCTTAGTACTTTGGTCATTTAACCTCAATGCTACTTAGTGTCTCATAAACACTTTCAAAATTTCAAACAAATTTTTTCACAAAACACAGTCAATTGCTTTTACTGATTTAATTTAGTCAGACTTTTTTCATTTTGTCATTTTTATTGTAATCCGCAAACCATAAAACTAATGATTTCTAATTTCAGTTAAATTTAAGATATTGCATATGACCACACATATTGGACCTGCTACTTTGAAAGCTTATAATTCAACTTTACTTTTGACCGCTTGCTTTGAAACTTCTGTATCAAACATTTTTGTTGAAAATGTCAGCTAAGTCTATAGTAATAAAATCGATGTTAACCAAATTTTAAGTAAATCTAAGATACTGCACAGGCATATCAAAATTTTGACCTACTTTGAATGCTTATAATTTCACCACATTATTGTAATTTGCATACTTTAAACCGCAACTTTTAGCTAAACCAATAAATGTTGTTATTTTGTCCTACTTTTAATACTCCTAATTTTACAAATTTTCTAAATTTTTATAAAATTTATTAATCCTTAAATTAATATCAAAGTTTTGTCTGCTCATAATTTAACAACTATTTGTCAAGTTAGTAGAATTTATTGTATTTGAACAAAAATATGATTCAAATTATTCACTTAAATATTGATAATTTGATTAAAACTTTGACATTACTTTGAATGCTCTTAATTTCACAACAAACAAACATAAAATCATAAGATGATAGCCATGTAATGAATCACATGACTTAAGATTAAAAACTTAAGTCTCAGTTTTCAAAATTACAAAGATGGTGATTCTACAATTAACAATATGTATAAAAATTATTTTTAAAATTTTCAACCTATTTGTTTGTCGCAAATGCAAGTGGAAAATAAATATTTTTCTTTTGCACTATTACTAATTTATATAACTTTTAATAAATATTAAAATTTATGTAAATAACTTGTTACTATTGCCGCTTGTTATTTTTTGCAACTATCCAGATGTAAGGAAATTCTGAATAAATATCAGGACAATAAAGAAGTCGTAAATTAAAAAAAAAACATGCATGAATAGACTGACCTTAAAATAGTTTTACTGCTTTTAAAATAATTCATCATAAATTCATTGATAATAATAAAAATTAAAGATGTAATACTTTGAATATTGTTTATACTTGTTAATCAATAATATAGTAGTTTCAAATACATGCAACTATTTTGTTGTAGTCTACATCATTAAATTATTTGACAAATAAATATGCAAAGAAGTCTATAAAAGAATATAATAAGTAATATTAAAAAAATCAAAATATAAATTGTCGATGTTATGCATTAACATTCAACAAAACTTACTTAATTTATATTTTTTTCATCGTTACTGTGTAAGTAAACTTTTAGAAACAATTTAAATTATTATAGATTATAAACATTTCCGTAAAACAATTTCTTATAACTTTTACGGTAAGAGCCCAAGTTGTCGAGTTTATAAACGAACATTCAAATAAACATTTATAACTTTTTTATCACAAATGTATAAGAAATATTTAGAAACAACTTAAATGATAATAGATTCTAAATTTTTCTATAAAACCATTTCTTAACTTGGACTTATACGATAAATTCTAATAAGAGCCCACGTTGCCAAGTTTATACACGAATATTCAAATAAACATAGGTTATTTATAATTTTTTTTTCATAAAAGTATTAGCAACGTTTACAAGCTATGAAAATAACAATAAATTATAAATATATTTTAAAAATATTATACCCATTTTGAGTTACAATAAGTAGCAAAGAGCCCGACTTGCCAGATTTATACCATTGTGGCTATAACTTTTTTATTTGAAGTAATAGACAAGGGTTTGTTTGTCCCTAGGAGGTTAGTTTGACAAAATACATTAGAATATGACATAATATAAATATATATTTTACGAGCCCGACTTGCCGGGTTAACATATATATATATATATATATATATATATATATATATATATATATCATACATAAATATAGATTGTAATTATGGAAGTCGCGGTCAATGTCCGACGGAGAACGGACGCGCTCGCGAATGTGCATAAAGGCGATTTAAATAATGGTGAATAATCTACGTTATTTAAAAAAATAAAAATTCTGTGAATTAGAACAAACAGTGGAAAGGTGAAAAGTTTATTGTGAAAGTTCAAAAAAGTGTAAAACTGGACACACACAAAAATAAAGGTGCGGTCGTGTTTTAAAACACACTCGTGTCGTGACGCGCGACACGTCTAGTGTTACATAATAAAACATAAACGCGGAAACAGCAATTTGATATTAATTAAAAGTGAAACTAGGCCAAGGGTCAAAAAACGTAATAAGATGGATGCATTTTTAAAAAGCGGGATGTTGCAAAGAACACCGCCGGATAAAAATAAAGATAAAGAATTAGGTCAAACGAAACAAAAAAGAGGGAGAGAAATAGATTCGCCAGGAGGTAACAACGAGGCGAAGAGAGCAAATAACCCCACAACAATCCAAATAATGGGGAAATTAATTAGAGAGTTAAAAAACTTAACCAGTGAGTGTACAACCACTAAACTGGAAATTAAAAAGGTGGCGAATCAACTAGAAACAAATATGGAGAGAATGGAATTTGAAGAAATCCAAAAAACAGAACAGGAGAATGAAAATAAAACAAAAATAGGTATAGAAATGTCTACACAGACAATGGAAACTGGAGATAATAGGGAAGAAAACCGTAAAAACCATTTCATCTCGGACGAGGAGATATTAAAAGTGGCTAATGAAGAGGATGTAAAAAATATTATAAATAAAGAATGGAGAGATACAGACTATAAATATGTAAATGTGGAAAAAAAAAAACCAATAATGGGAAAGGAAATGGATACAGGACTTTTAATAAATAAAGATGAAATAGGCAAAGAAGGTGGTATCTTACAACAAGCAAAAATAAAATACCCTGAACTAATGGAGGAAGAAGGAGAAGATGAAACGCCATATATAGAAATTGTTAAAAATCTAAGCGGAAAAAATGTGGGAAAAGTACACATCATTAAGCAGAAAATCGAAACGGCAGGGAATAAGGAGATACTAATAGCTATCGAAAAAATGCTTATCAAAACAAAAACATTAAGTATTGAAGAAATAAATATACCAATACCAACGGGAATTACGGCAAGAGATGCAAAAAAAATTATGGAAATAGCAGGAAGAAGAACTAACACAAAAATAAGACTATGCGTGCCAACACAGGGACAGGTAGCGGAGACACATAGAGAAAAAAAAAACAGGTACGGAAACAGGTGCTATAGTAGTGAGCAAACAAGGTGTCACATATGCAGATTTGCTGAGACAGGCAAAAACCCAGATAAAAGGATCTACGTTCAAGGAGGTAAGAGAAACAAAAAAAGGGGAGTTGTTACTAATTACAAAGGGTAATGAGACGGAGAAAGAGATAGAAAAAATTAAAAATGGAATGGAAGGCTGCAATGTACGAAAAGTCAGCAACAAAACTACAGAACTGGTGATAATCAAAGATATTAGCCCGGAAATTAAGAGAGAAGAAATACTGGAAGAAATTATGAACAAAGTGAACACAGAAGGAAGTACAATAATTTCCATAAAGAAAGGTTATAGAGAAATACAAACCGCTATAGTCAAAATGGACAAAAAAATAGCAGAACAGATAATAGGAGAAGGAAGAATAAACATAGGACTCATAAGATGCAGAGTAGAGAAAGTTAAAGCAAATGAAAGAAAATGTTATAAATGCTGGAGGAAAGGACATGTAGCGGCAGAATGCAATGGGGAAGACAGGTCTTCGCTATGTATAAAATGTGGAAAGGAGGGACATCAGGTTGCCGAATGCAGAAACAAAGAATACTGCATTGAATGCAAAGTATTAGGACACAGAACGGGAGAGAAAAGATGTCCAGCTACAAAGAAAAAATAAATGAGGAAAACAAAGAAGAATATGGAGGACAACAACCCAGATAACTGGAGAGAACAGGAGGAAAAAATAGTATCACATAATGTATAAGTTTATACAAATAAACATAGGGAGGGGAAGAGAGGCTCACGATTTACTAATAGCAACAGCGGAGAGAGAGGAAATAGACCTAGTACTAGTGAGTGAACCTAATAAAAACAAACTAAATGGTAAGTGGATAAGAGACAAAGGAACAGATGCAGCAATTTTAGCTAGGGGGAAGTGTAGGGACAAGGTGGAAAGATGGGGAACACCAAAAGAAGGAATAGTGTGGGCAGAAGTACAAAGCATGATAGTATACAGCTGTTATATCAGCCCAAACTGCGGTCTGGAATACTATCGAGAGTGGATAGAAGAATTAGAAAGAAGTTTAAGAAAACAGAAAAACAAAAAAATTATTGTAGGAGGAGATTTCAACGCAAAATCACCGAGATGGGGAGGCTACAAGAACGATTTAAGAGGAAAAATCTTAGAGGAGATGATAGCAGGGTTAAATCTAACAATCTGCAACAATGGAGACAAACCGACGTTTGTAAGAGGAAGCTCAAAATCGCATATTGACATCACCATAGCAACGTGGGAAATGGCAAAAATAATAAATGAATGGACCGTGACTGAAGAAGAATCACTGAGTCTACATAAACATATACAATACAATACAAAGGAGAAAGGAAAACAGGAGCACACGAGAGAAGGTAAATGGAACGTAAGAAGAATGGACAAAGAAAAGATAAAGAGAGGCATGGAAACAGAAGAAGTGACAGAAAACGAAAATATTGAGAAAAGATGCGAGAGGTACTCAGAAAAACTGAGAAAAGCGGCGGAGGAAGCAATTCCTAGGTACAGGGAAGGCGGACGAAAAGGACCATACTGGTGGTGTGAGGAAATAAAAGAATGCAGGAAAAACACAATACAAACAGCGAGGAAAATCAAAAGGCTGAGAAGAAGAGGAGAGAACACAGAGGAAATAGAAGAGAAACTAAAAAACGACAGAAATTTTTTAAAAAAGGCAATTAGGGATAGCAGAAAAAGATGCTGGAAAGAAATGATAGAATCTATAGATGGGGATCCTTGGGGAAAACCGTACAAAATAGTGATGGACAAATTGGGTGGAAGAACAAAAGGAATCTGCTTAAAAGAAGACGAAGAAGAAGAGGTCATAATTAAAAAACTATTTCCCAAGGGAGAACCAGTAGAAGAACCAGAAACAAAAGAAGAAGAAGCAACAGTTATGGCAACAGTGGAAGAGATCAAAGAGATCATAAAAGAATTGCCTAACAACAAAGCACCAGGTCCGGACGAAATAACAACAGAGATTGTTAAAGCAGCATTAGACGGAAACGAGATAGAAATAACTCAAATAATCAACAGGTGCCTAAAAGAAGGAACTTTCCCAGGATGTTGGAAAGAAGCCACTCTGGTACTGATTGAGAAAAAAAAAGAAGCAGGAAAAGCAACATCATACAGACCAATATGTTTAATCAACACACTGGCTAAAATAATGGAAAAAGTTATTGTACGGAGAATAGAACAAGAAATAGAAGAAAAAGGAGGATGGGAAAAAGAACAATACGGATTTACCAAAGGAAAAACAACCTTAGGAGCTATTGAAAAAGTGAAAGCAATAGCAAAAGAAGCAAACAGCGGAACGCAGAGGAAAAGGCAACACTGTGTAATGATAGCGTTGGACATACAGAACGCGTTTAATAGCGTATCATGGACAGCAATCATAGAGGCGGCAAAGAAGAAAGAACTGAACAGAAAAACAATCAAGATTATATGAAGCTACTTACAGGACAGAAATCTAGTGACCAAAAATGGAAGATTCAAACTTACTAGAGGGGTACCGCAGGGCTCAGCACTGGGACCAAAACTGTGGAACCTTGTCTATAACGAGTTACTTCGAATGAAGATGCCGGAAGGCGTGTCAATAACAGCATTTGCGGACGACATAGCAGTAGTAGGTAGAGACGTAGAAATAGAAGTACTAAAAGGAAGATTAGAGCTGGCAATTGATATGATACAAATATGGATGAGAAGTAAGGGCTTAAAACTAGCAACACAAAAAACTGAGGCGGCATGGCTATCGACTAAGAGGAATAATAGAGGAACAGGTAAGATACAGGTGGGAGATCAAGAGATAACCATAGGGAAAAAAATCAAATACCTTGGAGTGACACTCGAAGCAAAGGGATGGAATGAACAGGTTAAGGAAGCGGTCATTGGAACAAAGGAAATTGAGAGAAAGCTTGGTAGACTTATGCCAAACAACGGAGGTCCAGGAGAAGAAAGCAGAAGGCTAATAGCAACGGCAGCAAGAAGCAAATTGCTGTACGCCGCAGAAACATGGGGAGAAGCCATGAAAACAAAGAAAAACAGAAAGGAAGTAAGAGGAGCCACAAGAGCAAGCTCGCTAAGGATTTGTAGAGCTTACAGAACAGTGTCACAAGAGGCAGTAGAGGTAATTGCGGCAACACCTCCCGCGGATATGATGGTGGAGGAAAGAATAGAAATAAAAAAACTTGTAAAAGAAGGAACGAGTAAAAAAGAAGCAAAGATAAGAGCAAGAGAGAAGACTATGGAAAGATGGCAGAGTAAATGGGATACAGGAGAAAAGGGGAAATGGACGAGAGAATTAATCCCAGACATAAAAGAATGGGTAGAGAAGAAACCCGAGACGTGTTATTATACAACACAAATACTGACCGGGCACGGAGCATTTGGAAAATTCTTGCAAAAAATTAAAAAAATAAATGAAAAAGAAAGGTGTACATTTTGTCAGGAAGAAACACACGATAACGCAGAACACACTCTAGTAGAATGCGAGGCGTGGGAGGAAGATAGAAAAAAACTAGAATATATACTAGAAAGCAAAGTGGATAAAAGAACAATCATTAAGAAATGCTTAAAAGATGAAAATAAATGGAGGGCGTTAAAAAACTTTGCAACAAGTGTACAAAAAAAAAAAATTGAAGAGTTTGACAATAGAAGAATATAAAGAGACAGACAAAGGTAGGGGCTATAGGGAGAGAGGGGCCGGGGACAGCATGCGTGCCGCAGATGATGCGTGAAAATCCGCGAAGCAAAAACCAGCCCGCCTCAAACTAGCACCAAATGTAGGTTAGTTTAGACAGGGACATTAAAACAACAGGATTTGCGCAGAGAAGAAAACCGGAAGGTATTACCATGCGTAAGTTATTCTTAAGGGCCACTTGTTGAGAGCCAAACAACACACTACGTCCTAAAAAAAAAAAAAAAAAAAAGATTGTAATTATAATTGTGTAATATCATAGTAAAATATTATTACAACTAACCTGTATCCCTCGGGCTATTTTTCAACAAGGAAATTGCAAAAATTTTGTCATCTAAAGTGTAACGCCGACCCTTTGGCTTCTTCTTCTGCATCTTAACCTGTGAAATAATAAAAAATGTTGTAGTATCATTAATTGAATTTTTGAAGTTACCCAATTCCAGCATCTCCTTAGCTTTCTTAAGACGTTCATCATTCTTAAGTTTGTCCCTCTCTAGACGATGAACGGTCCTCTGCAAATCCCTAGCCATCACGTACATTTTGTGGCAATTCTCATCCAGAACACTGCTCCGAGAGACGTTGATGGTTTTCAATAATCCTTTAATCTTCTTTGTCTTTCTTTTTTTGATGCCTATCTCTTTTGTTGGACTGCAGCTCCATATCCACCAGAGTTACATCTGCTCCAACAGGAAGATCTGCATCAGCAACATCAGGATTCTTATAAACATCTACAGCACCATTATGTCTCTTCGCCTCTCTTTTGCTGATACCTATCTCTTCTGTTGGACTGCAACTCCGTCTTCTCTTGGAGAAATAGGAATGCTCTATATCCACCAGACTTTGATCTGCTCCAACAGGAAGATTTGCATCAGCAACAGCATGCCCAAGATTGTCAGGAACATGTACATCGATTGGACTGCTCTACGCTTTAAACAGGTACGATTGTTGTTGTACTCAAAGAAAGCTTCAGAAGAAAAATGCATATCGCAAATCCTTTTGTTTCCAAGTTGAGATTTGGTTAGATAACGAAAATCAACTTGGATAATAATAATAATATAAATTTATTCATGTATGCCAAATTATACTTTTTACACAGATAAACCATAATGATGGATATGAAACGTCTAATATTTGTATATGTGGATGAGATAATATAATAAATACAATTGTAATTAATAAATATATACGTACACAATTACAATTTAAACTAAAATATAAACATATATACACATTTACAATTTAATAAAATAATTTATATATTTACATTAGAACAGTTTAATAATTGTTCAACAGTATAAAAAGCTCTTGACAATAAGAAATGTTTTATAAGAGTTTTAAATTTAGTAAAACATAGTTGTTTAGTTTCTGAGCTTAACATGTTAAATAATTTAATACCTGTGTTGAAATACGAAGTATGAAATAATTGTGTTTTGTGAAAATTTACAGTTAATAACGATCCATGCCGGGTATTATAGTTATGGTATTGTGATAATGTATGAAATGATGTTAAATTTAATTTAATATAGCAAAGTGTTTTATAAATATAAATTGACGGCACAGTTAAAATTTTGTTTTTTATAAAGGTTTCTTTACACGAATCTCGATAATTTAAATTAAAAATAAATCGAATTATTCTTTTTTGTAACAAAAATACTTTATGAGAGTTTGATGCACGTTCCCATATTAAAATCATGTAGGACATATGAGAATACACAAGCGCATAGTACATGTTTAGAAGAGCTTCTGGAGATATTAGTTGTTTTAGTTGTAATATAGCAAAGTAGGATTTATTTAATTTGCAGATTATATTACTTATATTACTAGACCAGATTAACTTAGAATCAATAACTAGTCCTAAAAATTTGCATGATTGACTTAAAGAGTATACAAAGTTACTTACTTTAATCGTAAAATTATCAGGTAAAGTTTTGCGTTTTGTAAAAAATACACATTCAGTTTTACTACTATTTATTATTAATTTATTTTTAAAACACCAGGTATTAAATTGTATAATAACGGTTTTAATTTTAATTTGAAGCTCTTCGGGAGTTTCCGCAGATACCACAACAGTTGTATCGTCTGCATACATTATGTTCAGTTATAAATTCGGGCAAGTCATTTATAAAAATTAAAAACAACAATGGGCCAAGAACTGATCCTTGTGGGACCCCCATTTCTAAATCTTTCAAGTAAGATGAAGATTTATTTACTCTTACATACATCTTTCTATCTGTAAGATATGAAATAATAAAATTTAATGCAGAATTTCTAAATCATAGGCTTTGTAATTTAGTTGACAAATAATTAATATCTACACTGTCAAACGCAAGTGACAGATCAAAGAATAATCCAACAACATATTTGTTTTGATAATTTTCACAAATAATATATTTCATTAATTTGCAAGCAGCGGTTTCAACTGATTTATTTGAACGAAATCCATGTTGAGAATTTGAAAATATATTATATTTATTTAAAAAAGAAGTTATTTGATCATAAATAATTCTTTCAAAGACTTTTGATATGGTAGACAGTACCGAAATTGGTCTATAGTTAACTTTAGTTAATGTCACCTTTTTTAAATATTGGTGTAATTGCAGCAGTTTTTAGAATTAAAGGAAAAACTCCTATATTGATTGCCCAATTAAACAGAAACACTAAAGTTTAATGATTTTATTTGTCGAAGTTACATCGATAATATTAATTTCTTGCAAAACAAAACAATTTGCAATATTTTTGTACGTTGAGGTACAATCACAAGCTAGAGAATTGCCGAAATTTTTCTTTACATTAGAAGATGCAATAGTAGAAAAATGCTCAACAAACTCATTTGCAATCATTTGTGGATGTATAATTTTTTGATCATTCTTATGCAGTATAATGTTACTACTCCGACTTGATTTACTCAATGTTTCATTTATTAACGACCAAGTTGTTTTTTTTTTCCGAGTTTAATATTTTGTTAGTGAAATAGCTTCTTTTACATGCTGCTGTATTTTTCCGATATTCTCGTTTCTTAGTTTTATACATATTTTTTAGATTAGCATCGTTAAGACTGTTGGCTAGCCAGAACAATTCTTTTAAGCTATTGCCTTCTTCAAGAATATCTTTAGACATCCATTTATTGTGTTTATTATTATGTTAAATTGCCTTAATAGAACAAGATTTATCTATATATATATATATATATATATATATATATATATATATATATATATATATATATATATATAATACATGCAAACAACACAAATTAATATAAAATAATGTAATAATAAATATATCTACCTCGATATAAAACTTTTATATAAAATATAAACAAACAAAATATCAACATAAACACAATGAAGGTTGCTGTAAACACTGATACACTCTAGCGCTATTGACAAACGAATGAGCAACACCTCCCGAGGTGGTGAAAGCAATAGCAATGCCTTGAACGATCTATGACGTCAACTGCCCTTGCTATACATCGCCAGAATACCGCTATCAATACCTATTCCGATTTTAGCAACCGGTGTGACGTATATCCACGTGGATACGAGCGCCAGAATAAGGCTCCAGAATTGCCAAAACTATTCTTTTATAAAACAAATAAAACTCGGAAAGCAAAACGAAAACAATCGCAAAAAAAACTCTTAATACGTTAACAAAATAGAAAACTTAAGTAAATATTATTAAGAACGCTTCTATTGCTACGTTTATTGCACATTGTATGCACTTAAACCAACTGAAAAAGTATACATAGAAGATGTTCGAGCTGTGCCTTTCGTAAAATTTGTTTTAGGCAAGTGTAAAACAACATCTCTAAAATCAACGCTTGCTTGGTCCTACATCAGGAAAAACAAATATAAGACCTTGGATTTTTTCTAAGATATAACACTTGGTATTCAGTCAAACTGCATTTCGAAGTGACTTTGGCTACATAATGAACTACAGATTTCTTCTTTTCAAATTTAATAAGAAGGAAATCCCCAATATTTATATTTTCAGGATTAGGAATGTCAAACTCTTCTCCACCTCCTTCGTCTGTTTCTTCACTATCGTTATCATCACTTAATTTCAATAACTCATTCTCACTGGAATCCGAATCTGACTGACATTGGCTTCAAACGAAGACAGACTTTTTTCTTTTTAGGTTTTTGAGTTTTTGTAAGTCCCATTAATTTTTTTGCTTTATTTAACTTCTTGTTTTCTTTGTTTATCTTCGTGTAATGTTTGTAACCGATTTTTTTCTGGCAAGTCAGTAAAAACCCTGGATTTTCCTTTTTCTCTTCCTTTCTTAGATGTCTTTTTATTCAAAGCCTTTTTTGGATATGGTCGTACAGCTGCTGGAGACATTATTAGTCTGAAAGCTTGGTCCAGCCTTTAGAAGCGATGAAACGTTGAAAGGTAGAACAATATTCGCATATGCATCAAAATCCGATTGGTTATCTAAAAGTTCAGTTTGTGTTTTGTCTCTGTTGCAATTTTCATCAATAACTTCATCATTTTGACTTCTTTCCGGCTCCAAAAAATCTACTTTTTGTCTCTCTTTTTCCTGATTATTTTTTTTTTGTATTCCTCTTGGGAACTCTCACTGAAAATTTCTATCCTCGAATGCAAGTCTGTTAAATGGCCAAATACCTGGCTTTGAAAAGCCGCTTGTGATGTTTTTGGGTGTAAAAGACTCCAAAAAGGCAAATTTTGAAAGTTCAGCAATGTGATATATAGATAAAGTCTTACCAATACTTCGAATGTGCCAATCATTAAATGCTATTTTTAGTTAACTTTTAAATGGACCAAAAACGCTGACATCCAGCGGTTGTAATTTGTGTGACGTGTGTGGTGGCAAAGAAAGATAGATAATCACATTATCACGACAATAATTGAGAGCTTCAATAGAAATATGGGACTCGTGGTTATCACAAATTAATTAGAATTGGGTTATCTTTAGTGCATGAAGTTTGTCGTTGAATGTGTTGAAGAACTTGTATATACAATTCAGCTGTCATCCAGCCGCTCCTGTTTGCTAAACCAAAACTGCCTTGGGGTGCCCCAGCTAAAAACGGGTCTTTGAAATGGACTTTAGGAAAAATATAAACAGGAGGAAGAGCAGCACTTGTTGCTGTGACTATTCCACAAAACGTTACTAGTTCTCCACGTTCAGCTGACACAATTTGTCCTACTTCCCTCTGTTTTTTTTCAGCCAAAACTTTAGGCGTTGGTAAGACTGTAGAAATGCCTGTTTCATCCAAATTTACTATACGGTTAGGAGTAAATTTATAGTGTAACATTACACTTGCAACGCTCCTATTTTCAGGCTTTCTTAGGCTGATTCCTGTTTCTTAATCCTGCAACGCTCCTAACCGAATAGTAAATTTATAGCGTAACATTACACGCTCAAAATTATCAAAATATTCAGCCGCTGCAGTCTTATTAATTGCAAAACTTCTTGCGACGCTTGTATTTTCAGGCATTCTTAGGCTGAGCTCCTGATTCCCGTTTCTTAATCCTGCTGCCCAATATTTCCCGTCGCGTTTATATTTTTTTTTCATGATTCTAGATATTTGCATCCCAAATATTCTGCATACTCGTAAGCTAATGTTAAAAGTTGCTGCAAGGATAACCCATAATGCATCTTGCTGCAAGTCAACAAATATTCTGAAAACATTTTCTCTTGCTGGGCAGTAAATACTTGAGCAACAGTATACTTTGACCTATACAAATTAGAAGATGACGATTGGTTTTCCTCAGAAGCTTTTCTAAACTTTTCAACACGATGTTGCAGAGTTGCAGGTTTGATACCATATTTTTCGGCTGCTTTTTTAATAGATATTACCCCTTCAAAGTAATTTCAGGTCTTGATCCTCTCTTCATCTAAACTACGTCTTTCAGTCTTGGGCTTGTATGTGCGTACCATTTTCTGATGACAACATAAAATATATAATTCAAAATATTTTACAAATTTTATGGGGGAACTTTAATACAAATCAATGTGCCCCGTACTTTGCTGTATCTAAGTGCCCCAAAAGATTTTTTTCAAAATGCAAATTATACTAAGATAACTAACTGATTTATTTTGATAAAAATACTAAATCCATAATATTAGACGCCCTGACTTACCTTTGGTATATATAGATCCTCACAAGATGGTATAAAAGACCGGGGAAACACATTTACATTTTACGTTTTTTTTTAGTTGGCCGCACTCGAAACACGTTACGACTTGTAGAGCGCCAACGGCTGACTGGCTGTTGGCGCAAACGCATAGGACACGTTCAAACATTTCTATGAGCGTTTTAGAAATGTCACCACTCGAATACATTAGATAATGCTTGTGCATCTATGTGCCACTTGCATCATTGTGCCCCATTCCCCCTAAGTGACTTATCAGAGAGGCAACATCTATATTTTGACTTTATAAATTCCAGCATTGAGCTCAGTGTAAGCCCTAAATTTTGTAAGTTGGGGTATTGTTCTTCTGACAGAAACTTAAAAAAGTCGAATCCAGTATCAGTTCTTCCTAGGTAAAAAGGATCTGATTGCAAATCACACAATTTCAGTTGAAGGTTCTCAACTGAAATTATAAGGGGCTGAGTAAAAACTGAAATTTCTTTTGTTTTTTTTTTTTGCAAAACTAATGCGCGAGCCACAAAAAGTATGGTCGCGGGCTACATGCGGCCCGCGGGCCTCATGTTGGACAGCCCTGATCTATAGCATAGTGTTGTGAGTCGGACGTTATGCCGAATTGGCTTAGTACCGACACGCTGCTGTTAATTACAGTTGTATTAAGGAATAATGAAATGAATGCTGCAAGTTACAGAAACAAGTATTTATTCTCTTGGTATCAAATATACACTGACTAAATATATATTACATTACTTACAAACTAAACTATGTACATATAAACAAACATAAATGGAAGGGTTAAACTAAATACCTAAATATCGTAATGAGCACGTAGAGCGCGTAATGGTTATTTTATTATACCCATAATAAAATGTGCTGTGCGTAGACGCCGATATTTAATAACATGCAAATAATGTATTATTGCAGTGAGGTGAGACAGTACTCTTTTATTTGGGAAGTACCTGGTTACATCTGGTATTTGGATATTAGTATAATTACTATTTAATAATTCAGCATTGTCCATAACAATAGATAATATAGATGCGCGACTCCTATGTATTTTGTTTCAACCGAGTTGATATACCACGTGACTTTCAGCAGTAGTAGCTGCCTTAGAGCGCTACTGTCGCCAAACAAACAATATAAAACAAATTTAAAATTAATAATTTTTTTTTTATATAACAAAAATTGTTGTATCCAACAATTAAATTATTAAAAGTAAAAATTCTTAAAAACATAAACAGCCAGATTATGTCTGCAACTGTTTAAGTCTAGCTATTGCGTTCTTTTTTGACCGCAACTTCAGATTTTTTTCATGTGCCTTTACTTTTATTTGATTATTAATTTCCTACCATTGATTTCCTTTAATATCTTATTCACATTTTTTAACCCACATGATTATTTAATACATTACAGTTTTATCAACTTTAATATTAAAAATGTTTGTCACTATCTCTTTACCTTAAGCTTTAGCTTATTCGAAATACCATTTTCTTGGACCATTTTCAGCAAATAATAATAAAGAATTTCATTACATTTACTGAAGACCTGCAGAAAATTAGTATTTGGTCTAAGTAAAGATTTTGATGTGCAAGGTTTAGCTTCAATCAGCCTGTGACCTGGAATGTCGCAACTTGGTTCTGTTACTAATTGCTTTCTACAATGTTCACAGGAACCTACTGCCTTCAGTACCAGTTTTTCAAAAAATCCTGCAACATATCCATGTGTTTCTACCACGTTCTGTGCTAGGACTCTTTCTAATGGTACTGGGTTATCCTCATCCTCATTTATTGGTTCATTTTCTTCTTCCAGCTTCTGTCCTCTTGTCGTTGGCAAACTTTCTAGAACTCTGGATAAATTGTTTTGTTTCAGATTTTCACAGTTCGACCCGTCTGAATGCGTAACTCGCGATTTGTTGATTACTAAACATTTGTATGAAGCTATAAAGGAAGTGCATGTTGAGTTGAGATTTCGCGCTCTGTGGCTTCCTTCTAATGCTACCGAAAAAAAATCCAATGGATATTGATTTAATTTCAATCCAGTCAACCACCGAAGGCGGGACCGACCAATCACCTTTTCTATTTTAAAAATTGAACTGTTTTAAGGACCTTTATAGCTTCAGCCCAAAAGTCTAGATGCGGGTATTTAAATTTACCGTTTTGATTGAGTACCGACCTCCCGGGAACCGTTAACACTGTCGAACAATTTATCCATGAGTAGTAGAAAGTCTGCAGTGTCTGCAATCTCTGGCTTCGAACTTCTCAATCTCATAACTGCAGATGTCCTCATGGACAGTATTTGACCTTCATCTTCTTCATATTGATTTCGTAAATGTGGACATCGTTGATATGGCTGATGGCGCTGGTATCCTCTTTATTCATTTCATACACTTCTTGTATGTGTTTCCTTGATGCTATTTGCTCTTTAGATTTTTTCCAGCTAAATGGGGCATCGTGTTTCAACAAGTTGTTTCTAATACCTTTCAATAAATGTCGAGGGTCGTATAGTGGGATAACCTCCTTTCCATCCACTTTGAATCGCAACACAAATATTCCATTCTACGCTTCATATACTGCCTACTCTATTTTTGCTCAATAAATTAATCGCAGATACATTTGTTGTAGCTTGATCGCAGACAGTGGCTACAACACTCAGTCCAATTTCACGAAGTGCCAATATTATGTTTTTAATATTACGAGCAATCTCTGTAGCAGCCATTAAATGCTCCGTAAAGAAGTATGCAATAGGTTGCTTCCAATCACCAGCAATACCAGAGACTTGTTTTCAGCAAGCTTACAATAGTATCTGCAAATAAATTAAAATCTAGTCCTAATGATAGGGATATTTCGTCAAATTGCAGTAGGTTTCTGTCTGTTTAACATACACAACTTGTTGGTATGAACTTTAATCATATGTTTGAAGTCTTCTTCGATGGAAGAGCAAATACTTTTTGCAATAACCTACAATACAATTAAGTTTTTAAAATTGATTTATACTAAATAATCATAGTTTATATAAATAAATACCATAAAAAAAATAACATAAAAGTCATTGATTACACAAAAAAACCTCGTAACAATAAAAATAAATGGCAAAACTATTAAACAAATAACAGAAGTGAATCAGTGAAAACTAGGACTATTAAAAAAATCCTGATGCTCACATAAACAAACTTGTAGAAAAAAATTCTTTGGTCAATTGTTTGGCAGTTTTAGTTTTTTTTTTTTAACTAATTTAAAAATGTAGTAAAGTTTATAATATTTAAAATAAAATGTAATAATTTTTTTGACAGATTGGAATACAATTTGACATATCTGGCAGATTGTATGTTTAAAATTTTATTTGATAGATCTGACAAATGTATGCCAACTTATTAAACAAATAAAAGAAGTGAATTACCTAAGACTATTCAAAAAACCTGATGCTTACAAAAACAAACTTGTAAAAAAAAACTCTTAAATAATAGCCTTTGTAGGAAAAATAAGAAGCTACCTAACAAAAAACTAAAAAAAATATTGTTTATCATGCAATATTTGCAATACGTAAAAAGTTACAACCAGAAACAACATGAACAAATTACAAAGACAAAAAAATAAATTCACCAAAATTTGATACACACTGACTGGACAGAAAAAAAAACACCTACAACTGAATTATACAAAAAAGAATTAAATATAAATAAAATGATAGCTTTGAACAACATAACAATGAATAATATATAGTAAATAAAAAAAAACAATATAAGAATAGTCAAACAAGGAAATACACAACTACTAAACAAGAAAAAGAAAACCAGGCACTAAGAATAGAAATCATAAAGCAATACAATAGTCAACACATATAAATACCCTGTACCATTAAAATTAAAAATAAAACATGCTACTTACTACAAGGCAAAGTTTAAATAAAAAAAAGAAATCTCAAACTAGCTTGCCGGCTCTTTGGCATCTTCTTCTTTCGCAGATTAAAATAATCTTTGACATAAAAAAAAAATTGTAGGATCATTAATTGATTTATTGAATTTACCAGATCTTAGCATCTCCTCAGCTTTAAGACGTTTACTGGTCTGAAGTTTGTCCCTTTCCAGACGACGAACAGTCCTCTGCAAATCCTTTGCCATTACATACATTTTGTGGCACCTCTCGTCCAACACCTTGCTCTAAGAGACGTTAATGGCTTTCAACAATCCTTTATGCCTCTTAGTCTTTTTTTATTGATATCAAACTTCTTCAGTTGGATTGCAGCTCCGTCTTCTCTTGGAGAAATAGGAATGATCCGTATCCACCAGACTTGCATCTGCACCAACTAGAAGATCTGCAACAGCAACAGCATTCATTCCCAAGATTGTCAGGAACATCTACATCTATTGATTCTGTACCACAAAACGATGGTAAATGCAGCGATGAAACAGCTTTTTTATTATATTAACATACATACTGCTTGAAATTATTTATTTATTTATTTAAATTAATATGCAATAAATTGTTTCTATTTTAGTGTTCTATAGAATGTTCATTGGATGTTTTACTTTATTTTCTCCGATTCCCATTATACATATTAACAATTAACTACAAGTCATTTTTCTTTTGTACAACTTATTTTTGTTTTAGAGCCGTCTCACACAAGACTATTAAAGTGCTTATGTCCGTACAAATGTTTTGCGTGGCAATTATTTACAAAAAATAATTTATAATAAAGTGAAGTGGTAGAGAAACGTCGATAGTCTGCACCATCGATATTTAAGACCAAAACATTGATAATTAATTATTGATAGTTTTAATTTTTTTAGATTTGTTTTTTTTATAAGAACGGTGTAATAAAAAACAAAAAACAAACTTCCTTTTCATAAAAAAGTATATTTCTAAAAAAAATTAATAGCACTGATATGAATACCTAGTTAAATATTAATATTTTATTAAGAAAATAACCAAATACTAATATGTTCACATTTTTCGGTTTTAATCTTGACCTTCTTTCACTGATAATTTGGCCTGTGGTGCTAAATGTTTTTTCGGATGATGCATTGGATTCAATGCTGAAGCCATAACCTATAAAAGAAAAACTTAAAATAGAAAATAATTTATTTTATTTATTTACCTTTCAAAAGGGAGGATCAGATTCTCTGGAGAATTTTGCTTCTCTAAATATTGACGTTTTTGGATAATAACATCTGCTGCAATATTTTTCGACTTTTCTTTGATCTTTCAACAAAGGCAAAAAAGTGATTTTTTACTGGTGTTGATTGTGCTTCTTAAATGTTATTTTTGGTTTTTTTATAGAAAGATTCCTTTCTTGTTCCACAAATGTTGTACCTTGTTTGAAGTCTGGACTTTTAAACCCCTCTTTTTTAAATCTGGGGTCTAATATTGTTGCTATTCTAGTTGTCTTGCCGACTCTACTAGACCCAAACAATTAAACTACTGAATAGTCCAAATGTAATTAGAATAATTAAAGTAATTGTTATACATTTTGAACCACACACTTTTTTTATAGCATCATCAAACCAACTCAAAACATCATTGAATATCACCCAAGATAATCAGCTCATACGCACTTAAAAGTATAGGAGCATTGCGCAGCTTTAACAATTTTTGATTAAGAACATTGCTTATTTCTATTATACTTTTTAATTATTTTGAAAGAATTGTTCCAACGAGTTGGTTGCTGATTCCAAAGTTTGTTTTGTTTTTGTTTTTTTATGCTTTGGGTGCTATAGTGCTATTTTTAAAATATCTAATAATTTCTTTACATTTATTGATAATTTGTTGAGCGCACTCTAACTTTAAATTATCCTGCATAACTAAATTTAAAGTATGTGCATAGCAAGGCAAATTTTTGTTTTTAATATTCCATTCATTAAAAAAATTTAGCAAAACAGCAATGTTTTGTGATGTGTGACTTTTGCACAACACCTTTGGAGCTAAAAATGCTGCTTTTAATTCAAAGTTTGAAAAAAAGGACACGTTACAGATATATATGATTTTGTAGTGATCGAGGTTCATATGTCTGTTGTTTGGCGAGATATTTAACATGAACTAACATTTATTTCAATTTAAAAAACACCGTTTGCGGAGTACGTTTACATGGCACTGATGTGACTAGCATATTCATGTTTGTTTTCACTATTTCACTCATTAGTGGATACATGTAGTTATTGTTTTTCCACCACAATAGTGGATCTTCTTCCCTTGGTATGAAACTATCCTCCAAATATCGATTCATTTCAATAGTAGCAGCAAATGTTTTTGTACCTGTGAAAGATTGAAAAGAAAATTAGTTTTTTTTTATTGTTATTATATTAGTCAATTTATTTTGATTAAAATGTTATAGGTACCTGTTGGTTGTTTTTCTGCAATCAATTCGTCCATATTCTTTCATATGTAGTTGTGGGTCTACGTTTTTGAACTGGTTCGGCATTTGTTGGAGCTGTTCTTTGCACATTTTGTTTGTTGCTCCATATTGTCATGAAATCTGTGTAATGTTTTTTAATTAACTGGGCAGCGGCATCATCATTGAATATAGCCAATTTAAACCTTCTGTCTAATAATGTTGCTAATGCAATTGTTTTGCTATATTCAATATTTTTTAAGCGCCCTGTTAATCCTTTATATTCATTGATTACAGTTTTTGTAATTGAATTAAAATTTCTGTTTTGCATGCATATAGAGGTAATTCCCTTCGTTAAAATTAATACCGGGCTGGCTGTTATATATTTCTCGCCACTAATTTGTTTCGTTGCTTTTTCGAATAACTTCAACACGATACATAATTCTCTTGATAATTAACCATTCGGTTTCTGATACCACTGTAAATCTTTATTTACCAATGCTACTGATGTTTTGATTACATCTTCTATTTCTGTCAGTCTCCCGATCATATAGTATGTTGAATTCCATCTCGTTTGTACATCTTGAATTAGTTTTTTGGTGTTCTTTATTCCACTGGTACTTTTTTTAAAATACCCATTGTTTTGATCTTTTCTTGAATTGCAGCGAACGGTTTAATAGCATCTTGTACGACAAGATTTAACGTATGTGTTACGCATCCAAAATGCTTCCAACCCAGCTGCGTTGTTACTGCGTTCTTTATATTGCCTGGCATTATCAGTTACAACTGCCAATACTTTGTTCGTTATATTAAATTCATCAGTAATTTGACAAATTTTATTTGCCAAATTTATGCTTGTGTGTGCTGGTGTCTTTCCACACTCGTCACGCCATCGGCTATCTAGCCGTGCTCATCAGTATTGCTGATGTTAACTCTTTCATTCGAGTTCTAGGAGTATTTGGCACTGTTCTAAACTCAACAATTTCCAGGATGCCAGGCTCTCAATGCCTTAACTCGTTTATAGTGTCGGACCACTTTTGAGGGACGTTTACGAACTGATTGAAACCGTATATACACCAATTTCTGCGATTCGCCAAAGGACGGAATGTCCGATATAGATACGCTCCATTGATGACTACGAGTGCGCCTGTGATTTGGCACGAGCTCTGTATTTCTCAGTGTTGCCAACTATTTGGATATCTTACTCTCTAAATGCCAATGCAAATTCCTCCAGATTTCCGCTAGATTTTTAGCGTCAAATTTAAACATAAATTTTTACTTAATTTCAAATAAGAAAACGCAATTTGATAAAATATTTATTTATGAAAAAAAATTAAAACATTTTTTTAAAGCAATATAACAGAACTATTAAAAGTAAAAATAAAATATAATTTTTAAAATGTAAAATATAAAAAAGTAACACTTAAACGAAACCTTTAAAATATTTTAAAAAAATATCACAATTAATTAACATAGTCAAAAAATTATTATCACAATCAAAATAAGTATCACAAAATTATTATCTATGACAAGACGTCAAAGTAAGCATACAAATATATTACATACAAACATAAAAATATAAATATTAAAAAGCTATAAAACATCATCAATAATATCATTGATAAAGTTTTCCTTGTTTTCACCCTCAGATCTTTGGTAAATTTTAACCGTTTTGATTTGATTTATAATATAATTTGGTACTTTAAATGAGGCACAAGTTACGTTATTTCTCTTAAGCCCTTCGCATGTGGCTAAAATTGCATTAAGTATTGGCAATTGCAATTTATTTCTCAGCTTGTTTTTTATCACATTCATTTGGCTGAACAACCGTTCCACTTCAGCGTTAGAATGAGGTAACACAAGCATTGATATTGCCATCTTACCCAATTCATTGAAGCAAGCCTCTCCATTAGAGTCTTTAAAATTAACCACTTCAATCCAAAATGAATTTGTGTCGTTAATATTTGACCAATTGTGTAAATGAAGTTGCTGCCATTGATTTTCAATAACTGAAATATAATTTTTTGAAAAGTTGAAAAATTGTAATAATAAAGTTATATTTCCTTTTGTAGGTTTTAAACTATTTTCAACTGAAAGGATATCAATGGTTTGCAAAATTTTATAATTTTCTGGTAACCTATTGGACAATTCATTAATTAAACTTTTTACAAAATTTATGCATCTTTGCCTAATATTTAGTTCATCTGCAAATCCTTCAGACTTCATCTCTACTAATTTATTTTCAAATAAATATCCCAAATAGCATCAATTGTCAACAAAATCATTGAGATTTGTTTCAAAAATATCTATTTTTATGGTTGGAACAGTAATTTTGCTGACAAGAGATTCTATTAATAGGTTCAATTCTTTTAATAATTTAGTTGGATCTGCATTTTTAGCTTCAAATGCTTTATTAAGCCTTTGAATTTGTACTAAAATAGGTTTTAAAAATGCCAAATATAAATAATTACTATTGTCTAAATACATTTCTGACAATAATCCTGCATTATAGCATTTTTCTGATATTCTAGCAATATCAAAATGCGTTTTCAATTCTAACCATTGGTCAAATATTCTTGATACCGCAGATTCTATTGACAACCAACGGGTGTTACAAGCCTGCGTAATTTTCAATGGGTTGTGCCCATTATTAATTGTCTGGTATAAACATTTGTATTGGCTCTGTCTTTGGCTTGATCGCGAAAACCAATCATATGTTTCTCTTATTAAAAATTCAAGATTTCTTGGCAAAAAATCTTTTGAGGCAGATGACACTGCCAGTTGCAATGAATTGCACACACAACGGATCAAAATTAAATTTGGCACTTTTTTATAAACTCCGTTGTTTATGCCAGTCATTACAGCAGCATTATCAGTGCCAATACCCACTTTCTTACTTAAATTTAATTTAAATTTTGAAACTAATGCCATAAATGTATTAACAATTCCATTTGCATCACATGTTATGAACTTGTTCCTATGTCTTCAATTAACTCTTTTATAAAATGGGGACCCAAAACATTTTTTATAATTACAGAACATTTGCACAGCGGAGTAAGATGGTCGATATGCTGAATACTGTCATGTTCAGCAATATATAAAGCAAGTTTGCATTCAGCAATTCTTGATTTACTTACATCCCCCAAGTTAGGAAATGTAATTCTTGCTTGGTTCTTGCTTGGGTGTTTTTGGATTTGCCTACCGCAACATTCATTGAAGCAATATGTTTTTTTGACTTCATGTGTGTTTTCAAGTCACATATTTTATTTGATAATATTTTGTTGCACAGTTTGCACTTAGCTTCGTCTCCTGCTGTACTGGAACATACTGTTAACCAATCTTTAAAATGATCATCTTGTAGCCAAGCACTTCGAAAGTTTTGTTTGTATTGCGGTTTCGGCATCTACAAAAATATAATAAATTTACATAAAATTATATATTTTATTATGTCAATAAATATAAAAGAGATTTTCATTTTTTTTTAATATTACATTATTTACATTAATATCAAAGTTATATCATAATATAATATTTTTTTAAATTATTGTAAACTTTAAAATAATTAATAAATATACCAATAAAAATTCTCTCAGTTAAGGGGACAGTTTGATGAGTGTCATAAAACTACGAGCAGAACTCACGCAATTTAACTCCTTTTTAAAATCAGTTTCTTGCAACGTGTAGAGAATGAAACTTCCAATCTAATAAATTATATAAAAATCTAAGACCTTCAATTGTTTATTAAATTTTGAAATTATATTGTAATTTTTTTGTCGAAATATTTGCTTAAACTTTAAGAATTATACTTCATTGAACATTAAACTTAGTAGACTTTTTATTGTGCTATAAGTTATTTTTCTAAAATAACAATTGTTACAGTTCCGCTCGTAGTTGTGAATATATGATAAAATGTGAAATTTGAAATTCCCGCGTGTATTAATTTTTTTAACAGTTTGGTACTGCTGCCACATTAATTAAAATCATAATACATGTCATATTATAAATTTATAGGTTATAGCAGATGGTGGTTTAATAATATAATATAATTGTGATTAAAATAATATCAAGTTACCGTTCGCCATAATCTGTTAATTTATACTATGGCTATATTTATTCATTATGGCTTTAATTAATGTGGCAGCAGTACCAAACTGTTAGAAAAATTAATACACGCGGCAAATTCAAATTTCACATTTTATCATACATTCACAACTACGAGCAGAACTGTAACAATTGTTATTTTAAAAAATAACTTATAAACCGATACAAAAACAATATATATATAACCAATTAAATTAATAACGCCAAAATTTACTAAACAATATATGAAAAATAGCTAGAATTTCCGCTAACCGTGCTAGTGTTTACCTACACTAAAAGTTTTTAAGTTTGTAAACAAGACCACGTTACCGCGTGTTCAGTACGTGATCATATGCGATTGGTCGTTAGCAGAGGGGCTCGACTCTTCAATCCAGACCCCATTAAATTAAAGTGAAATTTTATACCTAATGAAATATTGCGGTGTTTAAGAAGCTTAATTTTTTTTGTGTGGCATATTTTTGTTCTTTAAAATTGTGTCAGAATATAAAAATAATTTTAGCTGAATATTTTAAAATCTCTATAAAATCCGCCACAATTGATATAAAATCTCTAGATATTCCGCTGACCGCTAAAAGAGAAATTTGTCCGCTAGATGGGTTACTCAAACTCTCCAGATCTAGCGGAATTCCTCTAAGTTGGCAACGCTGGTATTTCTACGTCTGATGACGATTCCAATTGTGCGTCACGGGCTGGAGGGAGATAGTGCGCTAAACAGATCTGCGCCTGCGAGCCGGTGGATGAATAACTGGGAGGAACAGTCTCCAGTTTTGGAATTGCGTCAATCTCTGTCTGTACTGCGTGCAGTAGATCGATTACCAGTGGGATGTCGTTGTTCTGTGAAGTGTAATTTCCAACTTGATCGATGCCATTCTCTGTGACAAACTGGTATTGTGCTGGGCTGAGCATTCTAGCTCGGGAGTAACCTAGTAAGTTCTCGTTAGGTAAGCCAGCGTTTTGTTGTTGGGGGCGGATGCCTGGTGGAAGATTCCAAGGATCAGGTGCGCGGACTTGTGCTTGTACGTCCTCTGATACGCGTTGGACATAGACAGCCAAACATGGGTATGATCAGTATAAGTAGTGCGTGTTAGCGTCAACGCGTCCGAACCATCCAAATGTGTTTGTGTCGTGATCTTCTACGTACTCTCGTTCCTTTAGGCAAAACTTTAGTTCTCGCCCACAAGGTAAATTTGTATTGCCGAACCCTTCTAAGTATAGTTGAAGTGGTCTTGGGAGTGTAGCTTTTGTTTCTTTTACTGATGCTACAAACTCACGTTCGGCTGTAGTTGTGGCCCAGCCATTTGCTTGGTGCTTGGATAGCATAGATGGGGGGTTGTCATCTCCGGGTTGTGTGTTTCGAGGTGGCTGACTCTCTGGTACAAAACCATCATCACGCGAGCGTCCGGCTCCAGCGTGGAATCCTCGACTACGATTGAAATAATCTGAATTACTCATCGTTGTTAAATGTGTACCTGAACTACAGGATTTACTCATTTATAAAAATGGGCACTGCAATTTTTTTACACTGGAGCAACACGGATTGTAATTTAAACTCGTCAGTTATATAATGAGCTGTTGCAGCTATGTATCCTTCGACATTCCGTGAAGTCCGGGTATCTGTGCTTAGAGACACACTACGTACAGACATCATTATGTTTTGTACAACATTTAAGCATCTTGTGAATTTTAGAAATCCCCTATCCTCAACTATTGAAAATGGTTGAAGGTCTTCCGTAAACAACAGCATTAAAAATTGATCTAATTCACTCTTACAATGCGAACTCATTTTTTTTTTATTT
The DNA here is from genome assembly GCA_963932245.1 of Tachinus rufipes. Taxonomy (NCBI): domain Eukaryota; kingdom Metazoa; phylum Arthropoda; class Insecta; order Coleoptera; family Staphylinidae; genus Tachinus; species Tachinus rufipes. The sequence continues at coordinate 45,993,452 of OZ010743.1, read as the reverse complement.
TCCAAAAAATTTCTGTTTGCTGTTTAACCTTTCTACTAGCTTTATTTGTACTTGGTAAAGTTAGAGTTGATAGTGTTGTTGTTGGTTCAGTTGGTTGTGATACTTCAAACGCAGAGGTGGATGGTATTGAAGTATCATCCAAAATATAAACTACTGCTTCTTCGGTATCACCTTTGATTTAAATGTGTTGAAGCTGTTTTTGCTACTGCAACATTTATCGTTGGATGTCTTTGTTCTAAGTGTTTTTTTTTTAAGTTATTAGGTGTTGAAAAGTAACAGAGTACTTGACTATAACTGTTGCATTTTGCAATTTTTTTTTTAATCAGTGTTTGTGAGTGAAATACGACCACAAAAAACTTGTTTTTAGTTTTTTACTCATTTCAGTATTAATAAGTAATACTAAAATAAAATAAAAATAAAAAAAACTTTTATATTAAAAGCTCTGAGAGCAAGTGTAAACAACACAAGCAACACAGAACAATTAATAATAACAAAAAAAAATAACAACAAAAATAACAAAAAACAAGAAATCAACGAAAAACTCGGAAGCAAAAGGAAACATAGAAGTTGTATAATACAAAATCTAAACTAATTATAATTATGTAAAACATAAATTAAGAAAACATTTCCCCAGTACAAATATTATTGAAAACTCCAAAATTTAAGCCCTAAAAATGGATTGCTGGCGGCAGGCCGGTTTTTTGTTTTATACCTGTGAAGGATATTGCCATTATTCCAGATAATCTAAATCCTTTAATCTATAATATAAGGTGAAAATATTGTATATTTATATAATATTTCCACCCTTGAACATCGAGGTGTTATATGCTTATACGATTGGTAATGAAGTAATCCGCTGAGATAATTTAAGGCCATGTCGTAAAGACATTAAATCTATGGGCATACTATAAATGCAAACACATTTAAACGCACAATAGGCTTGGAATGTGTGTCAACAAACATCGACCGGCGAGACCAATCTGCTATATGTATATGAAATTTATCATTAAATACGCAATACTGCGTCGCGTTAAACTGCTTCATGAGTGGAAGGGATATTGTAGCATATTCCGCATCTATACATAGTGGCTGAAATATAGCATACGTCTATACTAAATCAATATGAATACGATGCTTCTTATTTTTACAATACTCTAATTGGGTTTTTATTTTAGTCTTCCATAAGGGGTTTCATAGTTGTTTCAGGTATAAACATTAGTTTTTTAATATATCATTTTAGCAGTGGTTCACATTAACATACTACGGTCAGTCAGTCAAGGCCCTTGTTTGGACAGGTGCTATTGGTACGCCTTCAAACTTTTTTTTGTGAATACCGAGGTAGTAAAGTAAGTTTATAAAGGCTGGCACGCTGATTAAATATTACATATAATAAAGAATTATAGTAGTCAGTCAGGTGTATGTAGGCACGTGAGTTGGTCAGTCGAGCCCTAAGTATGTATAAAATCTTAAAAAATGTGAAACTGAATTGTAAGTGTCAGTTTTGACATTCACATAATTTACAGCCAATTAAATATCGCAAAAAACTTGTTGGCCATTAGGCTACTAAATAGTCGTTTTGACTCGCATTTCAGTGCCAAAACCTATGATTTTGTTAGTGGCAAGGAAATGAAGTTTAACAATGTAAACTGAACTCTATATCTATGTTTTGTAAAACTTTTATGTTATATGGCAGCCTGTTTGAAGATTTCTTTTATTAAACTTTTAAATATAGTTAAGCCCTCTTCTTTCATCCTTAACAATTTACATTCAAATTTATATCTCAAATAACAATTAGGATCACGAGTCGTAGGCAGTGTAATTCTCTGAATCAAAGGTTTGAGAAAAGTTGCCATCTCTTTTTGTAATTTTGTTGGATCTGCTATTTTTGATTTAAAAGTCTTATTTACTTTTTGAATATCAATTATCAATTAAAATAGTTCTTGCTACCTGAAAGTAAGTTTTTAATTCGAGCCACTGATCATATACCCGGCTTACTGCTGAACTATTGACAACCAATTAGTATTTCATGCTTGTGTTATTTTTAATAAAAAACTACCATTGTTAAGCGAACACGAGGTATTATACGCTCGTGTTAATTTTCTAACTTGGTCACATACATAGTTTTCTATTTCTTCTATACTAATGGGTTCATTTAAATCTGCATAGGTACTGAACTTTGCCATAAGTTGTCTTGAAAGGCAGCCTTATCGGTCAACCTGGTTAAGAGGGGTTATACAATTTTCTTGCCAATTCAAGAAATTTGGTAATCCTAACAACTTTTAGTTCGGTACAGAGTTTGTTGAACATATACCAAGCTAAATTTCGGGAGATGTGTTGTTTCACTCTGCCGCTTGACGACATTACTGCCTTTGCATGTCTCCACGACGATTTGATGGCGATGTTGTGGGCAGATGAAACCGGGTCTACAAAATTTATGAAGTGGTTTACTTTTAAATGCTGGTAGCCATGCTGCGATAAGCAATCGTACGCCATCCAATAATCGGAAATTATAGTAGATCCTTTTTTGATCCATTCCTCGATTATCGGAACCAGCGTATCGCTATCCCGCTTTTCAACGGCTACTATAAATATAAACACTCGTTTATCCAGTGCCACGTTCATACTCCTAAAAATCCACTGATCTTGACGGGATGGCCTCTAAGGTATTTACGCTTACCAAATTTACTTTCGTCAATTTCAACAATAATTTTAGGACCCCTAATTTTAACCGGAAATTTGATAAAATCATAAACTACTTCTCTGCAAAAAGAGGCCCAATTCACGCAATTTTGTTTTTTTTTTCAATAACTTTTAAAGAAATTATCTACCCACCCACATATGTACAAATCTTAAAATGTGTATTTTAAAGATGAAAAAAGATACCTTTTCGAAAAGATACTGCAGTACTTCACAACTTCGACTTAAATATACCTAATAATTTTATTGTAGCAACGCCATCGATATCCATCAGTTCTGCATGATGTTTAATAATTTTAAATTATATAAAATCAGGTGACAAACGTAAGATTTTGTTTTAATTACTATATATTGCAAAACTCTGGCCCGTAAAAAAATTAAAAAAAAAAATTACTTTTAAGATTAAGATTAAGTTTATTAAATGTAAATAAATACATATAAAAGAATTTTAATATGATCAATAACTATAGTAACAATTATCTCTACTACAAAATAAAGGCAGTCAAAAATAATAAAATAAATAATTTTAACTCTTTCAGTTCAGAAATTTCACTTCAATAAAAGCTCTAGAGGTACAGGATTTTTTAAGTTAAAAAATTAAACTATTTTTGTTTTATTCTTATTTATATATTACATTTTTAAACTATAAAATGTAATTAACAAAAATATAAAGTTCATGTTTTACAAGAAAAAAGAAATAAAAAAAATAATTAAGCAATAAATTAAAATAATCGAAATGTCGATGATTCACTGCCTACATTCCTGTAACAGAACAAATATATATTTATATTAATAAATTATTTAATTAGTAACCAAATATATAAATGCTGTCTGAAGCTGAAACAAAAAAAAAAACAAAAATTAGTATCAAGCAAAATCAAAAACAAAAATTGTTGTTTCCAACAATAGAATTATTAAAAGTGAAGACACTTGAAAACAAAAACAGCAAGATTAAGTCTAGCCATTGCGTTCTTTTTTTACCGCAACTTCAGATACTTTTCATGTGCCTTTCTTTTATTTCGTCATTAATTTGTCTACCATTGATTCCCTTTAAAGTCTTGTTAACATTTTTAACCCACATGATTATGTAAAATATTACAGTTTATTACTCTTCACCTTAAGCTTTAGCTTATTAGAAATTCTATTTTCCTGGGCCATTTTCGGCAAAAAATAATGAAGAATTTCATTACATTTACTGAAGACCTTTAGAAAATTAGAATTTGGCCTAAGTAAAGATTTCGATGTGCAAGCTTTAGCTTCAATCAGCCTGTGACCTGGAATGTCGCAACCTGGTTCAGCTACTAATTGCTTTCTGCAATGTTCACAGGAACCTACTGCCTTCAGTACCAGTTTTGTTAAAAATCCTGCAACATATCTATGTGTTTCTACCACATTCTGGGATAAAATTCTTTCCAATGGTAATGGGCTATCCTTCTGCTCATTTCTTGGTTCTTCTAATCGTTCAACTTCGGTCTTCTTCTCGTTGGCAAACTTCTTAGAATTTTGGATAAATTGTTTGAGACTTATTAACGATTCTGTTTCGACCCGGATGAATGCATAACTCGCGATTTGTTGATTACTAAACATTCGTATGAAGCTTTAAAGGAAGTGCACGTTGGATTGACATTTCGCGCTCTGTGGCTTCTAATGCTACCGAAATTTTTTTCTAAAGGATCTTGATTTAATTTTCTTAAACGAAGAAACTTAAATTTAGATTTTTCCAATTTTTCCCATAAACATCGGATGCCACGCAGTGTGACAATCCAGTTAACAACCGAAGGCGGGACCGACCAACCACTTTTTCCATTAGCGAATTTAACTGTTTCGAGTACCTTTATAGCTTCAGCCCAAAAGTCTAGATGCGGGGAATTTAAATTTATCGCGCAACGCAAAAGTTACGATTCAGTACCGTCCTCCCGGGAACCGTTAACACTGTCAAACAATTTATCCATAAAGAATAAAAAGTCTGCAGTATCTGCTATCTCTGGCTTCTTACTTCGTTATCTCATGACTGCAGATGTCCTCGTTGGCAGTATTTGGGCTGCTAAGTTGACCTTCATCTTCTTCATCTTACTTTCGTAAATGTGGACATCGCTGATATAGCTGATGGCGCTGGTGTTATAATCTTCTTTATCCATTTCATATACTTCCTGAATGTGCTTCCATGATGCTATTTGTCCATTTGGTTTTTTCCATGTAAATCGAGCATCGTATTTCAATAAGTTGTTCCTTATACCTTTTAATAAATGTGGAGGGTCGTATAGTGGGATAATCTCCTTTCCACCCACTTCGATTCCCATCGACACATATTCCATACCTTGTTTTATATACTGCCTACTCGTATTTTGGCTCAATAAATTAATCGCAGATACATTTGTTGATGCTTGATCGCAGACAGTAAGTACAACACGCAGTCCAATATTACGAAGTGCCAATATTATTTCTTTAATATTGCCAGCAATGTCTTAGCAGCCATTACATGCTCCGTAAAAAAGTATGCAATGGGTTGCTTCCAATCACTAGCAATACCAGAGACAATAAACACTGCAGCATGATCCGCAATATTGATACTGCTGCTTTCAGTACCAGTGTCGCGAAAGCCAACAATTCTATCTTCGACTAAATTAAAATCTAGTCCTAACGAAAGGGACATTTCGTCAAATTGCAGTAGGCAGTATTTTTCGTTGTTGCAGTTTTTATTTTATCTATGGTATTTTTAAGCGACTCCAAATACTCTCTGTTCAACCCACAACTTGTTGGAATGAACTTTAAACATTCATTTAAAGTCCTCTTCGATGGAAGAGCGAATACTTTTTGCAATAAAATATAATATAATTAAGTTATTAAAATCGATTTATACTAAATAAATCATTTTTAATTTATGTAAATAAGCAACCAGTTTAAAAAAATAACATAAAAGTGATAGATTACAAAGATGACACAGTTAAGACTTTTTTTAACAAGAAACAACCCCTATAACAATTAAAATACATTGCAGAACTGCTAAACAAATAAAATAAGTAAATTACCTGGGTCCGAATATTCAAGAAAACCTAAAATGGGATGGTAATACAAAGAAACTTGTAAAAATTAATTCTTCAACAACAGCCTCTGTATAACAATAAGGGACTAAATCACAAAATGATAAAAAACAATATAACACAGTCAAACAAAGAAATACACAACCCCAAACAAGAAGAAAATCACACTTAAGGACTACTAAATATACAACAATCAAATGCAGGCAGACACAAACAATAGAAACCATAAAGCAAACTAACCTAACATGCCAACACATATTAAAACTCTGTACCATTAACATTAAAAAATGCTACTACATGACGAAATATAAATAAACCTACATATAGCCTGATAGGAATAAACACCAGAGATAAAACCAGCTTTTTTTAAATTTTATACATTATTCATTTTTTATTATTGCTAGAGATAGCCTTTAATTTAAATTTTTAAATTATGTATACAAGTTTGTATGATAATATTAACAATAAATTCTTTACTAACTTAATTATTTTTTAAGTGGGTTTTTTTGGATATTTTCCAGCAATGGGACTAATTTATATTTTTTAATTATTTATTTCCATTTGTTTACAGTTAACAATATGAATTCCAACATTGCTATTCACCCGAATTGGTTCGCCTGAGTTTCCAATATTATAAAAATAATAATCATATTTATATGATTAATATGGATTCGATAAATTACTTGAATAGAAGAATATCTAAAAATGACCATAATAATTAAATCAATATTTAAATGTGCTGATGAAGAGCATAGTACATACCTGAAATGTTCATTTAATATCTGTTAACTGTAAACAAATGGAAATAAATAATTAAAAAATATTAATTAGTCCTAATTCTGAAAAATAACCAAAAACACCTACTTAAATATATGAAAGACGCTAAGGAAAAAACAAATTAATTATTATTGTCAACATTAAAACTAAATTAAATTTTGTAAATGTAAATACATTACATTATATTTAAATGTAATGCTTGATAGTTATACTTATTTATATATTATAGTAATTACTTTCTACAACAATGTGCATCTGAGGTGCCGCCAGTTTGTGATACTTGTAATGTTCCATTAACTGTTCGTCATATCTTATTGGATTGTCGGCAGTTTTTGGAACAAAGAGTTGCGTCTGAATTATCACCCAGTTTGTCGATTGTCTTGGGCCATCAGATCGTTGAAGACGTCGATCGTCTGCTCGAATTTATTCGACGGAGCAAATTGGGTGTATGGATTTAATTGTTAATTTATTGTGATTAATGTTTGTGTATCGTAAAATCTAGCAGTGTTTAGGACCTTTTACACCCTAGACACTGTTGGAATTATCTAGTCATTTTTGCTAAAGTTTGTGAACGTTTATTTTATCTTTGTTGTTTATTTATTTATTTATTTAATTTTATTCTGTAATATGCCATTTTACACCATATTATTTTACACTTTTTATAGATAGAGAAAAGAATCGGCGTTAATAGTCTTCTTAGGCTGATACGCCAAAAATCTATACTAACTAAATGTAACTGTATTAGTTTAAATTTCAATAGCCAGTAGTCAATATGTCAAACATATTATGTTCATAATACATAAAATTTTAATAAATATATCAATGTTATTATCACATTTGTTATTTCAAACTCAATTATGATAAATATTTAAATATTATTAAATTATAATTTATTTTATAAAAAATATATACATTATTGATAAAAACAGTAAGTTGATTCTATCAAACTAATACGTTTTCATGACAACAGAAAACACACAAACTGTATCGAAGACTGCAATACAAAATTGCACATGGCCAGTGAGTAATTGAAAGATACAAGTTTTTAAAAAACGAGGAAAAAGAATAAATCATTAAAAAATATATATTAAAACTATGTTATTTTCATTTGCAAAATTAAGCTAAAAAATTAATTTAGAGATTTTATTATTTTATTTCTGACATTTCAATTTATTTGTGAACGAACACCTGCACAAGAATAAAATCTCAAATTTCTCTAAACACATCCATTTTAATAACTATAAAATCAACATTAAACAAAATTTAAAACTTTTACATAACTGTACAAAAGGACTAAAAATGTTCATTCTGGAATCTCTAGAAATAGACAAAATAAAAAATAATCCAAATATAATTTGCCTTAAATGATCAACTTACACCCAACAAAACTACTAACGCCATCCATCCCACGTAAATATGAATAACTTTAAGCATCAACTACAATAATATCCCGCCTAACATAACCTCCTTCACATACGTTACGCTGCAACGTTCAATATCTTTATTTTTTTATAATCTTCTGTATCTTATGTTTATTTGTTCTATGTATTACCTTGCAGAGCCTGAATTCAATTTCTCATTGTCGAAACATGTTGCCGCATTAATAAAATCGTAACACAACAAAGCATCGGTAGTATCATTTATAACCAACTATATACATAAAAAAATGTCGATTTTAATATTTGATTTCTCAGGTTTATGGACAAATATTTAAATAAAACAATACATATAAGACAATAAAATAAAATCAATTAACTGTTCAATTAAGCCATTTCTTAACGACTATGTTGATAATCTCAATAGTTATAAATAAAAGGGATTTCTTTTTTTGTGATATTTAGGAAGGGAATTTTCTAAAGACGTGGTGCCGTATTTATTTTTTCCGTTGAAAGAGTTATGTAAACATTAAAAATATGTAGTAACATAATTTGATCTGCTTTCATTGCTTAAATTTCTATAACCCATCTCGCCTTGATCATTGCGTACATTAGGCAATGAAAGCAAATCTATGTCGTCCCAAGCAGCATCTACATTATCATCTTTGTACTTGATGGCTATCTTGTGTAATACAGCACAAGCCATTATAATTTTTGATGCCTGGATTGGCGAGTAATGCAGCACACGATGTGCTAGCAAGCATCGGAATCTTCCTTTCATCACTTTAATGCATCGTTCAACACAACTTCTTGCTTTTTTTTAAGTTAATTTAAAATTTAGCTCGGATTGTGTGTTCGGATTCTTCATTGGTACCAATAGCCATGGCAGGCAAGGATATCCTAAATCATCTTAAAATAAAATATATAAAATTAGGCAATGAAAGCAAATATATGTCGTCCCAAGCAGCATCTACATTATCAACTTTGTACTTGATGGATATGTTGTGTAATACTGCACAAGTCATTATAATTTTTGATGCCTGGATTAGCGAATAATGCAGCACACGATGTGTTAGCAAGCATCGGAATCTTTCTTTCATCACTTCAATGCATCGTTCAACACAACTTCTTGCTTTTTTTTAAGTTTGTCTAAAATTTTGCTCGGATTGTGTATTCGGATTTTTCATTGGTACCAATAGTCATGGAAGGCAAGGATATCTTGAATCATCTTAAAATAAAATATATAAAATTAGGCAATGAAAGCAAATCTATGTCGTCCCAAGCAGCATCTACATTATCAGCTTTGTACTTGATGGATAAGTTGTGTAATACTGCACAAGCCATTATAATTTTTGATGCCTGGATTAGCAAATAATGCAGCACACGATGGGCTAGCAAGCATCGGAATCTTCCTTTCATCACTTCAATGCATCGTTCAACACAACTTCTTGCTATTTCTAAAGTTTGATTAAAATTTAGCTTGCATTGTGTATTCGGATTCTTCATAGGTACCAATAGCCATGGCAGGAAAGGATATCTTGAATCACCTAAAAATTATATATATATATATATATATATATATATATATATATATACATGTCTAAAGGGGTTTTGTCCTACATTTGTATAGAAGTTATCGTCCTACATGATTTGTGTAGCCCGATACCCCTTTAGATCTTAACACACAAAAATATGCCTGCGGGCATATATATTCTCATATATATTCCCTGCTGTGCGACCGTACCCGACCGTGCGATCAATAAAATAAAAAAAATTTTGTTCAAAGGTTTCAATAGAATAGAGTTTACTTGTTATATTCATTTAATTATTATTACGTTTATTTTAATTTATTTAATACATTTTCTAGTACAAAGTATTTATTTAAAAAAAGTACTTTTGTAATATTCATATTAATTAAATTACTTACGTTTTTCTTAATTAAAAGTTGTGTTTTGCCGTCAGTTACTGACTGGTCTAACGTTGTATGCTATTATAACTTATTACAATATGACCGAATAATATTTGAAAACAACAATAATAATATTTATAATAACTACATTTTTAATTATAAAGTTTTAACAATTACATATGTACAAAATATCTGAATTCAACCAACATTTAGAAAATAAGTGTTCATAAGCGTACATATCACAACGTTTATGACAGTATTTAAAACTGTAACAAAATCCTGAGATTATTTGACAAAATTAAAGATAAGTGTAATTCAGTAGAAAATTATGTAAAGTCTATAAATATTTTAATCAAATTGTTTATAAAAATGTTCAATATAATAAATAAAGTTATATATGTAAATTGAAAATTACTATAATTATAAAAGTATAATTTATATTTGCTTTGCTTTTGTTTTGTGTTTAGATTTTGTGGCATAGTAATCTAAATTTCATTTTTTTTTTTTTTTTTTAATTAAATAAGGTTGGATAATTATAATGCAATTCTTAAGTTATTAAACTTTATTATAAGATAAAGTTGAGTTGATACATTAATTATAAAAATATTACACATAAAGTTACAATGATTTATATTTGTACTGTAAAAACGCTTTGATCTGGACGTTGTTTTGTGTTTAAATTCTGTATGATTTTTTTAGTAAAAATGTGAGAGTAGTGAAGATGTGAAAGTAGTGAGAATGTAAAAGTTGTGAGAAAGTAAGAGTAGTGACAATGTGAAAGTTGTAAAAATTTAAAAATAGTAAGAATGTGAGAATAGTGAGAATGGGAGAAAAGTGAGAATGTGAGAATAGTGAGAATGTAAAAATAGTTAGAACGTAAAAGTAGTAGAATGTGAAAAAGTACAGAATGTGTGTAGTAAAGATGTAAGAGTAGTGAGAATATAAGAGTAGTAAAAAAGTGAGATAAGTAAGAATGTAAATATATTAAAAATTTGAGAATAGTTAGAAGTGAAATTTCAAAAATAGTGAAAATGTGAGAGTAATGAGAATGAGTAAGTAATAAGAATGTAAAAATAGTAAAAATGTGAGAAAAGTAACAATGTGAAAGTAGTAAGAAAGTAAGAGTAAAGAAAATGTGAGAATAGTAAGAAGGTGAGAGTAATAACATTGTGAGAGTAGTAAGAATGTAAGAATAGTGAGAGCGTGAAAGAAGTAAAACTGTAAAAATAGTGAAAATATGAGAGTATTGACAAAGTAAAAATAGTAAAAATGCAAGATTAGTGAGATTGTAAGAGTGGTAACAATGTGAGAGTAGTAAACATGTGATTGTAGTAAAAATGTGAAAACAGTGAAAGGTAGAAAATGCGACAATTTGAGAATGTGAGAGAAGAGACAATGTGAAAATGTAAAAGTAATAAGAGTGTGAGAGTTGTGACAATGCAAAAATAGTAAGATTAGTGAGAATGTGAAAGTAGTGACAGTATGAAAATAGTGAGAATGTAAAAATAGTGAGAATAGTAAAAATGTGAAAGTAGTAAAAGTAATAAAAATGTAAAAATAGTGAGTATGTAAACATAAAGAGAATGTGAAAGTAGTGAAAATGTGAGAGAAGCAACAATGTTTTAGTAGTGTGAGTAGTAAGAATGTAAAAGTAAAGTAAGTAAATAAAACAACTACTATGTTTTTACCACTAATTTATTATTGTAAAATTATATATAAGGCATATACAATTTTACAAAATACATTTCACGACTTAAGTTTCAACGTTTTACGGTCATTATCAAGTGATTATCACTGAAACTTAAGTCGTGAAATGTATTTTGTAAAATTGTATATGCCTTATATATAATTTTACAATAATAAATTAGTGGTAAAAACATAGTAGTTGTTTTATTTACTTATTAAATATGAAGTACCACATAGTAACCGTCGCAACCATCTTGATGATAAAAGTAAAGTAATAGTAAAATAAATTAGAATGTAAGAATGTGGGAATAGTATAAAATAAAAGATGCGACAATGTGAGAGTATTGACAATAGTGAGAATGTGATAGTAGAAAAAATGTAAAAGTAGTAAAACGTAAAACAGGTAAAATTGTGAGAATAGTGAGAATAATAAAAATGTGAGAGTTGTGAGAGCAGTGAGAATGTGAGAGTAGTACGATTGTATGAGTAGAAAAATAGTAAGCGTAATGAGAATGAGAAAACAGTAACATTGCATAAATAGCAAAAATGTGAAAGTAGTGAGAATGTGAGAATAGCAAGAATGTTAACGTAGTGAGAATTTGAAAGTTAATACTATAAGTAAGGAGAGTAGTAAGAATGTGAGAAAAGTGAGAATATGGTAAAAGCTACAATGTGAACATCTAAGGGCATCACAAACCTGTTAAAAACTTACTTTTAAGTTAGCAGTTTTGCTTGTTATTGGAATTAACCTGACAGAATCAAGAGAGAGCTCTCAATATGTCAATTCTAAAGTTTTACTATTCTTACACTGTCACTAATCTAACATTATTACTATTCTCACATTCTCAATACTTTTACAAACGTAATACTTTTATATTCTCACTAATTTTTTATTGCCGCTTCTCTCACATTTTGCTACTCTAAAAATTTTTTACTACTCTTACAGTCTTACTACTCTCACATTTTAACTACTCTCACACTCTCACTAATTTCACATTATCACCGTTTTCTCATTCTTACTACTCTCACATTCTTACTAATCTCACTATTCTCAAATTGACACTATTCTAACATTCTTACTATTTTTACATTCTCAACTATTTCACATTTTTTCTATACTTTCATACTCTTATTACATTCACATTTTTACTACTATCACATTCTACTACTCTCACATTTTTACTATACTCACATTTTTACTACTTTACATTTTCTTTATTCTCAAATACTCACTATTCCCACATTCTCACAACTCTCACATTCTTACTAATCTTGCATTTTTGAAACTGTTACATTCTCACTATTTTTACATTTTTGCATTATCTTTGTTTTCTCATTCTTACTACTGTCACATTCTTTTTACTTTTGCTATCTTTCTATTCTTACAATCTCACTATTTTCACATTGTCGCTTCTCTCACATTCTCACTACTCCCACATTCTTACTACTCTTACATTTTCATTATTTTCACGTTGTTACTACTCTCATATTTTTACTATTCTCACTATCTAACTACTCTCACATTGTAGCTTTTTTCACATTTTCAATATTTTCAAGTTTTCACTAATCTTATATTCTCACTATTCTTACATTGTCACTACTCTTACAATCCCACTACTCTTAAATTATCACTTTTCTCAAATTCTCACTACTCTTACATTCTTACTACATTCATATTTTTACTATTTTCACATAATCACTGTTTTCTCATTCTTACTACTCTTACATTTTTACTTTGCTGACTATTCTCACATTGTCACTATTCTAACGTTATTATTCTCACATTTTTATTACTTTCACAATCTTACTACTTTCACATTTTTTTTTACTCTTACATTCTTTCTACTTTCACATTCTCACTACTCTCAAATTCTCACTACATTCACATTCTTACTACTCTCACGTTCTTACTACTTTTACATTTTCACTATTCTCACATTTTCACTACTCTCATATTGTCGCTTCTCTCCCACTACTTTCAAATTCTCACTATTTTTACATTTTCATTACTCTCACATTGTCACTACTCTCATATTCTCACATACCTACGACTCTTATATTGTTGCTTTTATTACATTCTCACTACTTTTTTATTCCCACATTCTCACTATTCTCACATTTTCATTAATTTCATATTCTCACTATTCCTATATTTTTACTACTCTCACTATAACACTACTCTCACATTATCGCATTTGTCACATTTTCACTACTTTCTTATTCTTGCAACTCTTACATTCTCACTATTCGCACATTCTCATTACATCAATAATTTCTACTCTAACATTCTTACTACTCTCACATTCTTACTACATTTTTATTTCTCTCACATTTTCATTAATCTCACATTGTCCCGTTTTTCACATTCTAACTACTTTAACATTCTCACTACTCTTCCATTTCTCCATTTCTACTACTTTTACATTGTCGCTTCTCTCACATTCTCTCTATTCTTTAATTCTTATTACTCATACATTTTTACTCCTTTCACATTCTTACTACTCTAAACATTTTATACATAAATATTAACATGCTGTGACCGCGAAGGGTTAACAACTTGCGTAATCAGTGTACAAAATAAAAATAATCATTACAGAATCAAATAATAATACGTATTATTCGTAATCATTACATAATCAAGTAATCATTATATAATCACGTAATTATTTTATAATCACGTAATCATTACATAATCTTGTAATAAATAGTGTAATTATATATTAAAACACGCGTATTCAAATAATCAAATATTGATTACGCGTATTCAAATAATCAAATGTTCATATATATTCGCATGGTAAATTCAGTCGTGTCCAATCTGTACCTAATTGTGCCGCTAGAGATTTATTTATTAGACAATTTCACAGGTGTTTTTATACAACCCTTGTCATGTGCATGTGCAGTTGTTTATTTATTATATTAAAATAAATACCTACTTCAGTCGAATATAATTTTTCACTGATACAAATGTATTATGTATTGTTATTATTTTTGTTGAAAAGATTTATATATCATCAAGATGGTTGCGACCATGTGGTACTTCATATTTAATAAGTAAATAAAACAACTACTATGTTTTTACCACTAAATTAGTGGTAAAAACATAGTAGTTGTTTTCTTTACTTATTAGATTTTTATATGTTTATTTTTATTTATTTTTTAATATAATAAAATTCTTGGTTGTGGATTTTTTCTAATCTACATATAACATTAATAAACATCAAAATAGGTATATTTTTAGTTTATGTTCTTTTATATAAAAGAAATTGTAGTAAGTACTTTATTGAAGATTATTATAAAACATAAGTATTATAATAGTATATTAATATTAAGCATCAAAATAATTTTATAATTTATATAAAATAATTAATGCATGCAATTTAGAATTATTGAATAATCATGTATTTATTATATAATCACATAATCATTTTCATAATCACGTATTTATTGAATAATCACGTATTCATTGAATAATCATGTATTCATTACATAATCATATAATCATTACGCTTAAATTAAATAATCACGTAATCAATGCGCATGCATTAAATAATCACATAATCAATGCATAATCATAATCATAATCATGTAATTATTACTTAATCACGTAATCATTACATAATCACGTAACATTTTGTACATTTGTACATTTTTTTACTTAGTTGTTAACCCATCCTGTGATCGTTACTTTTATAACTTCAAATCTGTCTTTAATATTGTAATCCGCATATTAAAAACCTCATGTTTTGATTAATTTAAAATTCAGTTTTATTTGAATCAATAGATTTTAAAAATGAATATTGTAATATGTTTGTTTACTAATGTTTTTAGTACTATCATCAACTTTATAACCTGCATACTTTAAAAGTTTTGTTTACTTAATTAAATTTAAACATTTTGTACATTTTATTTTCTACGCCGTTTTGTAGGAGTAATTTAATATTACGTATTTTATAAAACAATTATAGTTGTAATTGAACTTAAACAACAAGTTTTTCTTTAATAAATTTATTTTTTATGATTTTTTCCAACTTATAGTACAACAATAAGATATAAAAATAATTATAAATTAGGTCATATTTGTCGATGTTGTATTAAGCTTTTTTTAACAGCCAAGAAATAATTAATTAAATGTATGCATAATTTAAATAACATTTGCATCCACTGCGATAAAATGTCTGCATTTTTCTTATTATTTCCTACACAATTTGTATTTGTAAAGATAAAGTTGTAAAATCGAATTCTATTCACATGTAAACGCACGTGCACAATTTTATGGGGCCATAAATCTTAACGCACTTTAATCACTGACTTTAGAGCTACACGGGCAAGAGACCCGTTTAAGTTATTGATCCTAAAAATGTAGCGCGAAACCATATAAGTCGCAAAACTATAGTCCTACGTAGGAGGAAAATCTCATGGTGGACTACTCCAGAATAGACGTAACTAATGTTGGACGAAAGTACTTAAAATAAACCTATATATATATATATATATATATATGTATATATAATAATGAAAACAAAACTGTTGTTATCTATTAATATAATTTATACAAAGTAACTTTTAGATTTGTGGTGTTGCAAGACACTAATAAATTTATGAGAAATGATTTTCATTTTCATACTCGGTTTTCATAATATTTGCAATAATAGAATTTCTCCAAATAAGAGCATCACGAGTGCTCCCAGGCCAGCTAGCCGCAATGCTAATTATATTCAAATCATTATCACATAGTTGAAAATAAACATTTTAAATATAAATAAAAAATAATATTTTGATTGTACATACTATCTGTGCATTTATAGAGTGATACCTTTCCTATTAACATAAACATGTTTGTTAAGAAAAGGTTTCACTATGGCAGCATGTGTGCCATCAACTGCACCAATCACATGTGGCAATCTTTGTCGCAGAAAACTAGAATTATAATTTATTATACCTATTTATATATTGATTTATATTACAACTCATCCAGCTTTGCATAAATTTCATTTGTCATTGTTACGAAGAATTTTGATCTACGTGTTAGGATTAACCTAACGTTGTGGATGGTTGGTAGTGTTTGAAGAACTTAGATAAAAGATATTTTATTATAATGTTCAAAATTATTTACTACCAATTTATTCAATGACAGTAACTAACACAAAAAAAGATCAACCCTCTCTTTTTTTTTATATTCAATGTCGACTCGTTTTAATATGATCATTACTATTAGAGATGAGGTAAATAATATTATTTAAATATATTAAATAAAATTAATTTAACACTTGGTTGACTAAGTGTGGTTAGCATGCTATTGTCGATGTTGCGCTGGTAGATTTCATTTGCAAACAAAATTAATGCAGCTAAAACCTATAAAAATTTCTAAATTAATTTACTTATTCAACAAAACTTATCTTCATATATTAAATATATAAACAACTTTTAAAAGAATGCTATGACTGATCATTAAAATTATAAATATATATTCTTACAGAGATTGCAGTAGGAATCCCATGATTGCCACGATTCCTAGGATTTACATTCTCCATTATTTTGATTAAATCACTACAAGCCGCTTTATTCAATCTGAAATATTTCTCAAACTGGGTCTCACTCAGAGAGAAAGGGTTTTGTGTGTGTCTCTTAAATTTCTACGAGCCAGACGAAGTTCTTGAATAATATAAATTTTATGTTTTTTTTTTTTTAAGAAGTGTTAAAATTGAAATGAAATATATTAAACCGATTAATTTGATGGATTTCATCCTTCTGAAGATGATAGAGTTTATCCAGTCTCTCCTATCACTAACCGTTTTTGAGTTTTTTAGTGCAAAAATCTTAAAACTGAAAAATGTTTGATAAGGGTGATTTTTTTGACCTTTACCGATTTTGATGAAAATTAATTTACTGACTAATTTTGATGCCAGGAATACGAATCTTACATTTAAAAATTTGATAAAAAATTACTTCATTTGTTTTTTGTCGATAAATTGTGTTTTGAGCAGTCAAATTATTGCAAATTGATGAAAATATTAATCCGAATTTCCGTATTTTAAAAGCTATAAATGCTTTGCAAGGTCACAAAATCAGAAAAAAACAGTATAAATGGCAAAAAAGTGAAAAAATCGATTTTTAATAGTGCAAAAATTATGGATATAGATTTTTTAATTACTTATGAAGTAAAAAAATTAAACTTTATGCAATCGGATATTTAGATAACCTAAAGTAATTTTTAACCCTTCTCGAATTTTTTTAAGGGTTGTATACAGGGTTTGAGTGGCTGAAAAAAATTGTGTTTAAAGACCACCCAAAACTCCACTTTCATGTTTTTTTTTTAGAATTTTTCCTTCAATAGGTGCGGAGAAAAAAAAAACGAGAAAATCCTATTTTTTGCCAACTATGGAAATGCGAATTTTTAAATCTTACCAAACATGTTTTTTTGATACTAGAACAATAATTATTGAGGTAATTTGGATATTCGTGATGGGGGCCATTTCACTTATGTTAACCGGGGGGACCCTTTATTGCAATATCGAAAACAATATTGAAAATTGTGAAACTGATGAATATTTTAATTTGTACTTAACGTCTCTCGATTGTGATGATGTGGTACTTATATAATTAGAACAATCAATTACAATGTACCACTCTTAGTACAATTGTAGATCTAAGGGCCGCTTGTGCACCTCGCTTAACTGCTTAATTGATACTTTATTTCCAAGTGGAGCTTATATTTGTTGCACCATTTACTAAGAAGAACATAAAAACCTTTAAGTGGAACTTATCGTAAGCCGAACCAATGACCTAAAATTTGCTTTACAAAATTAGATTGTCTTTGTAATTTTTATAAAAAATCTTAAGATTGTGTGTATTACACACTACTTCAAGTTACAAATGGATAGATTTTTAGATGCGTTTGATGATGATCTTGAAATCCTTGAAATTATTAATCATGGATTTCCAAGAAGAATTTATGTCCGATCACATCATTTTGATAATTGGGATGCAAAAGATTTTTTTTGCTGTTTTCGCATACAGAGCTCTCTACTCGAATTGAGAGTGAAGTAGAGTTTCCTTACGATAAGTAAGTGCACTAATGACTTGGTTAAATTTAAATTAAATTTGCTACAATTATAATTTTTGCAGAAATAATTGCGTTGCTCCTATTGACCAGTTGTTATTAACACTGCATGGGAGTTTGCAGGAGTGTCAATAACAAATAATTTGCAAATGAACTAAAAATTTATTATCACAAAACCTATATTCTAGATACATAATATAAAACAAACATAACAAAAATTCATAATACTGTAATAAAATGAGAAATTCTATTGCACTTATTATAAAGTACTTTATAAGAACATAAAAAAAATACAAAAACTATAAGATTATAAATAAATAATAACAAATCAAAAATCTAATTGGCATAGGTAAAGCAGTGGAGGTATTTCTGTAAATATGCTTTTTTTATACTAGTTTCCAACTTCAAAGATTGTTTTTCCAATTTGCTCATAACTGTTTTATGTTTCTATAAAACTCTTGCTTGCCCTAGATCTATTTTGGAAATTTCTAATTTAATATCGGTAAGGTCAGTATACTTTTGTGAAATATCATTTAACGGTATATAACAATAAGGTAAAATTTTCCGTTAATTTTGCTTACTTTTTTGGAATTTTGAATGGTTTAGAGCGGTGTTTCCCAACGTGGGGCCAACGCCAACGATTGTTAAGGGGGGCAATTCGAAAATGGACTCGACACAAGTTTAACCCTTTTGGTCCGGGCCATTTAAATGCAATGCTAGAATAAGTATTATAAATTTGTTATATGGTTTCATCACCCTTATTGAGTTATGTGTAAAAATATATTAACAACAAAAACTTTGAACAGTTTTATTGGCTCCAAAAATGTGAAGTAAATGAAACCGCTATACTTGTTATTGTCGATCATCTGAAAATTCTATCGGCTGATTTAAAAGAAAGATTTTCTGATTTAAAACAAATTGATTTTCTAACATGGAACTCGCTGAAATGCAAAATGATGAGTCAGTTAAAACTTCATTTCATATAAAAGGAGCTATGGCAAGGCTTTGTGAGGAAACAGAAATTAATTACCCAAATTCAACCAAATGTGCAAGAAAACTATTGTTACCGTTTCCGTTCTTCATATTTAGCTGAATGTGGATTTAGTGCTGTACATGATTTACTGGTAAAAAAAAGAAATCGTTTTGATATAACACAACGGGGAGGCTTGAGACTGAAGCTTACCAAAATGGAACCATAACATAAAATCTTTGTGCAGCAAGGATCAAGCGCAAGGATCTCACTAAACTAAAATATTAAATTAATATAGAAAAATATTTATTAAAATTATTTTGAATTTGAATTTCAGTTTTTCATTATATGTTTTGAAAATTTACTTACTGTGTTTTGTTAACAATTTCTTAGTGATTTCTTCTTAAAACCTATCTTAAGTGAATAATTCAATTTTTTAATATTAAAAGTTGTGTATAAGTTATATAGGGGGACATAAGAGTTTTAGAAAGGCTTAGGTGGGGCATAGCACATAAAAGGTTGGGAAACACTGGTTTAGAGTGTAAATTCCCCAATCCAGATTTTCATGTGCGTCATTTTCAGGTTTAGAATTTTCTATATCATTATTATAATTTACATTATTATTTGTGTTTATTACATCACCAGTTTCTTCATGTTCCTATACATAATAAAAAGATAATCATGAAAAAGTATTGAAAAATAAGTACGTTAAAGTGAGATACGATTATTGTACGAAGGGCACTGCAAGAGTTCGCGGAATCAAGTACTGCCTGTATTGCCAGCGTTTTGCAATTGTCATATTCGTAAAATTTTACGTTTTTCACATATAATTCAGTCGACAGTTTGATATCAAACTGCTCGGTTTCGTTTCAACAAAATTTAACGAGAGTAATAATTCTGTGAAAAATGGAAATTTGAAGCACCATCCAAAACTATGATTTACAAATGGTTCGCAGAATTCAAGCGTGGAAGGATGACGATCTTCGCGAAGGTCGTCCATGCACTTTTGTAGTCGAGAAAAATATTGATGTGCGTGAAGTGATTTTGTCAGATTGGCATGTGACCTATAGTGAGATAGAGGCATCCTTAGGCATTGCAGCAAAATAAATACATACGATTTTGCACGATCATTTGCATGTCAGGAAACTTTGCTGTCGTTGGATCCCACACAATTTGAAAGAAGAACAAAAACAGGCACGTGTTAAGTGGTGCAAGGAAATGCTAAAGAAATTTGAAGGGAGTCGTTCAAATTCGGTATATAACATCGTAACAGGTGACGAATCTTGGATATATTCATATGAGCCTGAAACTAAACAGCAATCGAATGTATGAGTGTTTCAAAATGAACGTAGACCCACAAAAGTGGTGCGTTCACGAAGCGTTTCGAACAGAATGTTTGCTTGTTCTTCGGAAAAACGGGTCATGTTGCAACTGTTGCATTAAAGGATCGAAAGACAATTAATGCTGACTGGTACTTCAATTTGTTTGCCGGAAGTTATCGCTGAAATCAGAAAGAACAACATAAACCGGCGAATTATTGTTCATCATGACAATGACCAGTAACAACATCCAATTAATGACTCATTCCCATATTCGCCTGATTTATCGCCCAATGACTTCTTCCTATTTCGACATATCAAAAATAAAATGCGTAGCGAGCGTTTTTTCGCCTGAAGGAACAGCATAAACAAATCATTGTTCATTTTGACAATGCAAGCGCTCACACAGCACGAACGTCCAATTAATGACTCATTGCCTATTTCGCCTGGTTTATAGCTCAATGACTTTTTTCTATTTCGACATATCAAAAATAAAATGCGTGGCGAGCGCTTTTCATCGCATGAAGAGGCCGGCCGTTGAAGCATTTAAATCACTTGTTTTGGAGGAACCTCGCTCAGAGTGGCAAAATTGTTTTGAAGATTGGTTTCATCGGATGCAAAAGTGTATAGATTTTAAAGGAGAATATTTTGAGAAGCAATAAAGCGATTTACATAACGTAATTTGTGTTTTGCTTTACATTTTCCGCGAACTTTGGCAGTGTCCCTCGTAATATAAACACGGTACTCTCTAAATGTCAACAACAATAATTATTAAATAGTCAATTATTAATAAAATACTTACATCTACTGAAATAATAATTTCTTCAAATTGATTGGTTTCTATCACTGTCAAATTCGTTACATAAAAGACCATCTACTGTTTAAGCATTCATTACATCCATTATTGTTTCAAAATTTGGGTCTTTATTTGTGTAGCCAGTTCCACCGCCAGTTAATTTGATTTAAAAATTTTCTTTTGCTCTCTCTTTCTTAACTTCCTTTTTTTTTTGTCGTACATTTTACGCAATGATTCCTTGCTGCAATAAACTCCTTCCAAACATTTTGCATTAAACTTCATAGTTATTCGATCCCATGCCATATCTTTATCTTTCCAGGTAAACAGCATCTGTTTTCTTGTTTTCAATTATTTGGTTTTCTTCTAACCCCAAAGAAAATAAATAGTTTATTTCTTCATTAGAAAAATTTCTGGCTCTTTTCCTCTTGTGTTTTCTGTTTTCTTCCGACATTTTTAACTACAAACAATAACTTATTTAATGTTCTCATAGTTCTACAAATCACAAAGATATTGGAACTCTATATTTTATTTTTGGAGCACGAGCAGGTATAGTTGGAACCTCCCTTAGATTATTTATTCGTGCTGAACTAGGAAATCCTGGAACTTTAATTGGTGATGATCAAATTTATAATGTAATTGTAACTGCTCATGCTTTTATTATAATTTTTTTTATAGTTATACCAATTATTATTGTTATTGGAGGATTTGGAAATTGACTTGTCCCACTAATACTCGGAGCCCCTGATATAGCTTTCCCTCGAATAAATAATATAAGATTTTGATTATTGCCCCCATCATTATTATTAATAAGAAGAATAGTTGAAAGAGGTGCTGGAACAGGATGAACAGTGTACTCCCCACTATCATCCAATATCGCTCATGGAGGATCTTCAGTAGATTTAGCAATTTTTAGACTCCATTTAGCAGGTATTTCATCAATTCTAGGAGGAATAAATTTTATTACTACAGTAATCAATATACGTTCAATTGGTATAATATTATATTATAAATAATAATTTATAAAAACAAAATTAAATTAATTAAAAAATATTTAAAACATGAATATATTATTTACTTATCGTATAAATGAAAGTTAAAATTTTTCTTGTTAAATTAATTCATATTTATTATTATTATTTTTGTATGTCATTTTTTAATCTTAATTGTATCTTTTATTTATATATGTATATTTATATTGTAGAGCCCTGAAGAAGGATCAAAAACGATCCGAAATATTGGCTAATTTTAAAAGATTATTTAATATGTAAATAATAATTAAAAATTTTGACCATTCCCTCAATATTATTTTTTTATCATATGAAAATTAACGATATTCATAAAGAAATTGTTTTTAGTTGAATTATTTGGCAACTTTTTACTTATTTTTGTATTTTTATAAGTTATTAATACATATGTTAACCTATACTATAACCTCAAATACTGTGAATTAATACAGAAAATTAGACATTTTCAAGTCAAAGAGTTGTGTCTATTTAATTATACGTTACGCTTTAATGGACCAAAACGTGCGTTAAATTTAATGAATAATTTAATAAACGTCATTACTAATGAGTAATATGTATCGCAGACTTTGTAAAACATCCAACAATCTACGAATAAATTTATAGAACTGCAGCAATACTGTGCCTTGTTTTTATACGGAATTTTATTTTATTTGAGAACAATCTTTACAAAAACATACTTTTGGAGAAAATTAAAATGATTAAAATATTATGAAAATCTCAGTGGTTAATATATGTATGTATGTTTAAATTATTATTTGGCAACGCCGGCAGCATGCATGCAATGCGTGTTCTACAATTTATTTTTGTTTCGTGGGCAAGGGTAAAGCCTCGTTCATACTCATCCGATTTGCGATATGCGATTTTTTTAATTGTAACAAAATATTTCTCGCAAAATCTCGTTCATACTGATCCGGTTTTTTTATTGCGATTTTTTCTAGTGACATTTTGTTTTTATTTTAGTAACTTTTATATTTATACTAATATTTTATTTAAAAATTAGATCTATAATACCTTTCAAAACTTAAAAATATGTTTTAATTTAATTATACTTGTTTTAAACAATAATTATTTTATTGTATTTAAACATTATTTAAAGTTTAAAAGTAAAATTATTTATTTTTAGTATTTATATGAACCAATTTTCACCACATATTTAAAACTAATTATTTTTGTAAACATAGTTTTATGTAATTTGTAATAATCAGTAAAATTATTATTTTTTTAAATACATAACCTATATGACATATCAACCTTTAAATGAAATGAAGTTAGGCGTTTTTATTAAAAATAAAATCGCACAATGTTCAAACTGATTCAACTTTGTCCGATTGATAAAAATACAAAATATCATCAAAAATGACTTTCGAAAATACAATTTAAAAAAATTAATTTTATCAAAGTTAACCTCGAGAACACATAAACAAATGTAGATATGTTACAAAACGCGTCATTTTTTTAAAATATTTTTGTTATATTGTTGGAGTTGAATTATTTTACTTTATTTGGTGTTTTAATTAATAATTAACATTGGAGATTGTTAGTATTTAATAAATAAATTGTTTTTAGCATTAAATTATTGTACGTAAGTTTGGCAACAGCGCGCGAAACGTCGGTTCAACAAAAAGTATAATGAAGTGAAGTTACAAATACAAACATAACCACAATCTGATCTGTTTCATTACAGAACTGGCGTTTGATTTAATAACTGTAAAATCTGATTTAAATTTAGCGAAACTTTCAATTACAGTTATTTTAACAATAATATTTAATTACAATTCATTTAATTACATTATTAATAAAAATTCAATGGCATGAAGTTAGGTACATTCTTAAAAAAATCGCAAAAAGTTAAAATAATCGCAATTTTTGTTTTCGACAGGCGGCCATTTTTAATCGCAAAAAAAATGAAAAAATCGGATGAGTATGAACGAGGCTTAAGGGTCGGGATTCGTGACTCGACAAAGAAACCTGTGTCAACAACATCGGAACATGCGGGGCGCGCCGCGCGGGAACAGTCGGGTAGCAACCACATCACTGTTCGCCGCGCGTCTACTAGATCTCTGCACAGCATTCAATGGCATTCATTCAAGCGCGTTCCGTCATATATGATTGGGAATTCAGTGCATTTGTTTGAGATAGTTGCAATCATATTATAAACAAAAAATGCATTTTGTTAACGTGTATTCATGTAATTCATCAAGATCTACAATGGTTGAGGTTATAATTACAGTTTTTGTATATTATCGCCAAGTGAAGAGCAAATTGCACTTGTAAAATACAAACCAGCAAATCGGTACTATTGACGTCTATAAAGTGCAAACAATAACTCGTGGAAATATCTACTTCATTGGGAAATATATACCAAATGTGGTTATACATACTGATAATAACAGAAAAATGTTAGTGAAAAAGAAAATAACTTTTGTTAAGAAAAGTACTGTGAGATTACACATAGAAGATTATAACTGGAGAATGTGAAAACCGATGTTAAACATTTTACATAAATAGTGAAGAAATAGCGGTCATACAAAATCAATTTTATCATTGATTTTTTAACAATATACATAGTGGTTGAAATAAACCACACGTATAGACTAAATCAATATGACTACGAACGAGGCTTGTTATATTTAATTTACCGGAATTGGTTTTTATTTGGGTCTTCTATAAAATGTTCTTTTGGCGTTTCAATTTATTTCATCTGTTTTCCATTATATTAACAACTATACATAGTGGTTGAAATAAACCACACGTATAGACTCGATGAATATGATACGAGGTTTGTTATATTTAAATTAATTTACAATAAATGGTTTTTATTTCGGTCTTCTATAAAATGTTCCTTTGGTGTTTCACCTTATTTCATCTGTTTTCCTTTATATTAACAACTATACATAGTGGTTGAAATAAACCACACGTATAGACCCGGATCAATATGAATGCGAGGCTTGTTATATTTAAATGAATTTTTTTATTTTGGTCTTCAATAAAATGTTTCATGGTTGTTTCACTTTATTTCCTCTGTGCTTACATACCAAATCAAATGAATACGAGGCTTTTGTATTAAAATTGATATGCAATAAATTGTTTTTGTTTTGGTCTTCTAAAGAAGATTGATGTTTTACTTTATTTTCTCTAATTTCCATTATACATATTAACTATATATAGTGGTTAAAATAAACCACACGTTTAGACTAAATCAATATGACTATAAGGTATTTTTTGTACAACTTATTTTTGTTTTAGAGCCTTTTGACACAAGACTTTGATTTATTTATTTTTCGTCGTGGTGCAATCGGCATCATCGGTATTTAAGACCAAAACATCGATAGTTTTAATTTTATAGATTTATTTTTTATAAGAACGGTGTAATAAAAAAACTTCTCTTACATAAGAAATATATTTAGATAAAAAATGAACAGCATTGATATGAATACCTTAAAATAAAATATTAAAATTTTATTAAGAAAATAACCAATTATTTTTGTTGATAAATACTAATGTTTACATTGTTTGGTTTTAATCTTGACCTTCTTTCACTGATAATTTGGCCTGTGGTACTAAATGTTCTTTCGTATTTTGCTGATGGTTTGATTCAATTCTGAAGCCATAATAAAAACTTGTACAATAGAAAATAATTTATTTGTTTTTATTTACCTTTCAAAACAGAGGATCTGTAGAATTTTGCTTCTCTAAATATTGACGTTTTTGGATTTGCTGCAATATTTTTCGACTTTTTTTAGACCCTTCAACAAAGGCAAAAAGTGATTTTTTACTGGTGTTGATTGTGCTTCCTCAATGTTATTTTTTGTTTTCTTTATAGGAAGATTTGTTTCTTGTTTCACAAATGTTGCATCTTGTTTGGCGTTGTCTGGACTTAAAACCCTTCTTTTTTTAAATCTGGGGTCTAATATTGTTACTATTCTAGTTGTTATGCCGATTCTACTAGACTCAAACAATTAAACTACTAAATAGTCCAAAGGTAATTAGAATAATTGAAGAAATTGTTATATATTTTGAACCACACACTTTTCTTTGTAGCATTATCAATCCAACTCAAACATCATTCCATATCACCCAAGATAATTAGCTCATATGCACTTAAAAGAATAGGATTATTGCGCAGCTTTAACAATTTTTGATTAAGAATTTCTATTATACTTTTTAATTATTTTGTTGGAACAGGAGTCAATTGCTGATCTGTGATGTGTGACTTTTCCACAACACTTTTGCAACTAACAATGCAGCTTTTAATTCAAAATTTGATTAGTAAAATGACATGTTACTGATATATATATGATTTTGAAGTGATCTAGGTTCATATGAGGGGTGTAGTTTCAAAAGGTACAATCTCCACCATAACGAATTGTTAAAACTGACTTTTTTACAAAAACATTTTTTTTAACATTGTTATAAATTTAAATTAATTTGATCATTTAAATTATCAGAATAAATCAAATTATAGATTGGAGATTGTCACTTTTTAAGTAGCCCAAAAACACGATCTGGCGGTAGGAAGATTGACCTCTAATCGGGAAAATTATATCAACTACTTTAATATTAACTTTTGTTGATAGCTATTTGCCACACATACTTAGCAAACTGGTACTTTTATTTTAACCACCACAGCCATCACATACCAATCTTAACTTTGTAATGTTAGTTAAGATTAACATGTTCCATTGCATGGAAAAAGCATGATGCTATTTTATTTGCCTCTTTGGTAAATTCATTTTCAGTGCAACAATAGCTGCGAACTGTAGATGGATTGATTTTTCCTTTTAAGGGCTGATATTTCATAGTTTAATCTTTTGTTTAATTCAGTTTGTGATCTGAGATTAATTTAATAAATGTATTTTAAGTTTGTAGTGAAATCTCTGAAATATTTTTTTATTTTTAACTTTATTTTATTTATGTCTTTTTATTCTGTCATTTTTTTTTTCAAAGAATAATTTTTGCTGAAATTTTTCCCAATCGAAAATGTTATTTGATTATAAACGTTCAGGTACTTTGCGATTCAATGTTGAAAGTTATGGATATTGTTTGTTGGCCAGGATTAACTTATAATATGACCATATTTAATGATTTTCCGTTGGAGACGCCGTTTGGATAATAACGAGTTAAATCCCCTTAATTATTTTATGTATCAATGGATATGCCTGTAAAACATATTTATTGACGCCATCTGAAAGTAGATACAACAATTGCTACTAGAAATTTGGTTGAGCGGTTTTTTGTTGTAATTAAAAGAAACTGGAATGCAATTTCTAAGTGATTGTAGCAACATTTGCATAATATCTGTGTTAATTTGGGAGATGACATGGAGAAATGTTATGTTTGAAAATATAGAACCTAATTATATATAAAATGTGGATAATAAAAATACCTCTGTCTTCCGCATTTCTGAAAAGTACCTTTTTTTGATAATTTGTAAAATTTCAATTTCTTTCGATTTTTTTTTTTTATTTGATGTTTTTAATTTGAAACATTTTTTTTTATTTTTCACTTTTTTTTAACTTGTTTGATGGTACTTTGTTTTTTTCTAAGTTATTATTTTGCTCTTAAACAATATCATAACAATAATAATCAATTCTAAATCATAATATACTGTTAAGATAAAACTAAACTTTACTTACAACGGGCATTGTTACAATTTTATTAGAATCGAAGTTATTTGCCAACCCAGAGAGTTGAGAAGAATCTTCTTTCGTTGTTTGTTTTTTGTATGTTCTACCTCTTGTCTTATACATTTCACACTAAAAAAATGTTATATTTTAGAATATATATTATATTAAGTTTTTATATCTAAATTTGGTACCGTATTTATTTCTATTGTTACCTAAAACAGGACGAACATTTGCTTTGAAAGGTAACCGAGTAGTGTAACGTCCATTTTTATCTCTAAAAACAGTTTTTACAAAGTAATCTTAACACAGAATTTCTTCTGGTGATAAAAAAGAAACTGAAGGAGCACGAATCAAATCAATTGCTCAAGAAATGGACAAACAAATTCATCCATGCCTAAGTAAGGAATTCAAGGCCAAACTAGTTTTAATAATCTCGACCGGAAGTGAATTGCTTAAACAAAGTTTCTCCAAAGGCAGCCAACCGAGATTTATGTCAGAAGCCTTGTTGAAACAAGACGAGTCCCTATGGACGTACTTCTCTACATCTGAAAAAGATGGAATGTTGAAGTCACAGGGGTCTTGTTGAAACAAGCCGAGTCACTAACGACGTACTCCTCTGCATCCGAAAAAGATGGAAGGTTGACGTCAGAGGCCTTGTTGAAACAAGACGAGTCACTAACGACGTACTTCTGTGCATCCGAAATAGATGGAAGGTTGATGTCGGAGGCCTTGTTGAAACGAGACTAGTCCCTAACGACGTACTCCTTTGCATCTGTAAAATATGTAAAATTTATTGAATTTCCGTGTTTGATAGAATCGGACAACTCAACAGTCGGGTCCAGTTCATCGACATCGAATTTAAATGAACACACATAGAATTCGTTATGTTTAGTTCATTTTCAATCCCATTTTTACAGATAGTGATGAGCTATCCAACCTAAGTTAGTTAAGATAGCACTCGGATTTCCCTTAATATGTGCTGGGCGAAGTGAAGTAATATCCAAAACAGATTCCACTCCCAACAAAATATTTACAGGTGACATTACATGAAAATAAGGATCTTTTAATTTCATCAGAAATAGGAAAAGTGGGCAGATCAGCTGAAATTCCTTTGGATGAATTTACTTAGGACTGACCCACTTCATTCAAAGAAAAATGACAACTTCTTCTTGAAAGTTGCAGTCTGTTAGCTAATTCCTGAGTTATGAAATTGACTTGACTTCCTGAATCAATTATCAAACGGCAGTCTACCCAAAATCCATCAATGTTGCAGATTATCGCTTGTGCAGTTCCTAAAAGAGCTATAGAATTCGTGAATGATTGAGCACTCACAGAATTCAAAGACACAGAATTTAAAAGAGACCCATTAATTAGAGTTGAAAGGTTTTTCTTTCTTAATAATCATTGCATGTGAAATCTTCTTAGATGTCCGGTCAAAATACAACAAAGTGTTGTGATCCTTCCGACCACATAATACAATTTTATGGCCAACTTAATTTCCAGTAAACGTGATTTTGTCTGAACTACCACATTTGTATTTGAAGAATTCTGAATTGACAGAGAATTCTGATTTGACAGAGAATTCTTATTTCATCAAATAATAACCAGACTAAAATTTAGTTGTCAGATTATTAAGATCAACATTAAACTCCTTATGATTAAAGGTCAATATGGATAATTGATCCAACAAATTCTCATGGACCTCTAAACTCGACAATAAAATAAATCTTCGGCTCTCACCTTAAAGATATTCCAACCGGCTGGCAGATTGTCGGTTCAGCCATCAGAAAATGTTAGATTTAAATTGATAGGAAAAAAATAGAAAAAACCGTACCGTAAAAGCAATAAATGTTTATGTAATTTCCCAAAAAAAGGATAAACTGAACCGGACAGGGCCAAATTAAAATGATCTCTGTTTTTTCATTTTTCGAGTAACGGAAATATATTTTTTCTGTCACACAAAACAAACCTTTTTCTAATACCAAACGGTTATTATTATCCAGTTCTTTTATTTTATTGTCAAAAATTATTATTACATAAATATATCAACAAATATTTTTAATTGTGTTTTGTCAGATCTATGTTTCTATTTCACTAACGGTGTTTCCAGAAGTCGTATACAGTTCTTACGGTTATATTTCTTAATTTTATTTTTTTTTTTTTTTTAGTTCATCCAAGGTGTGCATACGACTTTTAAAAACATTATTTTTTTAAATTTCCAAATAAATAAAAATCACATGGAGTGAGATTTGGAGAATCTTCTACTTATTAATCGATCTTCATAAAATTCTCTTAAGTAATTTATTGCCTTATTTGCCGTATGAGCAGTAGCTCCGTTTTGTTTAAGAAAACCATCTGAAATTATACTGCGGTACCGTTTTGCATTTGTATTCATTAAGAAATACAGGTCAAATTATTCTTCGCCTTGAAATTGCAACCCAAATACCAATTTTAATTGGGCGTAAACTTGTTTCGTGCAAGTTATGGGGTTTGACAGCAGCCCAGGTTCGATCATTCTGGCTGTTTATATCTTTTGATAAATGAAACCAAGCTTCATCAGTAAAAAAGATTTTATCCAATATTTTATTATTGTTTAAGTGTTAATTAAACCAGTTACAATACGCTACACGTAGTTTATAGTCAAGTGGAAATAATTCTTGAACTAACATTAGCTTTTCTACAACTTCTATATGAAACTCCAGTTTGAGCTGATAGTTAGTTCAATTACTTTTAGGGACTTTGCTCTAGTTGATACTGTATATCGTCAACAACCTCTTCAGTAGACTAAAAGATTCTTTTTCATCTTGAACTTTCCATTACACTATTATTATTAATCCTTACAAAAGTGACAATTCTTCGGTCGTTTTGAATAATTGCATCTATGCTGGATATCCAATTAAGAAGATATGCTCCTCTGTTATCTTCAAAGTTAGACCCTCACGCCATAGATTTAATAAGCAAATTTTTTTTTTTTTTCGTTATTTGTCATAGATGTTGAAGCTTGATGCCATAATTTTATCCACTTTATCCTTGTACACTGAAAATTTTTCTGCTTTACAGGTATGTCCAATTATTTCTACAATTTTTTAAATTTAATATCTATAATCCTTGTTTTTTTACTAAGGCTTTCTTTGGTTTTGGAAACATGATTATATCTATTTCATCACACCTGGTCTGAGCTGCAGCATCGTGGGCTATCCTTGCAGTGTCAACGTTAATTTGTAGAAACTTGTCCATTTTGG
This sequence comes from Tachinus rufipes, assembly GCA_963932245.1. NCBI lineage: Eukaryota > Metazoa > Arthropoda > Insecta > Coleoptera > Staphylinidae > Tachinus > Tachinus rufipes. The sequence continues at coordinate 45,961,924 of OZ010743.1, read as the reverse complement.
GATGCCTTTTCTAGCTTTCCTCTATAATTTTTCTAAAAATTGGGCATACGGTTGAGTCAGATCAATGTTTTGTATTACAATAAATACACAGAGTTGTATTTGTGCACTGTTTAGCTTGATGTGCTGGTTTGCAACATTTTAGATATTCCGGGTTATCTTTTTGTTGGGACAGCTTTAGACAATTTGTGCACCTTGCTATATAAACACTCTTTCTTATTTGTGCACTTTAACACCAGCCAATTTTAATTTTTTCCGCTTTCATAAGAGCAAAAGCTGCTTTATCGAATATGGCATGGCAAGTGTTTCATTTTTGTTACCACTTCTGGTTGGTCTTATATTTTTTTATTTTATGTGAAGGATCTTTTTTCTACAATTTTTCATGTTTTCACTTACAACACCAGCATTACTCATTTTTTTGCAATATTTTTTAAGACCTTTCAATTTGCCCTTCATCTCTAACAATGAGAAGATTACCGTTTTTGGTTTTTCTTATTGTTTATACATTGTCTCTCTATCCTGTAAAGGGTCCGCTTTTGTTTTAGTTTTTTTTAATAAATTAGCATAAGTGGTCATTTGTGTTTGCTTTAACAATTGCGTCCGTATTTATTGTTCTTTTACTTGCTTGCTTTGGATTGATTTTTTATTTTTTTTTTCTGGTTCTTTAAAATTTGGTGAAACGTATGCATTAAGAAATTTTTATCGGTTCATTAGGTTTGAAACCTTTAAGAAATATTCTACGATTTGGTTTTATGTCGTTTTTTAAATTTAACTTTTAAAATTGCTTTTTTGTTCAAAAATAGCCACTTATTTTTCGACTTAATTTTGTGCAAATAAGTTGATTTTATGTAAATTGTTTCTCCGACCAGTGAGATGCTAGGCACTCTGATGATGGGTGCATACTCTGAAGCACTAGTATACTAGTGTTTTGTAATTTAGGTATTCCAAACACATATGGAATTTTTTTTATACCAGCTTCTGTTCTTTTGTCTTTAATTAACCTAATGCATCTATATATTTTTCTATGCATCAACATAGAAACAATTCTTTTTAATTTTCCCCGTAATGCTATTCGAATATATTCATTAGCAATTAGCCGAATTTGTTCGGATAGCGATTTATATATTGTATCGATAATCCTTGTCTGAATCGTTTCATAATTTTCAAAATCTACTATTGCTAACGGTTCAATTTTGCCACCACGGCACGTCGTCTATTAAACACTTGAATCGAAGTAATATAATATGCTGCAAACGAAAATTCTTTTAATAATCCTTTATAAGTTTTTCTTTTTTTTCTTCATTAATTTTGGGCAATTTGATGTGTTTTTTGCCTTTGCATTGAAGTTCTGGTTTCTGAAACAGTACTTCCAATACTTATAGAAAAGTCTTCCTGGAATAGAACTTTAAAATCTATGACTTTGTTTTTCTTTCATTATTCCTACTTATAATATATTGTCTTACTTAGGTATCTGCTAAAAAATTTAATAATGTGCTGATATATATATATATATATATATATATATTGAGATGTTAATGGTTCTCCATGTTGTCCAGATTTATCTCATTTTCTCAATTAGTCAATAATGTTAATAACCGTTTCAATATGTTTATGGCGAAATACATCGGAAAGTGTTTTTATATCTGAATTAATTTTTTTAAATTTTAATAAGAAATTAATCTTAATTTTGATCTTATCATTTTGTGCAAATGTGGAGATTTATACTTACAACACAATTTGTTTCTATAATTTTTGACAATTTATCGTATCTCAATACATGAGTTATTGCAACATTTCTAAGGTACGGAAAACATTTTTTGGAGTGATTGATGCTAGTTTGTCAATTTGTAAACTTTCCAAAAATCGTTGTGCATTTTTATAATGTTTTCGTAAAGTGATTTTGCTATAATATCCTTTACATCCACTACAAACTTTAAATTTGTTAGCCTTTTTTTATATAGACGGTCTTTGTCGAAAGATTAATTTGTTAGTATTTTCAATACATTTGCTATTGTAATAAAAATTGCCTTTTTTTTCTTACTGCAGCAATTATATTATATAACACGATCTCTAGTTTCTTTTGTAAGGTTTAAAAATCTTTGGATTTTTTTTGTCACCATGTTTCTGTTATAGATGTCTACCAAAATTTATTAAGTGCGTTTTGCAAAAAATGCAGAGGTGTTTTAGCTTTTTGTTTGTTTACCAGCAAAATTTGAATAATATTATTAGATTTTTGAAAATAAATTGCTGGGTCGTCATTAATTTCTACCGGAAATTTACTCGGTGCCGAGTCAACATTTATTTCTGTTTGATTTGCAAGTCTAACTAATATATTTTCAATAATACATAGAGATTCTTTTGGCGGTGGTAGGTCAACATCACTTTTTTTCGGAAATAGTTGTTTTTGTACATGTATAGGACACCACTGTTTTAATAATTATCTTTTGATGTTGATTGTATTGTTGATAAATCTATGTTTTCAATGTGCTTTTGAGGTGTACAAAAATAGTACATTTATTTTATTTTCTAAGTTTGACTCATTTTCTGCCTCATCTGATGTAGAGTTACTTGTATCGGAGGGAATATAATTTTCATTATAATAATTTGTATTATTTGATTATCTCGGAAATGAAGCGAGATAAACAAAAAAGATTCATTTTTCGTCTCCAGTTAGGAAACCAAAATGAGTTGCATGGTGCACCCATAAAAGCAATACACCCCGATTTAATAGCAGGTCTTAATATAAAAATGTACAAACTATTTTTAAAATATCATAAATAAAAAAATTGTATTTATTTTATAACAAAAAACTGTTACAAAAATAAAAATAAATAAAATCTTCATCTCCTTAACACTTTTTAAAATAAACATAAAATTTTAGTTTAACTAACATTTTTAATGAACATTATTAATATATAAAATAATAAATTAAGTTAATACCTCCAATAACAGGTCAAGCGCATTAGCAATTATCTGTTTCTCTTCAAAATCTTTTTTTATAGAAACTGATTTCTCTCCATGAGATCAATTTTTTGCTCATACTTGGCCTTTAATTTATTTTGTTTGGCCATAAGTAGCTGCAAACTTTTTGATGGAAGCTTTACTTAATCTAATTTATTTTCACTAAATTTTTCTTTTTTCTAATACTGGTTGTTCCTGCAGCTCTTCTTCATCAATCGCGTAAGCAGGTATGTGAGATTTATCTTCTATTTTGTTAATTATTGTTGGCACAAATGACTCATTTACCTCGTTATTTTTATTATAATTATCACAGGAGCTACAATACCTATTATCCGCTTCTCAGTTTCCGTTCCGTTATTTCTTTTGTTGCTTGCCCACCTCCCGTTAGATTTTCAATATTCTTCCTTATTTTGATATTTAATATAAAGGATGGTTGAGTGAGACCTTTACTATGTGGTAATCCATAATAATAATAAATTTATTATTAAAAGTGCATGGTTGGAATCAACCACGGTTCGACCTCTTAGCTGCTCCATACTGATGGCTGCATTGAAGGAGTAAATCTCATGGCCTACAGAAAAACCCACACAGAATCCGTCCACAGTAACTGCATCTGCCAAAGGTACTGTGTGGTAAACGAAGTCAATGTCAACAGAGTTTTTCCAAGCAAGATAGCATCTGACGATCACCTCGCTAAGGCTCTCCTGTGTGTAGTTTCTCTCAGCGGAGACTATCTGGGGCAAATCTTCCTGGCTGAGCATTTCTGGGAGAAGGTCATTGATCGAGGTGTGATGAGGAGAATCACCGTATCTTAAAGGAGCTGAGAATCGCTTCAGTACTATTGGGAGAGTGTGCTTCTTTCTTTGCGGCTGATGTTTTGCCTTTCTAGTTTCAGGACTGCTTGAGGCGCGTTTTCTCAATGACGGACTCCTGCTTCTGGATCTCGGTCTCTTTGAAGGACTCCTAGCGATTGATTTCTGGGTGGTAGGAGAGAGTGGAGGAGCAGAAGGTGCAGGCGGCGCAGGGTCATGAGGAGGAGGAGGTGGACCTGATCCGGCGTGTCCTGATGGTGGGGATGGTGATCTTCTTCCCTGACTGTTGACGGTCTGGGTTTGAATGTACGCGCTTAGTGAGACGGTCGTGTCAAGCTTAGCTTGATTGTACATTTCCTCTGAGCGCCTTGTATCAAGAATGTACTTCTGAACGTAGTTCACCGCCCAGGTATAATTCTCAGAGTGATCTTTACTACCTGTGCCTTTGTAATGCTTTAACGACTTCTTCCCCAGTTGGAGCACCAGCTGGTAGCAAATTGTGGCTAAGTTTTTCAGCTCAGTGGCGGCCCCCTGGATCTTAAAGCCAAGATAAGGATCACTCTTATAACTGTAATATTTTATAGATATACATAAAAATTGAAACGCTGTCATATAGTAAAATTATATTTAATAATTTGTCATTGAGTACTGCAAAATTTTGCGCAGTATGTATGGTTGGGCTTTACAGGTGAGATTTTTGCATCTAAACCTAGTAGCATTTTATATTGGGAAGTGATTTTGGTAATCTAACCGTACATCTGTTGGAGACAGAAAAGCAACATTTGGCTTTCTTTTAAGTTTAAAAGGCGTCTTTTACATTGTGTGGAAACTTTGCATAATTTTTACAGTTTTACCATTGAAATGAAGATTGGATCTAATTTTGGTTCATAGTATCTTTTACAAGTACTAGTCCGATTGTGTATTTTAAAGAAAACTTGATATGGAATCTTTATAAAAGTACAAAAAAATACCACAAATTCCCTTACTCATAAAGTGACAACTTTATTAAGTAGTACAAATAAAACTTTAATATAAAATAAATATTTATCACATTATTTATCTTTTGCTACTACCGCTGTTTACTAATAAATCATTAAATCGGTTCTTTTTTTTTTCATTCTTTTTTGTTCTGAACTTGATTTTGATGTAAAGCACGTTTTAATAGTTTCTTGGAAGTTACTTTTCTTTTTTTTTTGTATTAATTCTTTTTGGAGATGGGGATTTTGCGCGACTGCTATTTTCTGGAAATTTTTCTTGACGATTATGAATATCGTTGGATCTATTGCTGCATCACTACATAAAAGGTCCAATGTTTTCTGCTTCTATCACTTTCTTTGTTGTAATCTTTAATATTTTCATATGTTTTAATTAAGCTTTTCCATTTATTTTGTAATTGGTCTCACGTATACGAAAATGAATTATTATTTATACTGTATTACATTAAATTTTTAAACTCCTTTCAATAAAGTAATATACAAAAATTTTAATGTAATAATTTTAATGAACGTAGAATATAAATGTGTAATTAATAAATTAACTATAAATCAATAAATTTACAATTTTATTAATTCATTGAATTTGGAGATACATGCGAAAATAAGCAATATCAAATAATAAGTTAATAAATAGGGAAACATACCTTTGCCAAATGTGCTTTTTTAAGCTATCCTTTTTCTCTAACTTTGCCGATATTTTTCGATTAACAACCGCACAGCAGCATTTTGCTATTCTGGTCAAATCGAGGGTACTAGAAACAAATTGTTATAACTGGTCATATTTACATAAATCAATATACGAGGTCTGTCTAAAAAGTATCCCATTTTTGGCTGGAAAAAAAATATTATTTAAATGACGGGATTGAGACTTCAAAGTAGGCCTTTTGCGCTTCCACACACTTCGCCCACCGTTCTTTCTACTGCCGAACACTTCTAGAAATTTTCTTCTGAAATACTGTTCAACTTTGCCGTTGCTTTTTACATTATCTCTTCTTTTTTACTCTGAAAACGGGGTCGTTTGTCTGTCTTTTGGGCTAGTTTATTTTGTTTTTTTGGAGCCCTATCATAAAAGTGAGTTTTTTTTAAATTGTGATGCACATGGCATTCGATATTTGTTTGTTGGTTTTATAAGAATTGTTTTTGTTTGATTGTCATATCAGCTTTAATTTTATTTATATTTATTAAATCTCTATATTATTTATTAAATGCATTACGGAGTTTACTATCTGCTGAACATGTTTCTAACATAAATTGGATCAACGCTGGACCTGTACCGTAGTAAATACTCTATTAATTACAACTTTATCATTGTTAATGTGTTCAGATGTATCTGTTTTATTTGATTTGGGAAGATCGACTACTATAACATTATAACTTCCATTTTGCTGTTCTTCAGTTTCATTTAAAATATTTGTTGTATTTATTAGCTTTCTTTTCTAATTGTTGCTGCACATGTGTTATATATATAATGTTACTTATTTAGTAATAAACACCAGAAATTATTGAAGAGTGAAATTGAATATTTGCAAATTTCAATATATCGAATAATGATTTTTGTTTGATAATTTAATTAATTGTATTAAAGTAAAGCTTAAAGTTCCAGTGGCATGCACAACTAAGATAAACTGTCGCTTGTGGAATTGAAACTTTGTATTTGACAAATAGTTTATCTTCGGAGTCGATTGATTTACGCTTCTGAATTTATTAAAGAATAAATTTCTTTTTTTATTCTTTTAATGGCTCGGGCTTAATTGGGTATCATCTCATAATAATAATAGTAATGATAATAATTTATGTATTTTATCAGATCTTACAGATATTGGTAAAGTCACATAAAAATCTTATAAAATAAAATAAAAAGATAGTATTTGTTTCTGATTATTGCACAGTTTAAAATAATTGAGGTATTTTAATAAAAATTTATATACTTTATTGTGCTGATTTTACTTTTTTATATATTAAGACCGGTTTCGGCTGTTAGGCCATCATCAGTTCTAAAGATATTACATAAATTATAAATATATATGTGTTACATAGATGATTTTAACAAAACTTACTTTTCTTTTCACAGGTGTTGTTGTGTGTTGCGGGTGGTGTGAATTTGTTGTGGTTACTGTTACATTAATTGGTTATTGTGTATTGTGGTTATTGTTGTCGAGTGATTAACTGTAGTGTGGTTATTGTTTTTTAAAAATGTATAGATATGTTGGTATGGGTTATTGATTTGTTCATTTAGGCATCTGTAGTTTTTATTGTTATTTAATTTGTCTATTTCATATGATTCTAGAAATAAACAAAAACAAAAATAGTTTATATCCAATTACTAAATAATAATTTAAAAATACATTAAAAATAAACAAACAATAGAAAATAGCCTTTTTTACCATGTATAAGAGGTCTGTTCCAACATACGATTTGATCGGTTGCAAACCGTTCAAACTATGCACACAAACAAATTACTGTGTATAAAAGATTGCCTAAGGATGACAAATATTTGTTTGTGTGCACAGTTTAGACGGTTTGCAAACCGTTCAAATTGTATGTTGGAACAGACCTAATAATATTGATGTATTAAAATTACATTTTATTTTTTTTATTTTAATGTTTAGATTTCTAATTTGTTCTAGCAATTTATTAAAGCATTGAAGCTGCACATAAAGAAGTTATTTCAAATAACTTTAATTTGGGCATTGACGTCGTTTAACTTAAATCAATGTCTTGCGTTATATGAATGTGTGCTATTCAATGTTTTAGTATCAAAATAGTTTTGTTTTGCGTTTATTGGAACTGTGTAAGTCACACAGTGTGTTTGACTAGGTTTGTTAAGAATATAACGGACAGCACGTTTTTGTAGGCTACCTAGCCTAATTGAGTTTCCTCTACGCTAATATAGTATATGATATTGTAGCTTGTACTTTAGCCTAATAGAATGATTTTAAAACATATAAATTTACAATATTTTTTAATTATATAACAAAATAAAGTTATTTTTTTACACATGCCATGTATATGTATATCCCATTTCTAATACATGTTGATAGATAATACAAAAAATTTTGTATAGTCACATTCTATTTAAGCTTTGTTACATTTTATTAACCTTCGTACCACAATAATAAAAATTCAAACATAGACCACTATAATGGGTCAATTATGACCCAATTGATTTTATCATGTAATTTTTAAATATTGATACTAACAAATAAAAATTAATTGTTTAAACTATTTTACAAAAAAATATAAATAAATTTTAATTTTTTATCTTCGTTCTTATGGCAATAGTTGCAAGTAATTAAAACTTTTTTCTTGCACTTGGAATAATTATTGCAAACAATTTTTTTTGCAGGAAGTACATATCGTCGAAAATTTGTTGTTATTCTTACGGCACAAATAGCAGCGTCTACGTTTTGCTGTTTGTTTGGCGGCTTGTTGTTTCACAATTACTTTTTCTGTACTTTCGATGGCTGGAATTGTTTTTGGAAGATCTTCTACCATATGACTTATTTTTTTGCACCTTCTGTCTATATGTTCTGTTACTAAACCTACTTACAATTCTTGCAAGAATATTTTCTTTCTTCTTTTTTATGAAACATTTTCTCAAGTGCCTCTTATTTTCATTAATTTTTGAACTGTACACGTCGATAAACTTTATAAAACTGAAATAATGCTGCTTACACAGCTTTGCATGTTGATGTACACAACTTGCACAGACTTGCATATGGAAAAATAATATTCATAACGTGCAGCACCGAAACCGGGTTATTTGTGACCCAATCACTATTTGTATTAATTATTGCAAAACCATTTTCTATATAATGATGAATTTGATTTGAAACTCCTAGACGAAGAAATTGGATCATTTTTGACCCGGTTTAAGTGGTATTATAGCTTTCCCCTCTTCGATTGTTTCAACAAAACAATTTAAGCGTGAGCAATTGCAAAGATTTTTTTTTCATGCGTACTTAGTTTTAACTTCTTACCAACTTCAGACATGCGGCCACGTTTTTTTCTTCTTTGCTTCTGATTCAAGTGAACATCTTTCTGAACTTGCTGACATTGTTTAGTCTACTTATTACACTCACAAAGCTTGCAGTAGAAACACTGGGAAGCGCGTTGGAATTAAAGTTATAAACACAGTCATATCATAATCCTTTTGTACTTTGATAACTTTAGACTAGAAAGTTTAGCAGCCCACTTTCGGAAATTTTCATTTTATTTATTTTATTTTATTTTTATTATTTAGTTATTAATACATTAATTAATATTTATTTATGTACATTCAGAAAATATATTATGTAAAAAGTATTTAATAATTTAGAGGCCTCAGTTTCACGTTTTGTGAAAATAGGTGTTTTACTTTTGCCATGTGAGGTAAGCCTAACCTCGCAATTAATTGTTTTTTATTAATTAAAATTTACTTGATGTTATTACAATTTTATATTTTAAATGATTTTAAAATATTCTTTATTAATGTTCATACCGTCATAGTAAAATTCTTACTTTGGCTTACTTGCTATTTTACAAATCGGTCTATTAATATTAAGTAAGATAAAAGGTCTGTACTAACGTACTCTTTGGACAGTTTGCAAACTGTTCAAACTATGCACACAAACAAATTACTGTGCATAAAAAAAAGATTGCCTAAGGATGACAAATATTTGTTTGTGTGAACAATTTGGACGGTTTGCAAACTGTCCAAATCGTATGTTGGAACAGACCTAAAGTAAGAATAGTGGCAAAAGGAAAGCACCTTATGTAGCATAACTCTAAAGACCTGCTATAGCTATTTTGATTTTTGCCAGTGTGGCCAACTAATTTTTGCTACAAACCAACAAGCGCGTTCGATTTTCAATATTACTAAAAAAATTATCGCTATGTGATGACGTCAAATATTACTTATTTATTGTTTGTTTAAGTGATACATTACAAAGAACGATAAATTTTGCTTTATCTCAGATTGTTTTATTATGCTGGGGCGTTTGAAAAACAGGAGCGTTGGTATATGGTGTGCACACCAAGTGTGTAGGTCACGTGACTACACCAAGAGTCAATTCTTGAACGTTTTGGAGTGACATCAAGGAGTGATTTTTTTTAAGTTTAAATGTTATGAAGTGAACCTTTCATAGACAATTTGGAATTGTTTATATATCAGTTTGAACTGTTGAAAAATAATAAGATAGTTATATATAGTATTAATAAATAAATTGTGTGAATTTAATTAGTATGTATAAATGTATTTTGGTAAATAAAAACGCATTAGATTAATAAATGTAAATGCTAATAATTTATTAGGTTTTGCATATCACCACCCTATTATAAATAAAAATACTACTATTATTTTTGTGTATTTTTTAATTTAACTTTTCTAATAAAGCGGTCATGTATTTTTTGTATACGTCTATTATTTTTTGTTGCACATAAAGATTTTCTTTATGACGTCTTTCTATAGCTTATTCTTTACTTTTTTTTATTGTTGGTGGTAGATGTAGATGAAGAAGTTGTAGTGTCTTCTTCACAATCATTGTTTTATCTATGAATTACTATAAATTTTTACTCATATATATTGACTCATGCAACAAAGACTATTGTAACTCATTTTTGAATAAATAACTGTACTAAAGATTTTTGCTGCCAAGAAAACGGCCATTTCATTTATTATAGTTACAAAAGAACATAAGGAAAAATACATTGCAATTTTTGAGTTGCGATAATTTTTATTGGATGGGTTAATAAAAACTACGGTAAGTATCATACTTAAGACATTTCCGGATGATGATGCTATATTTACTGGAATAACGTTAGCTTTTTCCAAAAATATTTATTAAAATCTTTTTAATATTTAAAATATTTAAAATATATTCTGTTTGCACAAGAACTATTAGCACTTATATTGTCGATTTTTTCATATACTAGGTATGTAAACTTATCACGACACTGAATTGCTGAATATTTATGCCGCCACTTTATTTTAATACACTTTCGGTTTTTATTTTGGTGTTTTGAAAATCATTGAAATGTTGTACATATAAATGAATAAGTGTTTTTATAGCATTTGGCGACCATTTTCTTTCCCTATTTTCTCGTGTATTGCTGTTTTTCATTATTTGATCATAAAATCCAAATATTTCTTTTTATTTTCTCGAGTATTCGCCACCTGAAAACAATAAATAAGGAAAAACAATTAGCATATCAAAAACAAATACTATGCTTCTGCAAGATGTACTCTTGAAAGTGCATTTGGATTGATTGCTAAAAGCACGCTGGAAAAGATTAAACTATTTAGAGTTGCAAAAAAATATTATTTACCGTACGTAATAATGGCAACATGTGTTTTGCACTATTTCTTTATGATAGAGATCAAAGAGCTTCCCGAACCGGTGTGGCGAAGCAATTTTATCTCAGGGTGTGATTTGAAGGTGGTCGAGGAATGAAAACGCTATCTGCTTCGAGTAATGGAAATATCCCAGGTTTATTCGATATAATATAAATACAGTTGTTAGTATTTGTAATTGTAATTGTATCCTTTCAATTACAATAATATAAATTTCCCTAAAAATAAATGTAAATTAACATGTGCTTATAACCTAATTAACCATGCCAAAATGTAGAACTGTATGAAGATATAAATAAATAAAGTAAACTTAAATAATTAATGGGAGTTATTTTATTAAGAGCATTATTAAAATTAATTACCTGCGTAGGGATATGTTTTCTCGAGGAGAGAAGTAACATCACCCGAAAGACTGCACGGGAATTTATACACTTTTGTAAATGTAAATATAGGCCAAGTACTCTCTGGGGAGGTTGAGATGCAAAAGGCATTAGCTTTTCAGGTAAGTGCAGATATCAGATGAAGAAACTTCCCTCCTCACAGGTAGGTAAATCAAAAACTAAGGTAGGCAACCATATATACATTTAAATAACACATAGGTCAGTTAGACCATTTCTTTACACCGGCGATGGAAGAGCAAAGAAATTGTGACGAAAATACCGAAACACCTACAGATAAATGCTGTTAAAAAAAGAATCATTATGAATTCTTTATAATGTTTTTAGTATTATAAGACATTTAATAATATAATAATAAATTAATTAAATTGTTCTTTATTTTCAAAATAAATAAATATTAGATAGGTTAGGTTGTGTTTTATAAATATACTTTTATAGGCTATATTTTTTTAATTATTTACAGACAGACCGGTTTCGGCTATTAGGCCATCTTCGGTGTAATTAGATTTTCATATATTGTGATGTTATATATAAAATATATGCATAAGATCAACAAAATTATTAATAATAAATGTTACCTTTAATATATAATAAAAAATACAGCTCAAAGAAAACTTGCTGTGGAACCTTTAGAGTAAAAACTTTAATATATATATAGTACAAATAAAACAGTATTAAGTTCTAATAATTAGTAACAAATAAAACTATAATATACAAAAAAATTATATCACATTATTAATTATCTTTTGATATTACCGCTGTTCACTAATATTTTTAATAAATCATTAAATCGGTTCTTTTCTTTCATTCTTTCTCGTGCTGAACTTAATTTTGAAGTAAAGCACGTTCTAATAGTTTCTTGGTATTGGAAGTAACTTTTCTCTTTTTTTTTGTATTTTTTTCTGAAGATGGAGATTTTGAAGGGCTGCTATTTTCCGGAAATTCTTTTTCACGATTATGAATATCGATGAATCTATTGCTGCATGCCTTTTACTCAAAAGTTTGTTCATCACTTCATAAAAGGTCCGATGTTTTCGGCTTCTATCACTTTCTTTGTTGTGATTTTTAATATTTTTATATGTTCTAATTAAGCTTTTCCATTTATTTTGTAATTGCTCCCCCCCCCCCCCCCCCCGTATATGAATTATTATTTATACTGTATTTCATTAAATTTTTAAACTCTAAAAGTACTAAAACTTACAAAAATTTTAATGTAATAATTTTAATGAACGTAGAATATAAATGAGTAATTAATAAATTAACTATGCACTATAATTATTAGGCGAATCTACATATATGCATTAAAATATTTACAAATAAATAACTAAATTTACAATTTTATTAAATCATTGAATTTGGAGATACATGTGAAAATAAGCAATATTAAATAATAAGTTAATAAAATAAATAGGGAAACATACCTTTGCCAAATGTGCTTTTTTAAGCTATCCTTTTTCTCTAACTCTGTTTTACTTTACTTTTTTTTATTCTTCGATTAACAACCACACAGCAGCATTTTGTCATTCTGTTCAAAGTCGAGGGTACTACAAACATATTTTTATTACTGGTCATATATATATTTACATAGGTCAATATACGAGGTCTGTCTAAAAAGTATCTCATTTTTGGCTGTTAAAAAATATTATTTAAATGACAGGATTGGGACTTGAATTAGGCCTCTTGCATTTCCACACACTTGGCCCACCGTTCTTTCTACTGCCGAACACTTCTGGAAGTCTTCTTCTGAAATAGTGTTCAACTTTGCCGTTACTTTCTGCATTATTTCTTCTTTTTTACTCTGAAAGCGGGGTCCAATAACATCTTCAATTTTGGAAACAACCAGAAGAACTATTCTGCCTGTCAATCGTTCGTCTGTCTTTTGGGCTAGTTTATTTAGTTTTTTTGGAGCCCTATCACCATGAGTTTTTTTTTTTAATTGTGATGCACATGGCAATCGATATTTGTTTTACATTGTTTGTTGGTTTTATAAGAATAGTTTTTCTTTGATTGTCACATCAGCTTTAATTTTATTTATATTTATTAAATCTCTATTTTATTTATTAAATGCATTACGGAGTTTACTATCTGCTGAACATGTTTCGAATATAAATCGGATCAACGCTGGACCTGTACTGTAGTAAATACTCTATTAATTACAACTATATCATTGTTAATGTGTTCAGATGTATCTGTTTTGTTTGATTTGGGCAGATTGACTACTATAACATTATAACTTCCATTTTCCTGTTCTTCAGTTTCATTTAAAATATCTGTTGTATTTTTTATTAGCTTTTTTTTTCGAATTGTTGCTGCGTATAGTTGAATTATTAACTTCATTATAATCCTGCTTACATCAGTTTTCTGTCGTCAATAAACAAACATGTGTTAATAAACACCAGAAATGATTGAAGAGTAAAATTGAATATTCGCAAATTTCAATATATCGAATAATGATTTTTGTTTGTTAATTTAATTAATTGTATTACAATAAAACTTAAAGTTCCAGTGGCATGCACAACTAAGATAAACTGTGGTTTGTGGAATTGAAACTTTGTAGTTGACATATAGTTTATCTTCGGAGTCGATTCACGCTTCTGAATTTATTGAAGAATAAATTTCTGTTTTGATTTTTTTAATGGCCCGGGCTTAATCGGGTATCATCTCATAATAATAAAAATAATAATAATGATAATAATTTATGTATTTTATCAGATCTTACAGATATTGGTAACGTCACATATAAATCTTATAAAATAAAATAAAAATAGTTTATATCCAATTACTAAATAATAATTTAAAAACACTTTAAAAATAAACAAACAATCGAAAATAGCTTTTTTTACCATGTATAAATAACATGTATTAAAATTACAGTTTTATTTTTTTATTTTTATGTTTAGATTTTAATTTGTTCTAGCAATTTATTAAAGCATTGAAGCTGCATATAAAGAAATTATTTCAAATACCGTTAATTTGTGCATTGGCGTCTCTTAACTTGAATCAATGTCTTCTGTTATATGAATGTGTGCTATTCAATGTTTTAGTATCAAAATAGTTTTGTTTTGCGTTTATTAGAACTATGTAAGTCAGTTTCGCACAATGTGTTTGACTAGGTTTGTTAAGAATATAACGGACAGCTCGTTTTTGTAGCCTAACTAGCCTAATTGAGTTTCCTCTTCGCTAATATAGCATATGATATTGTAGCTTGTACTTTAGCCTAATAGAAGGTTTTTAAAACATATAAATTTACAATACGTTTTAATTTTTTAATTATATAACAAAATAAAGTTATATTTTTTTAGTTATGCCATGTAATATGTACATCCCATTTCTAATACATGTTGATAGATAATACTAAAAATTTTCTATACTGACATTCTATTTAAGCTTTGTTACGTTTTATTAATAAAGAATTGTCTCCTTTTTTTTTGTACATATTAAATCGTATTGCTGCTGAGAAGTATTTAAAACAAGCCCGTTATTTTTAAACCAATTGCATACACTATTGAGATGTTTATTTGTTTTGTGTACTAGTTGAGGTTTGTGTTTATCACTAATTAATAGTGAAGTATCATCAGAAATAGAAATGTATTATCACTGGGAATATTATTAATGTATATAATAAAAAGAAGAGGACCTAAAACTGACCCTTGCGGGATACCTACCCTTAGTCATTACAAGGACATCTGATTAAACATTGTTTTGCTCAACATAGTGCCGTCTCTCTGTTAAGTAGCTTTTGATATAACTCCTCGATTTTCATAGTTTCTCTTGTCTGAACTTGTATATAAGCAATTTAAAAATTTATTTATTGCCAATGTCGTTGATTTTCCTTCACGAAAACCAAATGGTTTTTTGTTTAATGTGTGTTGTGAGTGCTGTTTCAAATAGAGCCACTTATTTAGATTTTTGAAATTTTAAACGATAAAGATGCGGGTTGGGTCAATAAGTTTGTTTGGATTTGATCAACAATTTATTTTGCACTAAATAAATTGTAATTATAAATAAATTAAATGCATCTTCAAATAATGGGAGTTGTGAATCAAACAGTTGGGTTCACTTCGATGATTTGAGAAAAGATTATTTTACAGAGTTTTTTTTTTAGATAATTTTGATAGCTGTGAATTGTGAACTACATCAAGTCATTGAGACACTTGACAGCCAAGGTTTGATATATGTTAGTAGCCACTAACTGTCAATTGAATTAAGATTTCAAATGGTTGTATCTAAAGAAATAACTGATTTACTTAATTTAATGATACCAAAGGTTTTTCACTAATTTAAAGCTGATGACTGTAGGAAGAGAGTTAAAAATTTAGAAAAGAAATAGGTACATGATTTCAATATATATCATGCAGTAAAAATAATTTGCCGACGTGTGTTGTCGAGATTGTAGTGGGATAGATCTCTTGCGTTGGCCATTGAGCTATAAAACTTACATATGCACTCGTAGGCTGCTACACTAATATTATGATTGTTAGAATTTTAAAACTTCTTTAAAAAATTAAATGTATTAATGTTGTCTTCAAAATTATTAATGCCAATCGAAACAAGACAATATAACTATGTAAATATAAATAATATAGTTGAGAATGTAGAGTAATTTATGTTATAAAAACAACAGTAGAATCATCGAATTCCGAATTCGGTCAGGTTACAAACAAATTGTAAAAGCTATTTATTTATCTTATCCATTTTGTTATTTGCGGGATAAAAAATGTTGATTGACTTTTATTTAAATAATTTTAAACGTTTATAGTTAGAGAAAAGATTCGGCGTTAATAGTCTTCTTAGGCTGATACGCCAAAAATAACTAACTAACTAACTAACTCACTTACGAATTGTCAATCTTGTTTGTTGGAAAAATGGTAGTTTCCAAAAAAAAGAATGTTACAAAAACTCTACATGTATTAACGCAAGAAGTTTTATGCTTCAATTTACATTTTTTTAAATTTTATGATGTTTTTTTTTATATGGCTTTCTCGCTTCCACAAAGCGTTTTTGTTTTGACCTCTGATATTAAATTGAGTTTGACTGATTTTATTCTACATTTTTTCCAAAGTTGGAGCAAAAATTTAGTTGTTCTACAAAAGCAGCCATACATAGATCAACTCAATATCTGCATAATCAGCATTTGGCAATGTAATTTTTTGCCGTTTGCTTCTTTTAATAACCTTTGTGTTAATTTTTTTTTTGACTTTATTTTTTTTTAATGAATTGGTTTTGTTACTATTGCGTATAGTAATCATGCTTTGCACTAAAAGACAATAGGTACTCAAATTTTATTTAGTTTGATCGACGATTTTTTAATATATTTGTTAATGTTATTGTTTTTCTATTGTTTTCAATGTTTTTTATTAACAATATTTGAATACGTATTTTTGCTAGTAGTTGGCATAGCTATATTTGTACATATTACATCCTTATCTGCCTTAGATGAATCAACCATATTATTTGATTTCAATAATGAGATAATATCAGTTTGATCATTAATTCTTAGTTTTAAATAATCGTTTAATTTAGTAAGATTACTCACATGTCGCTTTAAATATTTTATTTCTAAGTATAATCCATCCATTGTGGTTGTCGTTGTTTATATTGCATTTTCTTAGTAGTCATCGTTGCACATTACTTTCTTAAAATTTTTGTTTAATTCTTGCAGCACATCTTAATTGATAATTTGTACTAACACTTTATAAATTATTAAATCAACTAAGACGTCTTTTCTTAATTCTTAATTCTCTTTACACAGAAACTTTTTATACGTGCCCGCTATCTTTTATACACATTTTGGAACCACCAATAAAACATATTTGCTTGCATTTAAAAGAATGTTGATGTTTGGTTAGGCGCGCTTTTTTTCATGGGGAAAATTCATCACGGACACTCAACACTGGTTTCAATAGTGCCAAGTAGTACCGGACTTTTACCTGCAGAGTTTGTGGAACATATACCGAACTAAAATTCCGGGGATGTGGTGTTTCACTCTGCAGCTTGACGACATTACAGCTTTTGTATGTTTTCATGACGATTTGATGGCG
Source organism: Tachinus rufipes (assembly GCA_963932245.1). Classification (NCBI taxonomy): domain Eukaryota; kingdom Metazoa; phylum Arthropoda; class Insecta; order Coleoptera; family Staphylinidae; genus Tachinus; species Tachinus rufipes. Next base: position 45,944,389 of record OZ010743.1, on the reverse strand, counting down.
TTGGTGTGGGCAGATGAAACCGTATCTACAAAGTTTATAGAGTGATTCACTTTCAAATATTGTTATCCATGCTGCGATAAGCAATCGTACGCTTTCCAATAATCGGAAATTATAGTAGATTCTTTTTTTATCCATATTTTGATTATCGGAACCAGCGTATTGCTATCCCGCTTTTCAACGGCTACTATACACACTCGTCTAGTGCCACGTCTGGCCTCCTAAAATACACTGACTTTCGACGTGATGGTTTCTATGGTATTTACGCTTACTAAATTTACTTTTGTCAATTTCAATAGTAATTTCGGGACCCTAGGTTATTATTATTATTTTTTCATTATAATATATTTACATATTTACTTTTAATTTATTTTTCTCCCCACTTGTTGCTCTACACCGTTTTCATATGGATGGCTGCAGAGCTTCGTATTCGTATTTTAACCAGAAATTTGCAAAAATAGTCATAAAGACGCACGTTTTTTTGTTGAAATTTTGATGTTTTTTTCAATAACTTTTAAAGAAATATTATCTACCCACATATGTACAAATCCTAAAATTTGTAAAATGCTTCATTTTGAAGATAAAAAAGAAAATAGCTACTTTTCCGAAAATATACAACAGTACTATACAATTTCAATTTTTTTTATGGGGGAAAACCATCATGGACACTCAACACTGGTTTTAATAGTGCCAAGTAGTGCCGGATTTTTACCGGCTAAAACCTCCTAATCTTCATGCGCCTTAGTCTACTTTTTCACTCTCAGTGAGCTCTGCATTCTTGTAAATAGGTTCTACTCATGCTGGTTGACATGGGTTATAGAATTTTTTTTCTAATTCAAGAAATTTGGTAAACCTATCAACTTTTAGCTCAGTACAGAGTTTGTTAAACATATACCGAGCTAAATTTCCGGGGATGTGGTGTTGCTGCTTGACGATTCGATGGCGTTGGTGTGGGCAGATGAAACCGGGTCTACAAAATTTATAGAGTGATTTACTTTCAAATGTTGGTAGCCATGCTGCGATAAGCAATCGTACGCCTTTCTATAATCTGAAATTATAATAGATCCTTTTTGGATCCATTTCTCGATTATCGTAACCAGCGTATTGCTATCTCGCTTTTCAACAGCTACCATACACCCTCGTCAACAATTACAACATATAATCGGTTAAATAAAACATATCAACAGCAAAAATGTTTTTAGAACGATAACTTTAAGACGAAATAAATCAAATGCCCGACGTAATAGGATGTTTGATCGACAGCAAATTAATAATTAGAATAATTTAAAAATATTATTCATATAATCATCATTATCAATGTATTAATGTATTAATATAATATAATATTTCAAACTGATAAGTGATTAATATTAAAAAAAGGTTTTTTTCCACTACCCTGATATCCGTTTTATATATTTAAATTTCTATTTTCCCGCTGGCTTGAATTTTGATATAACCTTAAAATTTGTAATGTCTAATAAATAATATGAATAAAATACAAGGATTTTATAAAATAAATAGAGAAAATATAAAATATTTTAAAAATATTATCCCAATTAATAATTAAAATAATAGTCTAAATTCTAATTATTAATTTGCTGTAGATTAATTTGCAAAAACCAGATATTTTTTATATTTCTGCTTTTGTTATTGCATAATAATATTACATTGGTTTGTTGCAAAATTAAATGTTTTCTTAAATTTAAATTATGTTTATAGAGATTTAAAACACCAGCAAAGCGTTTATAGCCAAGCTGGTAATAGATAGAAAGCAAGGTTGTAAATGCATCTAAAAGCCGTGCCTAGTATTATTTTTTTTATGTTAAATATTTAATTATTTTTAAAGAGTTTATTTATTTTGATCATTTATTTAATATTAGATGTGATGGTAAAGAAAGTTATTGGATGCGGGATGCATATTCAGTTTATCTATTCGGTTAATATTGACGATACAGAAATATTCGTGCGCGACTTATTTGTCGTGAAATACACAATAGTTTCTTTTTCAGGTACAAAATAAAAATGCGAAAATAACAAAATATAATTCTTAAAAATAAACATCCTTATTCTATTTACATTGTATATATAACCGCCCGGGTGGTGTAGTGGTTACCGTACTCGACTGCTATACCAGGGGTCTTCGGTTCGAGCCTCAAGCGCCTTATCTGGAGGATCAGTTTTTCTAATTAATTTCATGGTATGAGTTGTTATACACAACTGTAGACGAATGCAAACAAGAACTGGCGTCGCAAGGCGTTATCGATATTAAAAAACTAACCCGTAGAAAGGATGGTGAAGTCAGAGATACAACATCTATGATTTTAACATTCAGTTCTGAACGGCTCCCAAATGAAGTTAAGGTGGCATATGTTACTCGCCCGGGGGCCCGTTTATTCCTAACCCAATGAGGTGTTTAAAATGCCAACGTTTTGGACACACTGCAGTTAGGTGTCCAGGTGTTGCAACATGTGCAAAATGCAGTAAGGAAAAACATGACCCAGATCCATGTAACAGTTCACCTTTATGTGTGAATTGCAAAGGTAAGCATCCCGTTTATTCCCGAGATTGCCCAAAAATGAAAGAGAAAAGGAAGATAGCCGAGATCAGAGTAACAGACAAACTCTCTTACTTTGATGCTCAAAAGAAGTATAGAGCAATTACGGCTCCTACCTTTTCTCGATCGTTTGCTTCAGTTGCTGAAACACCTATTGTTCAACAAACACCCATTATGACATTTACTGCTATTGCAGAAACTTCTTCAAGTAAGAACTATGACTCTAATGTGAAGGGTCAAAAACCGGTTGCGGGCCCATCAGGCTCAAAACCAATCGTGACTACGGTCCAATCCGGACCAAAGTCACAACGAGTGGGATTTCAACCAAAATCACTCAAGATGGGGGCTCATTTAAAGCCTAAACCATCTAAGGTATTGGCTCGTATCGGGTCAAAACCAACTAAGGTGGCGACTTCCAAGTCAAAGCCTAAACAGGCTAAGACTCAGTCTGAGTCAAAGCCTGCAAAGACGGCAGCCCAATCCAGGCTACCGCCACCTGATGTGCAGGTTTCTAGCGATCCTGCGCCCACAGACCCTAATATTGACAAGTCGTCAGAGTTGATGGATGTGGAAGGTATTCCCGCACAACCTACTCTGACAGATGAAATGATGTCAAATAGTGGGAGTTCTTTTACTCCCCCAGATGATAATTCAGAAAAAAAAATTAAGAACGCTCATAAGCCAAGAGTTAAAATTACGTTTTCAACGTAGCTTTAAAAATGGCTTCAACTATTATACAATGGAACTGCAATGGATATAATGCACATTACGAGGCTTTTAAAATTTTACTAGCTGAAATTTCACCTATCTGCGTTTCCTTACAGGAAACTAATTTTGAGGTTGGAAGTTCAGTTAATCTTCGTGGTTTTACTATTTATCGAAAAGATCGTATATATGTTGATCGTGCTCAGGGTGGAGCGGCATTAGTGGTTCGTGATGCGGTTTTCAGCAAAGAACTCCGAGTCAACACTTCATTAGTAGCAGTAGCCGTTCAATTACAACTCCCTTTCTCACTGACCGTTTGGACATTTGTTTGATTGATCAATTACTTGAACAACTTCCGTCTCCATTCCTTCTTATGGGTGATTTTAATGCTCATAACACTATGTGGGGCTCAAATCGAACCGATGTTAGAGGTCGTAACTTGGCCAATCTATTTTCAGAAACGGATTTAGTTATTTTAAATAATGGTAACAATACCTACTTTTCCGTGGCCAATAGATCGTTCTCGGCTATTGACCTTACTATTTGTTCTTCAAGTATCGCAGCATTGCTGGATTGGGAAGTCTCGGAACATCTTTATGATAGTGACCACTTTCCAATACTCATTCGCGTGCTTGGTCATAAAATCCATGAAAACCGTAATCGGAATTGGAGAATAAAAGATGCTGATTGGGATAGTTTTGTTCAAGCATAACTACTACTGGCTATTGAAATTTAAATTAATACAGTTACATTTACTTCTAATCTAACTTTAATTAAATGTATTTGGATATTACACAAACTTATTTCAGATTCCAAAATAAAAACTTAATTATGTCCATGCTAACGCAATAATAATAAAATAAGTACTTACTCTGCCATTTTAAAATCGTTTTTTTTGCTCCTTCTAAACTATTCAGTTGGTTTGCTTAAATCAGCCCACATTTGGGAATATTTTAATTTTCTTTCAGCACCAATAAATTTGCCGTGGCAAAAGTCTAAATGACACTCAATATAATTTAATAAAGTTTTTTTTGGGTGCTTGATGTTTTTTTCACTTCTTGCTGCTGCTATTTTCGAAACGGTTTATCACAGACTAACGTTTCTTTGTGGTAACAGTCAAGTATTTCTCTTTATTCATCTTGAGCGCAACAGTAACCTCCCCGCCTCGTGTGTGACATTTTCAATTTTTAAATTTATTAATTTAATAAAATTGATTAGCGCATTGATATTAATCAGAAATATTTATTAGATAGTTTTCATGATATAATTTATTTTCATTTTTTTTCTTATATTTATACACAAAATTACTTGAAAATAAAATTTATTAGATGTTTATTAACATAAATAACAATGATTTCATAACTGTACAAAAGGACTAAAAAAGTTCATTCTGGAATCTCTAGAAATAGACAAAATAAAAAATAATTGAAATACTTTTCTTTTTGCGGCCCGCGGAGTAATTTAGTAACTTAAAAAAAATGAAGAGAGAGAGATTTCAGTTTTTACTCAGCCTTTTTACAATTTCAGTTGATAATGTAAGCAGAGCAAATTTTCAACTGGAATTGTGTGACATGAAATCAGATTATTTTTACCAAGAAATAACAAACTGGATTAGACTTTTTTAAGTTGCTGCCAGAAGATCAATACCCCTACTTGCAAAACTTAAGGCTTACACTGGGCTCAGGCTGGCAAACACGTATCTTTACTAAATCAGCTTTTCTAACATAAAATTTATAAAGTCAAAATATAGATGTTCTCTCTCTGATAAGTCATTTACTCGGTTGTTTTGTTTATTAACTACAAATATTAAAGTTAGTAAAAATTAGTTAGTGAAAACCAAAAATCTCAAATTTTCCACCATTTTTTATGTAATTTGATATTTTTTGAATAAATAAAAATAACAAACCTGTTTTTTCTTTGTATACCATACCTATTAAAACTCGCTATTAAAGTTGCATACAAAGTATTTTATAATGCGGCCCTCCAAATTGCATTTCTTTTTTAAAGCGGCTCTTAGGGCCCTTACAGTTGGACAGCCCTGCCTTAAATGATCAACTTACATCCAACAAAACTACTAAAGCCATCCCACGTAAATATGAATAACTTTAAGCACCAACTACAATAATATCCCGCCTAACATAACCTCTTTTACATACGTTACGTTGCAACGCCACAAGCGCTATAAATAAGTGTATTAATGTGAGTCATTCTGTTTTTCATTATCTTTATATTTTTATAATCTTTACAATTTTAACTTTTAACTTATATGTACCACTTTCATCTGTATCTTATGTTTATTTGTTCTGTGTATTAATAAAATCGTAACACCACAAAGCATCGGTAGTATCATTTTATAACCAACTATATACATAAAAAAATGTCAATTTTAATATTTATATTCTCAGGATTATGGACAAATATTTAAATAAAACAAAACATAATAAAATAAATTCAATTAACTGTTCAATTAAGCCATTTCTTAACGATTATGATGATAATCTCAATAGTTGTAAATAAAAGGGATCTCTTTTTTTTGTGACATTTAGGAAGGGAATTTTCTAAAGACGTGGTGCAGTATTTATTTTTTTCCGTTGAAAGAGTTATGTAAACATTAAAAATATGTAGTAACATAATTTGATCTGCTTTCATTGCTTAAATTTCTATAACCCATCTTGTCTTGATCATTGCGTACATTAGGCAATGAAAGTAAAACTATGTCGTCCCAAGCAGCATCTACATTATCATCTTTGTACTTGATTGCTATCTTGTGTAATACTGCACAAACCATTATAATTTTTGATGCCTGGATTGGCGAGTAATGCAGCACACGATGTGCTAGCATGCATCGGAATATTCCTTTCATCACTTTAATGCATCGTTCAACACATCTTCTTTCTTTTTTTTTAATTAAATTTAGCTCGGATTGTGTATTCATAGTAAGTAAGTAAGTAAGTAAGTAATCCTTTATTCATATACCAGTTGGTGTAGAATACATAATACATACATAACAAATGATAAAACAAAAGAAAAAATATATACAAAAAAAAACACAAAAAAAAAATTTAAAAAAAATATTTTAAAAGTATACAGTATATAAACAATAAAAGTTAAAAGAGTTAACAAAGCATTAATAAAATGTTTTTACATTACATACACGAATTAATTACTATAAAATTCTTCTAAGGTATAAAAGGATTTACTAATTAAATACGTCTTCAGTTTTTCCAGACATTGTTTTTTAATTTTAATATCTCTAATCTGTTGCGGAATGTGTTTAAATATTTTAGTAGCTAAATGCTAAAATGTTTTTCTACATACTTATTTTTGGGTATTTCTGATTTTATGAGGTTATTCCTTGTGTGGTAATTAAGAACAGTATCTTTTGAAATAATATCTGGATGATTTTCAAATACATATTTGGTAGCATGATATATATAAAGAGATGGCACAGTAAGAATTCCAAAACTAAGGAAGTAGCTCCTACAAGAATCACGTAGTCCAATACTCGCTAAAATTCTTATTGCTTTTTTTTTTGTTTTTTTAAAGTAATTGCTAAATTGTTGTTGTTTCTCCATATTCAACCAATGAATTGAAGTAAGAAAAATAAACTGTTCGCAATGTTGATGGATTGCAGATTGATTTTAATGTTCGTAACGCATAAATACTTCTATTTAATTTTGTTACTAAAAAATTGAGATATTCTTCATTGGTACCAATAGTCATGGCAGGCCTTTGACTCATCTTAAAATAAACTATATAAAATTAGGCAATGAAAGCAAATCTATGTCGTCCCAAGCCGCATCTACATTATCAGCTTTGTACTTGATGGCTATCTTGTGTAATACTGCACAAGACATTATAATTTTTGATGCCTGGATTAGCAAATAATGCAGCACACGATGTGCTAGCAAGCATCGGAAACTTCCTTTCATCACTTCAATGCATCGTTCAGCACATCTTCTTGCTTTTTTAAAAGTTAAATTTAAATTTAGCTCGGATTGTGTGTACGGATTCTTCATTGGTACCAATAGTCATGGCAGGCAAGAATGTGCTGAATCATCTTAAAATAAAATATATAAAATTAGTCAATGAAAGCAAATCTATGTCGTCCCAAGCAGCATCTACATTATCAGCTTTGTACTTGATGGATATGTTGTGTAATACTGCACAAGTCATTATAATTTTCGATGCCTAGATTAGCGAATAATGCAGCATACGATGTGCTAGCAAGCATCGGAATCTTTCTTTCATCACTTCAATGCATCGTTCAACACAACTTCTTGCTTTAAGTTTGTTTAAAATTTAGCTCGGATTGTGTATTCATATTCTTCATTGGTACCAATAGTCATGGCAGGCAAAGGATATCCTGACTCATCTTAAAATAAAATATATAAAATTAGTCAATGAAAGCAAATCTATGTCGTCCCAAGCAGCATCTACATTATCAGCTTTGTACTTGATGGATATGTTGTGTAATACTGCACAAGTCATTATAATTTTCGATGCCTAGATTAGCGAATAATGCAGCATACGATGTGCTAGCAAGCATCGGAATCTTTCTTTCATCACTTCAATGCATCGTTCAACACAACTTCTTGCTTTAAGTTTGTTTAAAATTTAGCTCGGATTGTGTATTCATATTCTTTATTGGTACCAATAGTCATGGCAGGCAAAGGATATCCTGACTCATCTTAAAATAAAATATATAAAATTAGTCAATGAAAGCAAATCTATGTCGTCCCAAGCAGCATCTACATTATCAGCTTTGTACTTGATGGATATGTTGTGTAATACTGCACAAGTCATTATAATTTTCGATGCCTAGATTAGCGAATAATGCAGCATACGATGTGCTAGCAAGCATCGGAATCTTTCTTTCATCACTTCAATGCATCGTTCAACACAACTTCTTGCTTTTTTTAAGTTTGTTTAAAATTTACCTCGGATTGTGTATTCATATTCTTCATTGGTACCAATAGTCATGGCAGGCAAAGGATATCCTGACTCATCTTAAAATAAAATATATAAAATTAGTCAATGAAAGCAAATCTATGTCGTCCCAAGCAGCATCTACATTATCAGCTTTGTACTTGATGGATATGTTGTGTAATACTGCACAAGTCATTATAATTTTCGATGCCTAGATTAGCGAATAATGCAGCATACGATGTGCTAGCAAGCATCGGAATCTTTCTTTCATCACTTCAATGCATCGTTCAACACAACTTCTTGCTTTAAGTTTGTTTAAAATTTAGCTCGGATTGTGTATTCATATTCTTCATTGGTACCAATAGTCATGGCAGGCAAAGGATATCCTGACTCATCTTAAAATAAAATATATAAAATTAGTCAATGAAAGCAAATCTATGTCGTCCCAAGCAGCATCTACATTATCAGCTTTGTACTTGATGGATATGTTGTGTAATACTGCACAAGTCATTATAATTCTCGATGCCTAGATTAGCGAATAATGCAGCATACGATGTGCTAGCAAGCATCGGAATCTTTCTTTCATCACTTCAATGCATCGTTCAACACAACTTCTTGCTTTTTTTAAGTTTGTTTAAAATTTACCTCGGATTGTGTATTCATATTCTTCATTGGTACCAATAGTCATGGCAGGCAAAGGATATCCTGACTCATCTTAAAATAAAATATATAAAATTAGGCAATGAAAGCAAATCTATGTCGTCCCAAGCAGCATCTACCTACATTATCAGCTTTGTACTTGATGGATATGTTGTGTAATACTGCAGAAGCCATTATAATTTTTGATGCCTGGATTGGCGAGTTATGCAGCACACGATGTTTTAGCAAGCATCGGAATCTTCCTTTCATCACTTCAATGCATCGCTCAACACAACTTCTTACTTTTCTAAAAGTTTGATTAAAATTTAGCTCGCATTGTGTATTCGAATTCTTCATAGGTACCAATAGCCATTGCAGGCAAGGATATCTTGAATCACCTAAAAATAATATATATGGGTAATTCAATTACTTTTCGACCAATTTGAAAAAGTCGACCTCTTTGATTTTGCTCAAATTTTCAGGGATCAAAATATAGATGAAAAAAATGAGATTCCCAAAATTTTGGACCTTAGAATAATGCCTGTTCAAAATGACACACATTTGAAGGTCAGAAATTTTACAATAAAACGTCTTTTTTAGCTTATTTTGTATCTCAATTTTTGGGCTTCTGGAAAAAGATAAAAAGGTCCACAATGTCTCAAATTATTTCTTATAACATGTATTTCAAAACCCATATTTTTATGTTTAATATCGTGGCAGTCATTTTGATATATTAAGCTTCAAACGTTATTCCAAAAAAACCCGTAAATTTAGCAAAATCGCAAAACTTTGCTTTCTTTAAACCGTTCTAACTTAGTCAAACCTTAACAAAATTTGATTTGCAAGGTCTAGATTTCCTCGTGTTTAATCTCTTTTTGAAGTGATCACACAATACTTATAGAATCAATACGTATACACCATTATTTTGATGCAGGAAGTTGCACATGTTTTCGCGATCTTCAAAACTTGTAATTTTCAGGTCCCAAAAAAACGTTGTCACCCTATGTTGATATTAGTCAAAATTTCAGTAAATACTCTTTGGAGCAAAAGAAAAAAGAGTATCTATATGAGAAATGGTATATCGGGCATTATAAAGAATTTTTTAATATTCAAAAATTGTCAAAATTGGCAAACCGCACATTTTTGTATCTCAGTTTTTGGGCCTTTAGAAAAAGATAAGAAGGTCTACGATGGCTCAAAATATTTTTTATTACATGTACTTTAAAACCCATATTTGTCTATTTAATGTTAGGGCAGTCATTTTGATACATCAAGCTTCAAACATTATTCCAAAAAAAACCGTAAATTCAGCAAAACTGAAAAATTATGCTATGTTTAAACCGTTCTAACTTTGTTAAATTTTAAAGAAATTTGATCCACCAGGTCTATATTTCTTTGTGTTCAATCTATCTTTAAAATGATTACATAAGACTTATAAAATCTATACATATTCACCACTAATTTGATGCAGGAAGTTGCACATGTTTTTGCGATTTTCAAAACTTGTAATTTTTAGGTATCGAAAAACCGCTGTCACCTTAAGTCGATTTCAGTCAAAATTTTAGTAAATAAGACCACAAATAAAAGGTTATTTATATGAAAAATGGTATATTGGGCATTATCAAGAGTTTCTTTATATTCAAAAATCGTCAAAATTCAGAAAATCTAAATCACTTTTTGTCTATCTTGCTTTGTTTTTGAAATAGTCAACAAATACAAAATATTTAAAAAACTTTTTATTTAGCAAAAAAACACAAACAAAACAACATTACTTTAACAAGTGTGCATTGATGCAAGCTTTTGATACTTGTTAAAACAGTTTTTTTGGTTCGGTTAGTGAAATTTGATAAAAATGCTGTTCAACATAGAGAATACGCAAATATCATTTTTGTTTACGGACTCTGTAATGGTAATGCCTTAGCAATTGAGATTTCCTGACAGAAAACAACTTTTTTGACGCGTTTTTTAGTGAAAATGTTCACCCATATTATTATTAAAAGTAAAACACCTACAACCAGGCGACGTAGCACAACGACTTGCATTTTCTCAATGGCTTCTTGATAATTCCCAATATACTATTTTTCATATAAATAACCTTTTTTCTTGTAGTCTGAAGAGTATTTACTGGAATTTTGACTAAAATCGACATAAGGTGACAGCGTTTTTTCGGGACCTGAAAATTACAAGTTTTGAAAATAGCGAAAACATGTGCTACTTCCTGCATCAAAATAGTGGTGAATATAAATTGATTCTATAAGTCTAGTGTAATTACTTTAAAGAAAGATTGAACACAAAAAAATCTAGACCTCGTGGATTAATTTTCTTCAAGATTTGACAAAGTTAGAACGGTTCAAACAAAGCATAATTTAGCAATTTTTCAAAATTTACGTTTTTTTTTTAATTAATAGTTAAAGCTTGATATATCAAAATGACTGCCCCAACATTAAATATACGAATATGGGATTTAAAGTACATGCAATAAGGAATATTTTAAGCCAACGTAGACCTTCTTATCTTTTTCCAGAGGCCCAAAAATTGAGATACAAAAATGTGCGGTTTGCCGATTTTGACAATTTTTGAATATTAAAAATTTCTTGATAATGCCCGATATACCATTTCTCATATGAATAACCTTTTTTCTTGTGTTCTAAAGAGTATTTACTGAAATTTTGACTAAAATCGACATAGGGTGACAGCGCTTTTTCGGGACCTGAAAATTACAAGATCGCGAAAACATGTGCAACTTTCTGCATCAAAATAATGGTGTATACGTATTGATTCTATAAGTATTGTGTGATCACTTCAAAAAGAGATTAAACACGACGAAATCTAGACCTTGCAAATCAAATTTTGTTAAGATTTGACAAAGTTAGAACGGTTTAAAGAAAGCAAAGTTTTGCGATTTTGCTAAATTTACGGTTTTTTTTGGAATAATGTTTAAAGCTTAATTTAATATATCAAAATGACTGCCACGATATTAAACATAATAATATGGGTTTTAAAGTACATGTAATAAGGAACAATTTGAGCTATCGTAGACCTTTTTATCATTTTCCAGAAGCTCAAAAATTGAGATACAAATTAAGTTAAAAATTACGTTTTATTGTAAAATTTCTGACCTTCAAATGTGTGTCATTTTGAACAGGCAATATTCTAAGGTCCAAAATTTTGGAAATCTCATTTTTTTCATCTATATTTTGATCCCTGAAAATTTGAGCAAAATCAAAGAGGTCGACTTTTTCAAATTGGTCGAAAAGTAATGGAATTACCCATATATATATATATATATAATGATGAAAACAAAACTGTTGTTATCCATTAATATAATTTATACAAAGTAACTTTTATATTTGTGGTGTTGCAAGACACTAATAAATTTATGAGAAATGATTTTCATTTTCATACTCGGTTTTCATAATATTTGCAATAATAGAATTTCTCCAATTAAAAGCATCACGAGTGCTTTCAGGCCAGCTAGCCACAATAAGATTAATTGAAAATTACTTTACAACACACGTCTTTAACACTTGGTTGACTAAGTGTGGTTATCATGCTATTGTCGATGTTGCGCTGGTAGATTTCATTTGCAAACAAAATTAATGCAGCTAAAACCTATAAAATTTTCTAAATTAATTTACTTATTTAACAAAACTTATCTTCATATATTAAATATATAAACAACTTTTAAAGAATGCTATGACCGATCATTAAAATTATAAATATATATTCTTACAGAGATTGCAGTAGGAATCCCATGATTGCCACGATTCCTAGGATTTACATTCTCCATTATTTTGATTAAATCACTACAAGCCGCTTTATTCAATCTGAAATATTTCCCAAACTGGGTCTCACTCGGAGAGAAAGGGTTTTTTTGTGTGTCTCTTAAATTTCTACGAGCCAGACGAAGTTCTTGAATCGTCCTCTGTTTTTCTCTTTCGTCTAGTTTAACTGCCACAAACTGGCTATAAATAAATGCCATAATCTAAAACCAAATATATATTACTTGTAATTATGTATTGGTAATATAATCCTTAATATAACAAATTCCATAACATAACCATAAAAAAATAATTCTGTAATATATTTATACATGTAAACAACACTTATTATTATAAAATGATATAATTATTAATATACCTATCTATCTTTATATAAAACTTTTATAAAAAATATAAACCAACTGTAAATATATACAAACACAGTGAAGGTTGCTATATAAACACTGATAAACACTCTAGCGCTATTGAGCGCGTACAGGAATTCGTGAGCGGACCGGACCGTTCTTAAAGAGTAATCTTTTATGTACAGTTTCCAGTTTTTAGGTAGCAACAGTTACCAACCATGTAAACTATCACCAACTACATAAACGTAAAACTCCAAACATTTGATTATCAGTATTATAACATATTTGTTGTGCTGTTTATGTGATTTGTAACTTGTGTATTATCTTATTATCTTTATTATAAAAGGTAAGTAATAAAAACTCATAACTTATTTTATCCATCATTTTTTAAATTACTATTGTTTCATATTATGTTATAAATTATTTTTATTAATTAATATATTATAAAGAGTTTCGTTAACTTTGTAACATTTTCAAATATAATTTATTTTAAATTAAATATTTGATTGATTTAAAATATATTATACTTGTAAATGTTACGTTAACAAAAATAGTTATAAATATATTAATTTTTAAAAATAATTTATATCATAATATGAAACAATAGCATTTTAAAAAATGATGAATATTCAAAAGTTTCATAGCGTGAAAAAAGAATATTGATTAATCAAATTTTACATTTTAATTAATTAATTTAATTTATAGATGGAATTTATGGATAAAAAATTGGATTATAAGAAATAGCTCTATTAATTTAATATTGGCTACTGGAGCTGCTGTGGAAGAATTGGCATATCCAATTGACAATAAAAAATATTTGTTTAATGCTACAAATTAAATGTTTGGTAATTTATCACTTTACCACAACTCAGTTAAAAATTCTAATAGCAGAGTATTATATTAAAACTCAAGATAAAATATTTAATTTTAGATGAAAATTTGAAATGCTCGATATAAATAATTCTTCATCGGTTGTTAATAATTATGAACGGTGAATGATTTATTTGAAATTTTGGATAAATATATAAATGCGCGATGAAAAAAGTCTGTGAATTTTTGGTAAAAAATAGATTCTTGCAAAACCAATTATAATTTAAAAATCTTAATTTTCAGAACTTAGTTATATATAATAACTTTTGAAACTTTTGTTAGTGTTCCTTTGGAAAAAAATGTTTATTTTCTATATTCTTTGATTAATCATTTTTTGCATACTTGTGAAAAAACCAAATATTTATTTTTTATTTGGATTATCAGCAAACAAGAAAGTTTCGTAGCAGTTAGAGATAGATTTAATATTTCCAAAGGAAATGGACATTCAATTTTTAAAACCATTGTCGAAGCATTGGTAAAACTTGCTCCATCATATATACGATGGCCAAATCATGTGGAGCAAGAAACAATAGCGAATGTAAGATGATAACAATAAATTTAAAATAATATTTATAATAAAATTGTATTTAAGTATTTGAAACAAGATCAAATGGCTTTCCAGGTGTGGTTGGAGCAATGTGGTAAGGTGGAAGATCAGAACGTACACAATATGACTAAGTTGTTATGTGGTGTACAACTCTGAACCTTGCCAATTTCTCTTCATAATTTTTTAAATATATCTATGTAACATTTTAATAGGAGAAATAAACATTATTATTTTATTATTATAGATGGCTGCCACATTCTTTGTAATAATAATAATAATAATTAATAATAATAATTTATTGGTCTAAAGATCAAAACATGATATAAGACAAGTCACGTACACACAAACATAAATTCAAAATAATGTCAATACACTACATAATAATAAATTAGAACAAATAAGTATACACACATGGTACAGTAAATAATAAAACCAACATTATTTATAATAACAATAAAATAAACAAAATAATGATATTTAACAATTTACATTTATAATGAGTCTTCAAGAAATTCACTTACTGAATAATAAGCTTTGTTTAGTAAGATTTCTTTAATTGAAAACTTAAATTCTTTTGCGTTCAATAATTTTAATGCCACAGGCAACTTGTTGTATAATTTTATACCTACATATCTAGGACATTTCTCAAAGAAACTCAATTTATGTTTTGGATACTCGAGCAGAGTGCTACCATGCCTTGTATTATATGTTCTGTTTCCTCTATTTAGTGTTGTATAGGTGGCTAGATTTTTTTTAACGTTTAACAAAATTTGTAATATATACAAGCTATAGACAGTAAGAACTTTATGTTTTATAAATACCTCTTTACAATGAGAGTATCGCGACAGCTTAAACATATTTCTAATCATTCTTTTTTGAATTTTAAAAATACGGTCTACACTACTTGAACTACCCCAGACTACAATGCAGTATCGAAGAGCGGACTCAAAATGAGCAAAATAAAACAATCTAAGTATATGATCGTCCACATAATTTATAAGTTGCCGTGATACATAACAAAAAGTGGATAATTTTTTTGATAATATGTCTATATGTTCATTGAAGTTACATCTTTGGTCAAGATAGATGCCAAGAAATCGAGTACTGTTGTCTTGTTTAATTAAAGAATTATTACACCTGATTAAGAAAGAATAGTCTAAAATAGTGTTATTTGTGGTAAATTTAATAGAAATTGTTTTGTTTGTATTTACATGTAAGTTATTATTTTTAAACCACTGGTTTATGTTATTTATCAACTGAGT
The DNA here is from genome assembly GCA_963932245.1 of Tachinus rufipes. Taxonomy (NCBI): domain Eukaryota; kingdom Metazoa; phylum Arthropoda; class Insecta; order Coleoptera; family Staphylinidae; genus Tachinus; species Tachinus rufipes. The sequence continues at coordinate 45,928,760 of OZ010743.1, read as the reverse complement.
CGCTTTGATTGGAATATCACTTGCTTTTTGTGATGAAATAAGCAGTGATGTGTCATCAGCATATAATACACTATTTTCAATCAGCTTGTCATTCGTGTATATAATAAAAAGTAATGGACCCAATACCGATCCTTGTGGAATTCCTCTTTTCATATTTAATGTATTGGTTGTTGTGTTAGCAATTTTTACGTAATGTGGTCTATTATTAAGATAGCTTACAATCCACTGCAAGCTTGTCCCTCTAATGCCGTATAATAGATGGTGAGAAACAAGGTCAATCGCTTTATTCAAGTCAAGAAATATCCCCAAGCAATGATCTCCTTTGTCTAAGTTATAATAAATGTTTTTCATTTTGATTACTTTGGATATTGTGCTTAGTATGGCAATGGGCCTGTAGTTATTTGGTTCATTGTTATTATTTTTTTTAGGTACAGGTATCAGTTTAGTTTCTTTTAGAATAGTTGGGAATATTCCTTGACGCAAATTCGTTTATAATAGAGACGATAGGTTCAATTAAGTAGGGTATAACATTTTTAAAAGATTGGCAATCATGCCATCTACTCCCGCAAAATTTGAGCTTTTCAACCGACACACAATATTTATAATTTCATTGTCAGTAACTGGTTGCAAAAATATTGATTTTGAATTTAATGGAATGTTTACGTTATTTTCGTTAATGCTTGTTTGTGAAAGGCTATCAGCAACCGTATTAAAATAATTATTTAAGTAGTTGGCAATTGATAATTGGTTGTGTTCGGTGTGACTTTCAGTTTTTAAAGATGTGATTTCGGTATTTTTATTTCCTGCAATATTTTCATTAATTATATCCCATGCGGCTTTATTTTTGTTGGTTGAATTTGCTATCCTGGTGTACATTCTTTTTGCTAAAATAATAACATTTTTGTAGATTTTTTTATAAGTGATATAATGTTGTTTTACATTTTCATTTTCTCCTTTAGCAAATGCATGTAATGTTTTTAGAGTTTGAGAGGAGATTTTAATACCGTTTGTTATCCATTGACAAGATTTTGCACGAGCGCTACTTTTCCTTAGGGGAAAATCAGTCTCAAACATAATAGATAACTTATTTTGAAAAAGATAATATTTTTTATCTACGTTACTTGATGAAGTCACAATATTCCAATCAGTTTCTTTTAATAAGTTTGTAAAATTATAAATATTGCGTGTGTTTTTAGTATTTTTTTCTGTAGTAATTTGGCTGTTTATTGGTATCAACATCATATGTTAATTTAATGCTAGCTAATTGTGAATTGTGATCTGAAGAGCAAAACTCTGATACTGTGCAAGTTATATCTGGAATACTATTACTAATACAGATATTGTCAATGCAGTTCAATAGACGCGTGGGTTTGTTAATGCGTGGTTTAACATTATAAGAATTTAGAAGGTCTAATAATTCAGTACGCTGTTTAGAAAATGTAAGAAAATTGATATTGAAATCTCCGCATACTACAACTGTTGCATCTGATTTTTTGCATAACATTTTTAAAGCTTTATCAAGTAAATCAATAAATATAGCAAAATCTCCTTCAGGGCATCTATAGAAACACAATACAAACATTTAATTACAAATTACATTTTTTACCGTGTTTTTACTTAAATCTAGTTTTATCGCACAGCATTCAAAATGCTTTTCGACTGACAGATTACCAACCGCAATATTCGATTTTATTCCATTTTTGCACATTATCAAAGCTCCTCCGCGAATGTATTTGATCCTTGAAAAATGCGCTCCAGTATAGTAACCAGGTACAGATAGATTGTCAATGCTATTATGAGTATACCAGTGTTCACTTATACATAAATGTGTAAATGTAAGCAACAGGTAGGAAATTCCAATGATTATTATAATCGGAAAGGGTTTCACTCTATTGTTTTGCAAACATACTATTGTATATAAAATTAAAAAATATTATATCTACTATACATTGTTACAGGAATATGTGACCATCGAAAAAAATTTATTAACATTTCTGTTGGCATGCCAGGCAGAATGCATAATGCCAGAGTTTTTAGAAATAGTGGAATGTATAAAAAAATGTTAAATAATGCTGAAATTGAACCACGAGTGTTTAAATCACTTTATCACTTGGTAGGGGATTCAGCTTATCCTTTAATAACACAATTGATGGTTCCATTTAAGGACACTGGACATCTTATTCGTGTTCAAATAAAATATAGTAAAGGAAAATTTTGACGATTAAAGTATTTGGATATAACAGACTTCGAACTCTGTAAAAAAATGATTGTGGCTGCATGTTGAAAATGTTGGCGAGCATCATATTCAATTACAACAACTAGATGAACGACAAGATGAAGAAACACCACACGAAAAAAGAAATGCTATAGAAGAGATGTTGTAGATATAGTTTTGTATTTTGCATTTTCACTAGGGGGGTGGGGGTTTAGTCGGTAGGTGCTCTCTATATAGGAAGTAAATCCGACACGTTTAGTCTTTTGAAGATTTCCTTCCCAAGCCACAAAAAAAATTGTAAGATTCAAATTAAAGTACATATGTATACATTTCCTAAACAAAGTTAATTCCTAAACACTAAATGCATGTTCTGCTCTACTTGCACTTACATGTATTTATGTCCGAATCATAAGCGGTGGGCAATCCTTTAACACTTAAAGTTAAATAGACTATTATTATTTTTTATAATCGTTATATGGTTTTGTTTCGGCGGACTTTCTTTGGTCTTGAAAATTTCAAGTTTATTTTTTGCTTGCTTTGTTTAATTATATCATACTTGGATTGAAATTCTTCTGCAATAATGTCCCATGGAAGGAAAAGGAGAAAACATGTTTTTTTTTTCTTTTCCTTCCATGTTACAGCGTTCGTTTGTTTAATTTTTAATAACGTTGACATGGCTTATAGCTATATCCACAAGCGTTTGACTTCTAACTCTGTCAAAATTTTGGAGATTTGAGAAAACAACTGGCGAAACCGATCAGTTTTGTAGCAAACACTTGCAATGTATACAAAATTTATTAAATTTAATTTGCATTACATTTTTTTCTGATTTAAATATATATCTGCAAACATATAAAAAAAGTACATATGGAATATTTTACAAAGAACACATGAATTAACATTTAAAAATAAAAGAGTATGTTAATTAATTATGACCAAAATTCAGTCGTTAATTTTATAAGTCAATTCCACACTTAACATTCAATTTTTCTTAAGGGATTGTTTAAATAATTCATTTCTTTCTTTTTCTATATCGTTTCTTTCTTTTTCTAGTTTGTTTCTTTCTTTTTCAACAGCCACTAATTCTTACATAGCAATCCGCATCATTCTTAATTCTTCTATTCTCATATCATCTGTTATTTCCATTCTTTTTTTTTGTGCGTGTAAAATTGATTAAATACTTAATTTGATTTTAGCCCCCTCACTTTTAATAAATTTGGCGCGCGCCAACCTCACCCTGGCCCGTAAAAAAAAATTCAAAATTAAAAATAAAAATAAAATAAATTTATTAAAAGTGAGGGGGCTAAAATCAAATTAAGTATTTAATCAAATTTTGGCATAAATATGTAATTTTATTTAAATTATAATTCATTCCGATTTGCACAAATATGGGCTATAATCAAATTAAGTATTTAATCAATTTTTTATGGCGGGAGGGGCAAACCCCAAAAATATTGTATATAATCTTCAATCCGGACTGGGGGTGGGTGCCGGGGGGTAATTTTAAATTTATTTTTTGAAAATTTTGAGCCGTTTAGGAGTTATATAGGATTTTGTGTTACTTACAAAAATATATATTTTTTTAAATTTTTTACGGGCCAGTGTGTGGCCTCGTGATGTTTGGCCAGGCGCGACACTTTGTCAAGTGGCCTAAAGTTATTATTATTATTTTTTTTTTTGGTGGGGGAAATCCTCATGGACACTTGACACTGGGTTCTATACTGCCAAGTAGTGCCGGACTTTTACCGGCTAAAACCCCCCTATCTTCCTGCGCTTTAGTTTTCCTCACTATCAGAGACTTCTGCATTCTCGTCATCATCGGAGATCTCTGCGTGTTCGTCGATCGGTTCCGCAGCTGCTGGTCGACAAGGGTTATACAATTTTCCTGCCAACTCGAGGAATTTTACAAACCGATCGACGTTTAGCTCGGTACATAGTTTGTTAAACATGTACCGAGCTAAATTTCCTGGAATGTGGTGTTTGACGCGTCCGTTCGATGACATAACTGCCTTAGCGTGCCTCCACGAGAACTCGATGGCGTTGGTGTGGGCTGACGTTTCCGGATCAACAAAATTTATCGAATGGTTTACCTTAAGATGCTGGTAGCCATGTTGCGACAAGCAGTCATACGCTCTCCAATAATCGGACACAATAGTGGTTCCTGGTTCAATCCACTGTTCAATTATAGGAATGAGCGTATCACTGTCTCGCTTTTCCACAGCTACCATGAACACCCGTCCAGTGCCACGTTCGTAACCGCCAAACACCCACTGTCCTTCCACGCGGTGGCCTCTGTGGTATTTCCTTTTGCCAAACTTACTCTCGTCAATTTCGACAATTAAGCCAGCACCCCCAATTTTGACAGGAAATTTAAAAAAAAATCATATACTACTTCCCTACAAAAAGACGCCCAATTCACGCAAGTTTTTTTAGACATTTTTATATTCTTTCCAATAACCTTTAAAGACACGTTATCGACCCACAAATGAACAAAACCCAAAATTTGCTGGATGCTCAATTTTGATAACGCGAAAAAAGTACCTTTCCGGAAGGATACATCCGTATTGCACAATTTTGATTTCGACTTGTATTTATTGATTTTATTGAAACAACGCCATCGATATTTATCGGTCCTGGAAGATAGTTAATAATTCACCAGACTATTTTTATTTCGATTTTTAAAAACACTTAACACGTTGAGCGCCGGGCTAAATTTTACGGTAAAAAATGTGATAAGATAAAAGAAAAAAAAACAATGTTATTTAAATATGTTGTACGCCGCTACAATACAGTATTAAAACGATAACGGCTCATGATTTATATACACATGGCCTGAAACTAAAAACTCCTACCCTAAAATGTGCATAATATCTATACACACGGCAGTCAACGTGTTAAATAATATAAAAATATTAATAATTTCTATAGAGACGAGATTCCAACACAAAAATTTAAAAAAAAATGGTGCCTTAATCACAAATTATATAAATATAACTTACCGCAAAGGGTCGGCAGAAAGTTTTAATAACATTTAAAACAAAAATATAATCCTTCTTTCGGAATTAATTCCCAATTTTGTAAATGATCCAAAAGCTTTTTGGAATCATTACAGATAGTTTGCAACTCCCATAAAGTAATTCGTTCCATAGCGAGTTCTTTGCAACAAAGAGATCTAACAGAAACTGAAGATTCTAAGCCAGCGTTTTGCCGTTCAATTTCAAGTCGATTCATTCTACAAATAGGGAAATTCCCTACAAGGATGATTGAAAAAGGCCCACGCATTTTAGAAAAAAAAAACAATTTTGTTGATTATCTAACCTTTATTTTGTAAATTCTGGGGGCTTCAGGTTTTGAAATAAACGTCAGGGGCCCCCTATGCTTGTGGGTCTTTCTGCATTGCAGACCCTTGCTTACAAATAGCTTAGCTCCGCTCCTGGGTTCTACCCTCTCCGATCGTGCGTGTGATAGAGAAATGTCATTGTGCGACAAACGCAGATACTGATAGTGCACGTTGCTTATACATAGTTAAATCGCGGCTTGGAATCTCTATTTATAGAACTCTTTGGTCGATTTTGACTTTTTGTCATTACTAATTAAAAAGGACATTTGGAATAAAAAATGTTAATAAAAAATTAAATATGGGTGGTGCGGGGGGCAGACCCCAAAAATATTGTTAATAATCTTCAATCCGGACTGGGGGGTGTGTGCCGGGGGGTAAGTTTCGATTTATTTTTTGCCGTTTAGGAGTTATATAGGTTTTTATGTTTTTTAATCGATCATAATCATTTATTCCAGATTGCACAATTCTTTTATGTACTAAATTATAATCAATCATAATCAAATTAATCCAGATTGCACAATTATTAATTTAATTTATTTGTTATGTGAACGATACTAGCTAAATAGAATGAACAGAGGCGTTTATGTATAAATACACGCTGTAACAAAAGTTGCCTAATAATGTGTCAAAAACGTATTTTTAATTGTTGTTTAAAATTGTTTAACGACGAGAGCGAGGCAATTTTTTTGTAATTTTAGTAAAATCTACTCACTTAGAACCCAAAAAAACATATTTGGTTGAATTCGGTGAACCGGGACTATAGTAAACCTTTACCACATCGTGTTCTTCATTATTCTCCAATCCAGGCATCCAAAATAATTATGGCTTTTGCAGTATTACATAATATTGCCATTACATACAAAACTGAAAATGTGGATACTGCATGGGATGACATAGATTTGCTTCCATTGCCTAATTTACGCAATAACCGAGGCGATATGGGTTATAGGAATCTAGGCAATGAAAGCAGATCAAATTATATCACTACATTTTTTTAATGTTTGCTTAACTAAAACCACCACTATTTTCGCACTGCAGGAAGAGTTTACCTGGTAGGCGCTTCTTTCATCTAAAAGAAGATTCCCCTCCTAAATATTACAAAAAAAGAGGCCCTCCATAAAGATAATATCTTTATATTTTATTTTATTTTTTTTATAAATTTTGGTTTATATTATCTAATATAACATTATTGTTTGCCAACAATATATTTTTTTCTTCTTTGTGTTTGTTTGCATTTGATAACACTACATTTGTTTTTATTTTCTCCTTTAAAAGCAGACCCAATGTCGACGACATATCCGCCATCACATCGTTTAGAACTTCTCCAATCATAAAGAAGTTCTTAACTGCCTTTTTTGCATTAGTTTGACCTTTCTTGCTCTTGCCCGAAAATGAATTTTAAAATTTAATTTAAATTTCTTCTGATGTCGCTTATAAAATATTTAAATCAAACAATTTTATTCAATAATATAACAACTTTGTAAAACTAATTGTTAAAAATAGTTTTTTTAATAATTCAACTTAAGTTATTTACCTCTTGGCGGTGTTACATTTGTCATGTTCTTCATATTGTTCCTGGGAAATATTTAAAATAGTAAATGTAAAATTTTCAACAAATAATAAATATAAACACCTCAATTGGAACTATCTGCCTAGTAATTATATTTGAAAATTAATATATATATATATATATAGATGATTAACAGACTTTTCTTTAATAATTATTTTATTGTATAACAGGATATTAGTATATATTATAAAATTATAAAATTTCTTCTTAATAAAATTGATTTAATGACGTTTCTTATGTTACATACATAATTCTTCAGATTAAAATCAATATAAATATAAAAATTAAAATTTTATTGTTAATCATATATATATATATATATATATATATATATATCATTATTGATATATAAGGGTTTATAAGACCAAGGAATTATGAGACCATTGCCGCTGGTCTCACTAACCTTCTCGCTGGTCTCATAAGCATGCCGCTTGGTCTCATAAGCATTTGCCGCAATAATAAGCCAATATTAGAATGTTACTCTATATTTTATAATTAAAATAAATGGCTAATCCTATTCAAATGATTTCAAATAAATTAGGGTAACATGTAATAAAGGTAGTAAATTAAAACAAATTAGTAACTTATACAAAAATTACGTAGTAGCCCTAAAATTTGATTTCAAACCCTTGAGCTATGTATATGAATTTTAAGTAAACTTATTTTACAAATGTACTATAGTAATCAAATAAGAACAAAATAGAAACTTGTATAAATATTTTTAGTACTTTCAAACAGTATAATTTTAATGTAATCCCCCCTGCTCCTTCCTAAACATTGCACCAACCAAATATAAGCATAAGAGTACAATTATCGCACAAATGTAATATAAGTATCAAATAAAAGCAAATACTGTAACATACAATTATTGTAGAGTACCCCAAAACATTGTACCCTATCGCCCCCCCCCCCCTGCTAAGCAAACTAAAGGTACAAATATTGCTTTACTGTAATTGGGGTACAATTATTGCATAAATGTAATATGGGTATCAAATGAAAGCAAATATAAAAACATACAATTAATGTAGAATACCTCAAAACATTGTACCCTATCGTCCCCCCCTGCTAAGCAAATTAGAAGTACAAATATTGCTTAAATGTAATATGGGTATCAAATAAAAGCAAATACGGTAACATACAATTATACTAGAATACCCCAAAACATTGTACCTTATCGCCCCCCCCCCCCTGCTAAGCAAACTAAAGGTACAAATATTGCATTACTGTAATATAGGTATCAATAGAAACAAATACGGTAACAAATATTTATTTCAAAGTACCCCAGAACATTATACCCTGTTGTTCCTATGCTAAGCAAATTAAGGGTACAAATATTGCATAAATGTAATATGGGTACCAAATGAAAGCAAATATGGTAACATACATTTATTGTACAGTCCTCCAAAACATTGTACAATATTGTTTCCCCTGCTAAGCAAATTATGGTACAAATATTACATTACTGTAGTATGGGTATCAATTGAAAGCAAATATAGTAACAAACATTTGTTTCAAAGTACCCTAAAACATTGTACTTTATCGTCCCCCCTGCTAAGCAAATTAAGGGTACCAATATTGCGAAAATGTAATATGGGTAACAAATAAAAACAAATATGATAACATACAAATACTGTAGAGTACCCCAAAACATTGTACCCCATTGTCCCTCCTCCTAAGCAAAATAGGGGTACTAATATTGCATAAATGTAATATGGGTATCAAATGATAGCAAATATAAAAATATACAATTGGTGTAGAATACCCCAAAACAATGTACTCTATCGTCCCCCCTGCTAACCAAATTCTAGATACAACTATTGCATAAATGTAATATGGGTATTAATTGAGAGCAAATATGATAACAAACATTTATTTTAAAGTACCCTAGAACATTGTACTCTATCGTCTCCCCTGCTAAGCAAATTAGTGGTACAAATATTGCGTAAATGTAATATGAGTAACATTTGACAACAAATATGGTAACATACAATTATTGTAGAGTATCCCAAAACATTGTACGCCATTGTCCCCTCTGCTAAGCAAATTAGGGGTACAAATATTGCATAAATGTAATATGGGTATCAAATGAAAGCAAATACATAAACATACAATTGATGTAGAATACCTCAAAACATTGTACCCTATCATCCCCTCTGCTAAGCAAATTAAGAATTGCATTACTGTAATATGGGTATCAATTGAAAACAAATATAGTAACAAACATTTATTTCAGAATACCCCAGAACATTGTACCCTATTGTCCCCCCTGCTAAGCAAATTAGGGGTACAAATATTGCATAAATGTAATATGGGTTTCAAATGAAAGCAAATACATAAACATACAATTGATGTAGAATACCTCAAAACATTGTACCCTATCATCCCCTCTGCTAAGCAAATTAAGAATTGCATTACTGTAATATGGGTATCAATTGAAAACAAATATAGTAACAAACATTTATTTCAGAATACCCCAGAACATTGTACCCTATTGTCCCCCCTGCTAAGCAAATTAGGGGTACAAATATTGCATAAATGTAATATGGGTATCAAATGAATGCAAATATAAAAACATGCAATTGGTGTAGAAACTTCAAAACATTGTACCCTATCGCCCCCCCTGCTAAGCGAATTAAAGGTACAAATATTGCATTACTGTAATATGCGTATCAATTAAAAGCAAACATAGTAACAAACATTTATTTCAGAATACCCCAGAATATTGTACCCTATTGATCCCCATGCTAAGCAAATTAAGAGTACAAATATTGCATAAATGTATTATGGGTACCAAATGAAAGCAAATATAGTAACATACAATTATTGTAGAGTCCCCCAAAACATTGTACCCTATCGTTCCCCCTGCTAAGCAAATTAAAGGTACACGTATTGCATTACTGTAATATGGGTATCAATTAAAAGCAAATATAGTAACAAACATTTATTTTAAAGTACCCCAAAACATTGTACCCTATTGTGTTCCTTGCTAAGCAAATTAGGGGTAGAAATATTGCATACATGTAATATGGGTATCAAATGAAAGCAAATACAAAAACATACAATTGATGTAGAATACCTCAAAACATTGTACCCTATCATCCTCTCTGCTAAACAAATTAAGAGTACAAATATTGCATAAATGTAATATGGGTACCAAATGAAAGCAAATATGGTAACATACAATAATTGTAGAGTCACTCAAAACATTGTACCCTATCGTCTCCCCTGCTAAGCAAATTAAAAGTACACATATTGCATTACTGTAATATGGGTATCAATTGAAAGCAAATATAGTAACAAACATTTATTTTAAAGTACTTCAAAACATTGTACCCAATTGTCCCCCCTGCTAAGCAAATTAAGGGTACAAATAAATCATTACTGTAATATGGGTATCAATTGAAAGCAAACATAGTAACAAACATTTAATTCAGAATACCTCAAAACATTGTACTCTTTTGTCCCCCTGCTAAGCAAATTATATATTGCATAAATGTAATATAATACCAAATAAAATCAAATATGAAAACATACAATTATTGTAAAGTACCTCAAAACACAAATATGGGTACCAAATGAAAGCAAATATGGTAACATACAATAATTGTAGAGTCACTCAAAACATTGTACCCTATCGTCTCCCCTGCTAAGCAAATTAAAAGTACAAATATTGCATAAATGTAATATGGGTATCAAATGAAAGAAGATATGATAACAAATATTTATATTGCTTAAATGTAATATGTGTATCAACTGAAAGTTAATATGGTAACATACAATTATTGTAGTGTACCCCAGGACAATGTACCCTACTGCTTCTCTGCTAAACAAAATAAGGGTACAAATATTAAACAAATTCAATATGAGTATCAAATAAAAGCAAATAATGTAACTTACAACTATTTCATAGTGCCCTATAACATTGTTCCATATTGTCCCCCTTGCGAAACAAATTAAGGGTACAAATATTGTATAAATTAAATATGGGTATCATATGAAAGCAAATAAGGTAACATAAAATTATTTTCAATACCGAAACACATTATACCCTGTTGTAACCCCTGCTAAGCAAATTAAGGACACAAATTGTGCCCTTTATCCTGTTAAATAGATTAAGAGTACAAGTATAGCATCAATGTAATATGTTAAGTTATGGTAACATACAATTAGTTTATAGCACCGTAGAACATTGTAGCTTATCTTCTCCTGATAAAACAAATTAAGAGTACAATATGACACTAATGTAATATGAGTGTCAAATGAAAGCAAATGTTATCTTGTACAATTATGTTAATTTTTTTTTTACCTTATTGTTTTTAGAGTTTAATTATTTAAAGGTAAATGTATCGCACAAATGTTAAAATATATGTAAAATGAGTTTCAAATTAGAGCAGATATGTTAATTTGTACTTTTTTTATAAAACTAATAACTTTGTACCCTATTGCCTTTATCTAAATTTATTAAAGGGATATTCTTATATCACCATTGTAATTCGCATACTTAAAATCAATGTTTATTAAATTTCATTTAGATCTGAAGATGTTATAACATATTATAATAAATAATTAAGCCGCCCCTAATATGAATTTACATAATTTAAAATCGGTTATGTATGAAAATCTCTATTTATAATTCTTTTGTAATTGGCTTTGCTACAGTTTGAGAGGAACAATTTTGTAAGCATTTATCTTTTTATAGATTTCTAATTAGATTAAAAAGTAAAATCATTCATGTTAAAAAACAAATTCTATTTTGAATAAAATATTTGTTGAGTGAAATAATTATAATAAAAAAAAACTCCGCCGGTCATGTCTGAATGTTTACTCATGTTCCTGGCAAAATACACTTTTTATAAGCGTTTCGACGCGATGAGTTTCGGTGTTCAAATAAAATACTGATATAAAATTTGTATATTTCTAATAAAATTGTAATTTTGTATATCTACTAAATCAATAAGTAAACAAAATGAAATTATTTTGTTCTACATATTTCTTCTATAATATAACATTTAAAATATGTCCGTAATTAGAGCGGAAAGCAATAAAAACATAAATGCGTATAAAAAATTCTATTGATGCTTTTGTGCCTTTTAAGTGTGGCAAGGACAAGCAAGCGTACGTGCTGCATAAAACCGAAAAATATGAATGTGATAACAAAATCTTTGCTGTAAACATTCTATAGTGTTAATTCTCATTTATTCTTTCAGAGTTAAAATTTTATCAATATATTATTGATCAAATTAAGTTTATCATAACATTATCAAGTTAGTTACAGTTGTCCTAACATATAAAAACACAGGAGTGATGACTCTCAAAACTCATTTTTCACACCACAGGACTGTAGATTTCATATTGCGGGCGGCTCAATTATGATATTATTGTACTTAATCTTCAGCGCCGTAGCTAAGGCCCCGCAAGCCCCGCGGTGCGGGGGGGCCCGACATGTTTTGGGGCCCCTAAGCCTCAAGAATTAAATAACCAAATTAATTAGATACATTGATCAGTGATCGTTATTTAATAAAAGTAATAATACAAAAATTTTATAAAATAAAAAAATAATGTTTAATTTAGTATAAAAATATTTCAGCCGGACTGATCGTCGCCGCATTCTCGTGTTTGGTGTATTTTTTTCTTGTCGAGAATAATGTTGTTTAGTATATTTAAAGTAAACGTTAATTGTGCCAACTTATGATCAATCCAATTATCAGAGTACCTACATTTTCAACAATGGACACGATTCTGGTAAAAACCTCCAATAATTATTCTAGCCTCCTCATCAAAAAGATTAAGACATCATTGAGGATTTGGTTTTTGATTCTTTGTCGATGAAGGATATATTCCCTCAATTTATCATTTTCAAATGCAACAACAACTCTAATTTCACTCAACGTTTGGTTTTTAATGCAAAAACCTGAAGATGACCACATAGTCAAAACCGGTCGTTAATATATTTAATTAATAAAATACGAATGTAGATTATAAAGTTATGGTTTTATTTTATTAACCCAATATTTGAATTAAAGATTAAAGACTAAAAATTTATCAACACATCAATCAAGTCATCGGAGTACCTACATTTTTAGTATTCATTTTATTTTATAAAAAAAAGTTTTTTTATGTATACGTATTTGTTTAACTACAAGGTTTGTTTCACACGTATGCAGTTTGTTTTTGGTTGCAACCAAAAACAAATGAAACTTTTGTACACATGCACGGTTCATATTGGGTTTTGTGTTTTTTTCGTACGTAGACTCGGTAGTAATCATAATGAAGAGAAATCAAGTTGTTGTCACCTTGTTTCTCTATAGAAGAATAAAAAAAACAAAGGAAGAATACTATAACTCATTGGGAGCACCCTCTCATCGCTTTATGAGAGAGTATTTGGTGCTATACTGTTTCTATTAGGTACCAAATAGAAACCAAAAAGATAACCGAAAACAAACCAAAAACGAACCAATCCGAATGAAACCCTATACGTGTGAAACAAGTCTAAGGCGTTAAAAAATTATTTTGTAAAAATAATACAAACACGATAGGGACCCTAAGAAAATTCTTGCGGGGGGGCCCAGAATTTGAAGCTACGCCACTGTTAATCTTCATATCCAAATGAAATTTAGTACATATGAGTTTTTAAGTATACCGATTTCGAATTATCCTAAATTTTTATGGCGGTAGGCTCAGATAATACATTATTATACAAAACATAAAAGTCAAAATAAAATAAGTACACATATGTTTTTAAGAATGTTAATTACAATGATAATTATAAAATAAAAAAATAATTTATTCAAATTCAATCTAACGATTGCAAAATGGAATCAGTCATTATTTATAATGATAATGTTAGAATCAATTGAATTGATATTTAGCTTGCTCAATTATGATGCTATTGAAGTTATAGTTATAACTTTTGTCATCTGACACCTATAATTTATTTGTGTTCTACCTGAACTCTTAATTGAATTACATGGGAGTACAGTTTGTTACTATAAAATAATTATACATACCATGTAATATGTTTGCTCTCATTTGAAGCATTATTTATATCCTGAAATTGTTTAACAAGGGGGACGATAGGGTACAGTGTTTTGGAATATTATACAAGGTTGGGTAAATGTATGGAAACACCCTATTTCTGACTGCATTTTTAATTTATTTCAAAAATGACTAATAAAAGTTTTTGTATATTTTTTAATCAATACAGTGACGTATTTTGATTTTGAATGCATGCTTTGTTTCGCGTGATATAAATTGGGGTGTATTCTGTAAAAATAAATGTTAATTTTAACAGCCTGTTTAAATTAAAAGCCTGTTAAAGTCATATTTGGTATTCTATAAAACACAAATCTGTTAAAATTTTAACAGGCACTGTTAAAATTGCCTGTTAAGTTAAAAATTTTAAAGGCATGTAAATACATGACTTTAATTTTTAACAGGGTGTTAAAATTATAAAATGACAGGTGCAATAGGTTATATTGCCATTCAAATAAATAAAAATTTGCATGAAAGAGGAAGAAGGTAAGTTATTAAATAATTCTAACATGCATAAATAAAAGAATTTTGTATTTTTAAGGAATCGGCTGAGATTATATAATCGACAGCTACGGATGGGATATGTACAATTTATTTGAACTTCCCAAACTTTGTTTTTTTAAATTATTTTGTCTAAATAAAATTGCTGCTCAATATTTAATTAACGCTATTACTTCATTTACATTTGGCAGATATACGAAGAAATACTGCAACACCAAACTATTTAAAGGTTTTTTGTGCTTTGCATTTTTATGAACATGGTAGTTACCAGTTGGATGTTGAGGCATCTGCTAATATAGTAATTAGTCAACTAGCAGTTAGTAAAATTATTGACACTATTAAACAAATGGATTAAATTTCCAACTCGGTAAGATCTTATTGATCAAAATAAAACATTGTATTTTCAAAAGTATGGCTTTCCAGCGACAATTGGTCAATTGACTGCTCGCATGTAGCTATAATTGCCCCTCTTAATATCATATTTAATTAATCGTGACCTGTGTCTTGTATTTGATTTTATATCTGCAAACACCTATAAGAAATAATACGTATTGCAAAATTGTGTATTTTGAGCAGCGATATAAAACAAGCGTAGTTATTTATTGGTTATGCTAGCATATATGTTGATTGAAATTAATTTTGCAACAAAACCAACAAAATAATAAAATTAGAATTAAAATTTAAATGAATTAATTAATTATTTATTTATTCCCATAGGACAACTTTTTGTTTTGTTCTATATATGGTATCAGGCTTTCTAATTGCCGTTTAGTCATTCTTTCGCGTTTCAACATTTTAATTCACTTTTAAAACTAATACGATTATTGTGTTGTGATTACCTACGAGCACCGGCGTTTGTCATATTTTGAGGTTAAATCTGACGCATAATGTTTTGTGGTTCAAGAAAAGACATGACTTTTACGCATAAATGTAGAGATTTGTATCTAACTTCATGACTAATTTTTAACATGCTGTTAAAAATATGTATTATAACAGCCATGTTAATATTTCAGTTACAGAATATCAATATAACGTTAAAAATTAACAAGCCTGTTATATTTATATTTTTAACAAGCTGTTAAAATAAACATAAAATTTTACAGAATACACCCCATTGGGGTGTATTCTGTAAAAATAAATGTTAATTTTAACAGCCTGTTTAAATTAAAAGCCTGTTAAAGTCATATTTGGTATTCTGTAAAACACAAACCTGTTAAAATTTTAACAGGCACTGTTAAAATTGCCTGTCAAGTTAAAAATTTTAAAGGCATGTAAATACATGCCTTTAATTTTTAACAGGGTGTTAAAATTATAAAATGGCAGGTGCAATAGGTTATATTGCCATTCAAATAAATGAAAATTTGCATGAAAGAGGAAGAAGGTAAGTTATTAAATAATTCTAACATGCATCAATAAAAGAATTTTGTATTTTTAAGGAATCGGCTGAGATTATATAATCGACAGCTACGGGATATGTCAAATCCATTTGAACTTCCTGAAAAACCTTTTTTAAGATTATTTCGTTTAAATAAAATTGCAGCCCAATATTTTATAAATGCAATTACTCCTCATTTGGCACTGCAATACCAAATTATTTAAAGATTTTGTGCGCTTTACATTTTTATGGGCATGGTAGTTACCAGTTGGATGTTGGGGCATCTGCTAATATTGCAATTAGTCAACCAGCAGTTAGTAAAATTATTGACTTAATTTCTTCAATCATAAATGCTGTATTATTAAATAACTGGATTAAATTTCCAACGCAACAAGATGTTATTGAGCAAAATAAAACATTATATTTTCAAAAATATGGCTTTCCAGGAACAATTGGTGCAATTGACTGCACGCATGTAGCTATAATTGCCCCTCCGCTGGATCATCCGATATATCCAGCGGGACCATATTACAACAGAAAAGGGTATTATAGCATTAATGTTCAAATAATCACAGATTGTGAAACAAACATTTTAAATATGAATGCTCGTTATCCTGGATCTGTCCACGATGCAGCTATCTGGACAATGTCAAATGTGAATCGACATTTATCGACAGAATACATAAACGATACATTAAATTACCATTTAATTGGAGACGAAGGGTATCCATTATCTCCGTGGTTGTTAACTGCATATCCAGGTAATGTTGATGACAACACACGAGAAGGTAGATTTAATAAGCATTTACGAAGTGCTAGGCTAAGTATCGAGCGACTCAATGGTATTCTGAAAGGTCGGTTTCGTTGTTTACTTAAACACCGAACTTTAAATTATGATCCGATTAAATCTGCAAAAATAATATATTCATGTGGAGTTCTTCATAATATTGCACACCACTTTCATGCCGATATGCCAGATGACTATGAAGATATTCCATACAACTACCCGGATATACAGAATAATGATGACAATAACAATATAGTGCAAGGTGCAAGAAAAAGAGACAATATTGCAGAAGAATATTTTAATTAACAACAAAAATAAACTTTAATCACAGATGTATTTATCAATTATATATATATATATACATGTAAACTAAAATAAATACTAAAAATGAAACTGAAAAACAATAACAAAAATAAAGACGATTAATATATATATATATATATAATATATTAATTTGCAACCCCACTTATTTTTTAATAGAAATAGCCCAAGCAATTTTATTTAAAGCTCTAGCAATATTATTATTGCTTTTAATTAATTCATTCATTAATACATCATTTGAATGAGTTGGTTTTTTACTAATACTTCCTCGCCTTTTTCTTTTTCGTTGAGGAGTAGCTGCAACAGGCAATTCAGTTTCCTGAAGATCATCTACATTTTGTAAATTTGTGGTAGTCGGTTGTAAAATACCATCCAAATCATTTACATTGTACGTCATTTCAAACATTTCTTCTTCAACTTCAAATCCCGGTTCCGAAACAAATGGAACACCATCTATTACCACAGGATTTATAAGGTTAAGTAATCTTAATTCTTGATCATTTAAAGGTTTGTTTTTTACTGGACCAGATCCTGTGCTTTTCATATCACATTTAATAATCCTTGCCCGACGTCTTGTGTTTGTTTTCAAATCTGCAAACACCTAAAAGAAATAAACGTATACGTCTAGTAAAATTGTGAATTTTGTAATGCATGCAAATATTAAAAACATTCTTATTATTTAGGGTTGAAATTAAGTTTGCAACAAAATAGACAAAATAATTATAGTAAAAAATTAAAATAATTACCGTTTTCCATTGTTTAGTGCTTCTAATGGGTCCTTGTAGAGAATTTAATATATCTTTTAGTTCTTCCCATTTCTTTTCGTTTTTGTCAAATTGAGCTTTATTGTCCACATTTAAGTAGGACAGCTCTTTGTTTTGCTCCACATAACTTATTAGGCATTCTAATTGCCGTTTTGTGGTTCTCTCACGTTTTGTCATTTTTTTCTTTAAAATATGAATGCGATCACCGGCGAAATTTAGAGGTTATAAACTGTCCAATTACTGACCGATATGTGTGTGTAGTTCAAGCAAAGACATGACCTTTACGCATAAATGTAGAGATTTATATCTAACTTCATGACTAACTTTTAACATGCTGTTAAAAATATTTATTATAACAGTCATGTTAATATTGCAGTTACAGAATGTCAATATAACGTTTAAAATTAACAGGCCTGTTATATTTATATTTTTAACAAGCTGTTAAAATAAACATTTATTTTTACAGAATACACCCCATTATCAGTTATTTTAAATGGAATACCCAGTATAGTTTTTTTTTGTTAGAACAATTACAAATACTTACGGTTTTTGAAATATTCAATAAAATAATAAAACAAAATACAGTACGTTTTAAATGATTTATAGTAATAATAATAATAAGCATATTTAATTGTAGTTGACTTTTTGCTTCAAATATTCATTTATTTTTACATTTTTTTTAATTGTATTGAGAATAACAAAATAACAATATATGTTTTTACTTGTTGCTATGGTAATAATTTGCATTTGCCCCAGAAAAGGCGTTATCTACTGGTCCATGGCTTATACACAAAGTACGTAAATAGAATATCTTACAATCTCGAACTTTTGTGCCCTCCTTCAAAAAATAATAGTACCTGCTGCTAGTTCTTTGTGCACCTGCTCCAGATCGAATTCTTCTACAGACAGGTTCTTTGCTTACAACACAAGAGAGAATAAAATCCTTTTGGCAAATGTAATCTAGTCTAGTGAATTCGGAGCATAAATTGTTTCTCAGTTGATCATCAAAATTAAGTGAGCATTTGTGTTTGCAAGAGTTGCAATTAATAAATTTAGGTTCCTTTGCTGGCCTAACTATTCCTCTGGATTTGTATGGCAACCTCAACTTTCTGTTTTTCTTATTAACATTCTTTTTCCATTCAGTAGGATTTGATTTATTCCAACGGCTTCGTTTAGATAAAGGTTTGTCGCTATCACAAGATGATTCTGCATTTGCTAAGACTTCATCATCACTTGGGATATAATTATCACAGGTGGCTGAAGTTAGCGTTGGTTTTGTATTTGCATTAGCGTTGCTTTTTGTTCGGGTACGTCTGTTCTTGGTTCATGCGTTAGCGTGTGTTACAGCTGCTCAGCAAAATAATGTTTAATCGGAAAACTAGGCAATTTATCATACACAAACTAATGTTTGCTCTCTCGCACTCATGCCTCACGTGTTTTATTTTTCTCTCACAATTACATTCTTACATTTTATGAGCCAAAGATATTAGAATTAAAAAAGCGCTCATTTTGATTAAAACAATTCGTATCGTTATTAACAAACAATTGATTTTTAAATTACCACCATTTGTTTCTAAACAAAATGATAGATGCAATCAGAAAAAGAAAATTTTCAATCAGTCGATATTTACAGACATTTTAATTAATCGAGCCGACTTAATTAATTTGATCATAAAAACGTTATAAGAAAAAACATCATTTTTAAATTTGCATCATTTGTTTGTTACTGGTTAAGGAAGTGGTAAAAACAATCAAAAATTAAAAATTTATGGGTCGTCGGTATTTATAGACATTTTAATTAATCGAGCGCCCTGATTAATTTTGATCATAAAAACGTTATAAGAAAAAACATCATTTTTAAATTTGCATCATTTGTTTGTTACTGATTAAGGAAGTGATAAAATCAATCAAAAATTAAAAATTTATGGGTCGTCGGTATTTATAGACATTTTAATTAATCGAGCGCCCTGATTAATTTTGATCATAAAAACGTTATAAGAAAAAACATTCTTTTTAAATTTGCATCATTTGTTTGTTACTGGTTAAGGAAGTGATAAAATCAATCAAAAATTAAAAATTTATGGGTCGTCGGTATTTATAGACATTTTAATTAATCGAGCGCCTTGATTAATTTTGATCACAAAAACGTTATTAGAAAAAACATTCTTTTTAAATTTGCACAATTTGTTTGTTACTGGTTAAGGAAGTGATAAAATCAATCAAAAATTAAAAATTTATGGGTCGTCGGTATTTATAGACATTTTAATTAATCGAGCGCCTTGATTAATTTTGATCATAAAAACGTTATAAGAAAAAACATCATTTTTAAATTTGCATCATTTGTTTGTTTCTGGTTAAGGAAGTGATAAATTCAATCAAAAATTAAAAATTTATGGGTCGTCGGTATTTATAGACATTTTAATTAATCGAGCGCCTTGATTAATTTTGATCATAAAAACGTTATAAGAAAAAACATCATTTTTAAATTTGCATCATTTGTTTGTTTCTGGTTAAGGAAGTGATAAATTCAATCAAAAATTAAAAATTTATGGGTCGTCGGTATTTATAGACATTTTAATTAATCGAGCGCCTTGATTAATTTTGATCATAAAAACGTTATAAGAAAAAACATCATTTTTAAATTTGCATCATTTGTTTGTTTCTGGTTAAGGAAGTGATAAATTCAATCAAAAATTAAAAATTTATGGGTCGTCGGTATTTATAGACATTTTAATTAATCGAGCGCCCTGATTAATTTTGATCATAAAAACGTTATAAGAAAAAACCTTCTTTTTAAATTTGCATCATTTGTTTGTTACTGGTTAAGGAAGTGATAAAATCAATCAAAAATTAAAAATTTATGGGTCGTCGGTATTTATAGACATTTTAATTAATCGAGCGCCTTGATTAATTTTAATCATAAAAACGTTATTAGAAAAAACATTCTTTTTAAATTTGCATCATTTGTTTGTTACTGGTTAAGGAAGTGATAAAATCAATCAAATATTAAAAATTTATGGGTCGTCGGTATTTATAGACATTTTAATTAAT
Source organism: Tachinus rufipes (assembly GCA_963932245.1). NCBI lineage: Eukaryota > Metazoa > Arthropoda > Insecta > Coleoptera > Staphylinidae > Tachinus > Tachinus rufipes. Next base: position 45,907,804 of record OZ010743.1, on the reverse strand, counting down.
CGAGCGCCTTGATTAATTTTGATCACAAAAACGTTATTAGAAAAAACATTCTTTTTAAATTTGCATCATTTGTTTGTTTCTGGTTAAGGAAGTGATAAATTCAATCAAAAATTAAAAATTTATGGGTCGTCGGTATTTATAGACATTTTAATTAATCGAGCGCCTTGATTAATTTTGATCATAAAAACGTTATAAGAAAAAACATTCTTTTTAAATTTGCATCATTTGTTTGTTACTGGTTAAGGAAGTGATAAAATCAATCAAAAATTAAAAATTTATGGGTCGTCGGTATTTATAGACATTTTAATTAATCGAGCGCCTTGATTAATTTTGATCACAAAAACGTTATTAGAAAAAACATTCTTTTTAAATTTGCACAATTTGTTTGTTACTGGTTAAGGAAGTGATAAAATCAATCAAAAATTAAAAATTTATGGGTCGTCGGTATTTATAGACATTTTAATTAATCGAGCGCCTTGATTAATTTTGATCATAAAAACGTTATAAGAAAAAACATCATTTTTAAATTTGCATCATTTGTTTGTTACTGATTAAGGAAGTGATAAAATCAATCAAAAATTAAAAATTTATGGGTCGTCGGTATTTATAGACATTTTAATTAATCGAGCGCCTTGATTAATTTTAATCATAAAAACGTTATTAGAAAAAACATTCTTTTTAAATTTGCATCATTTGTTTGTTACTGGTTAAGGAAGTGATAAAATCAATCAAATATTAAAAATTTATGGGTCGTCGGTATTTATAGACATTTTAATTAATCGAGCGCCTTGATTAATTTTGATCACAAAAACGTTATTAGAAAAAACATTCTTTTTAAATTTGCATCATTTGTTTGTTTCTGGTTAAGGAAGTGATAAATTCAATCAAAAATTAAAAATTTATGGGTCGTCGGTATTTATAGACATTTTAATTAATCGAGCGCCTTGATTAATTTTGATCATAAAAACGTTATAAGAAAAAACATTCTTTTTAAATTTGCATCATTTGTTTGTTACTGGTTAAGGAAGTGATAAAATCAATCAAAAATTAAAAATTTATGGGTCGTCGGTATTTATAGACATTTTAATTAATCGAGCGCCTTGATTAATTTTGATCACAAAAACGTTATTAGAAAAAACATTCTTTTTAAATTTGCACAATTTGTTTGTTACTGGTTAAGGAAGTGATAAAATCAATCAAAAATTAAAAATTTATGGGTCGTCGGTATTTATAGACATTTTAATTAATCGAGCGCCTTGATTAATTTTGATCATAAAAACGTTATAAGAAAAAACATCATTTTTAAATTTGCATCATTTGTTTGTTACTGATTAAGGAAGTGATAAAATCAATCAAAAATTAAAAATTTATGGGTCGTCGGTATTTATAGACATTTTAATTAATCGAGCGCCCTGATTAATTTTGATCATAAAAACGTTATAAGAAAAAACATTCTTTTTAAATTTGCATCATTTGTTTGTTACTGGTTAAGGAAGTGATAAAATCAATCAAAAATTAAAAATTTATGGGTCGTCGGTATTTATAGACATTTTAATTAATCGAGCGCCTTGATTAATTTTGATCATAAAAACGTTATAAGAAAAAACATCATTTTTAAATTTGCATCATTTGTTTGTTACTGATTAAGGAAGTGATAAAATCAATCAAAAATTAAAAATTTATGGGTCGTCGGTATTTATAGACATTTTAATTAATCGAGCGCCCTGATTAATTTTGATCATAAAAACGTTATAAGAAAAAACATTCTTTTTAAATTTGCATCATTTGTTTGTTACTGGTTAAGGAAGTGATAAAATCAATCAAAAATTAAAAATTTATGGGTCGTCGGTATTTATAGACATTTTAATTAATCGAGCGCCTTGATTAATTTTGATCATAAAAACGTTATAAGAAAAAACATCATTTTTAAATTTGCATCATTTGTTTGTTACTGATTAAGGAAGTGATAAAATCAATCAAAAATTAAAAATTTATGGGTCGTCGGTATTTATAGACATTTTAATTAATCGAGCGCCTTGATTAATTTTGATCATAAAAACGTTATAAGAAAAAACATCATTTTTAAATTTGCATCATTTGTTTGTTACTGATTAAGGAAGTGATAAAATCAATCAAAAATTAAAAATTTATGGGTCGTCGGTATTTATAGACATTTTAATTAATCGAGCGCCTTGATTAATTTTGATCATAAAAACGTTATAAGAAAAAACATCATTTTTAAATTTGCATCATTTGTTTGTTACTGATTAAGGAAGTGATAAAATCAATCAAAAATTAAAAATTTATGGGTCGTCGGTATTTATAGACATTTTAATTAATCGAGCGCCTTGATTAATTTTGATCATAAAAACGTTATAAGAAAAAACATCATTTTTAAATTTGCATCATTTGTTTGTTACTGATTAAGGAAGTGATAAAATCAATCAAAAATTAAAAATTTATGGGTCGTCGGTATTTATAGACATTTTAATTAATCGAGCGCCCTGATTAATTTTGATCATAAAAACGTTATAAGAAAAAACATTCTTTTTAAATTTGCATCATTTGTTTGTTACTGGTTAAGGAAGTGATAAAATCAATCAAAAATTAAAAATTTATGGGTCGTCGGTATTTATAGACATTTTAATTAATCGAGCGCCTTGATTAATTTTGATCATAAAAACGTTATAAGAAAAAACATCATTTTTAAATTTGCATCATTTGTTTGTTACTGATTAAGGAAGTGATAAAATCAATCAAAAATTAAAAATTTATGGGTCGTCGGTATTTATAGACATTTTAATTAATCGAGCGCCTTGATTAATTTTGATCATAAAAACGTTATAAGAAAAAACATCATTTTTAAATTTGCATCATTTGTTTGTTACTGATTAAGGAAGTGATAAAATCAATCAAAAATTAAAAATTTATGGGTCGTCGGTATTTATAGACATTTTAATTAATCGAGCGCCTTGATTAATTTTGATCATAAAAACGTTATAAGAAAAAACATCATTTTTAAATTTGCATCATTTGTTTGTTACTGATTAAGGAAGTGATAAAATCAATCAAAAATTAAAAATTTATGGGTCGTCGGTATTTATAGACATTTTAATTAATCGAGCGCCTTGATTAATTTTGATCATAAAAACGTTATAAGAAAAAACATCATTTTTAAATTTGCATCATTTGTTTGTTACTGATTAAGGAAGTGATAAAATCAATCAAAAATTAAAAATTTATGGGTCGTCGGTATTTATAGACATTTTAATTAATCGAGCGCCTTGATTAATTTTGATCATAAAAACGTTATAAGAAAAAACATCATTTTTAAATTTGCATCATTTGTTTGTTACTGATTAAGGAAGTGATAAAATCAATCAAAAATTAAAAATTTATGGGTCGTCGGTATTTATAAACATTTTAATTAATCGAGCGCCTTGATTAATTTTGATCATAAAAACGTTATAAGAAAAAACATCATTTTTAAATTTGCATCATTTGTTTGTTACTGATTAAGGAAGTGATAAAATCAATCAAAAATTAAAAATTTATGGGTCGTCGGTATTTATAGACATTTTAATTAATCGAGCGCCTTGATTAATTTTGATCATAAAAACGTTATAAGAAAAAACATCATTTTTAAATTCGCATCATTTGTTTGTTACTGATTAAGGAAGTGATAATATCTATCAAAAATTAAAAATTTATGGGTCGTCGGTATTTATAGACATTTTAATTAATCGAGCGTCTTGATTAATTTTGATCATAAAAACGTTATAAGAAAAAACATCATTTTTAAATTCGCATCATTTGTTTGTTACTGATTAAGGAAGTGATAAAATCAATCAAAAATTAAAAATTTATGGGTCGTCGGTATTTATAGACATTTTAATTAATCGAGCGCCTTGATTAATTTTAATCATAAAAACGTTATTAGAAAAAATATTCTTTTTAAATTTGCATCATTTGTTTGTTTCTGGTTAAGGAAGTGATAAATTCAATCAAAAATTAAAAATTTATAGGTCGTCGGTATTTATAGACATTTTAATTAATCGAGCGCCCTGATTAATTTTGATCATAAAAACGTTATAAGAAAAAACATTCTTTTTAAATTTGCATCATTTGTTTGTTACTGGTTAAGGAAGTGATAAAATCAATCAAATATTAAAAATTTATGGGTCGTCGGTATTTATAGACATTTTAATTAATCGAGCGCCTTGATTAATTTTGATCACAAAAACGTTATTAGAAAAAACATTCTTTTTAAATTTGCATCATTTGTTTGTTTCTGGTTAAGGAAGTGATAAATTCAATCAAAAATTAAAAATTTATGGGTCGTCGGTATTTATAGACATTTTAATTAATCGAGCGCCTTGATTAATTTTGATCATAAAAACGTTATAAGAAAAAACATTCTTTTTAAATTTGCATCATTTGTTTGTTACTGGTTAAGAAAGTGATAAAATCAATCAAAAATTAAAAATTTATGGGTCGTCGGTATTTATAGACATTTTAATTAATCGAGCGCCTTGATTAATTTTGATCACAAAAACGTTATTAGAAAAAACATTCTTTTTAAATTTGCACAATTTGTTTGTTACTGGTTAAGGAAGTGATAAAATCAATCAAAAATTAAAAATTTATGGGTCGTCGGTATTTATAGACATTTTAATTAATCGAGCGCCCTGATTAATTTTGATCATAAAAACGTTATAAGAAAAAACATTCTTTTTAAATTTGCATCATTTGTTTGTTACTGGTTAAGGAAGTGATAAAATCAATCAAAAATTAAAAATTTATGGGTCGTCGGTATTTATAGACATTTTAATTAATCGAGCGCCTTGATTAATTTTGATCACAAAAACGTTATTAGAAAAAACATTCTTTTTAAATTTGCATCATTTGTTTGTTACTGGTTAAGGAAGTGATAAAATCAATCAAATATTAAAAATTTATGGGTCGTCGGTATTTATAGACATTTTAATTAATCGAGCGCCTTGATTAATTTTGATCACAAAAACGTTATTAGAAAAAACATTCTTTTTAAATTTGCACAATTTGTTTGTTACTGGTTAAGGAAGTGATAAAATCAATCAAAAATTAAAAATTTATGGGTCGTCGGTATTTATAGACATTTTAATTAATCGAGCGCCTTGATTAATTTTGATCACAAAAACGTTATTAGAAAAAACATTCTTTTTAAATTTGCATCATTTGTTTGTTACTGGTTAAGGAAGTGATAAAATCAATCAAATATTAAAAATTTATGGGTCGTCGGTATTTATAGACATTTTAATTAATCGAGCGCCTTGATTAATTTTGATCACAAAAACGTTATTAGAAAAAACATTCTTTTTAAATTTGCACAATTTGTTTGTTACTGGTTAAAGAAGTGATAAAATCAATCAAAAATTAAAAATTTATGGGTCGTCGGTATTTATAGACAATTTAATTAATCAAGCGCGTTCATTAATTTTGATCATAAAAACGTTATTAGAAAAACATTCTTTTTAAATTTGCATAATTTGTTTGTTAGTAGTTACCAAATTGTTTTAAAGTAGAATTTATTATAAATCGCCTGCCTAATAAAAACATATTTTATTGCTTGGTTTTATGGTCGTAATCACATAAATGAGTATGTATGAAAATATGTTTTGTAGTAATAAAGAAAATGTAACCTTGTGATGAAAAAGCCGAAACGGAAATAGTTTTTTTATTATGCTATTTCTTGTCATCCATTTAATAAAAATTGTTTTTTTTAACGTATAATAGTTTATTAAAATCAAACAATAATACGTTTATCAAATTACATACTTAAAATTAAACAACAAACATAAATTTTAAATAATAGAATAAAGAAAAATGAATTATAATAAAAATTAAATAATATATGAATAAAATAGGTTTGGTGAAATTAATTTTAATAAGTTTTAGACTGACCTTTCAGTCTAAAAGTTATTAAAAAATCAAGATTTAAAATATACAAATCAATTTAATTCAATTACAATGATTTTAATTAACTAGTTAGACTATTTAGCATTACCCAGGTTGCACCACGAGGAGGCAGTCTAATTTACAACCCAAAATATATTATTTGTGAGAACCAGCTCAACATTTTTAAATAAATTAAAGCAAATGAGATTAAAGAAACAAAAAAATAAACAACCGAAATAGTTATTAAAACCTGTAAATATAAAATAATACCGATAATATAAATGAATAAATAGTTTTACATGGTTTTACTATTAACATGTAGATTCATAAATATCATTAAAACTATAACTACTTGGCGGTACTTCTAAACCATAGTTTTGATCATCCATTAAGTCATTGCTATTCTTCCCAAATATTGTAAGTAGTATCTTATCACATATGTAAGGTAGCAAAACCAAACAAGAAAACATTTTGTCGTTACAAACATGTGAAGTAATATATTTGCACATAAATACCATATCTGCAAAAGAAAATATTTCTGTACTATAATCTGCCAATAGTTTGATTAGATTATTTCCTGAGAGAGACATGTATCTCGATGCCATGGAATGAGTCATTCTTTGCTCATAAATTTCTTTTAAGGTATCTTCGTTATCTTTTATATATTTTTCATAATCCATCTTCTGTAAATATACTTTAAATAAAGAAATGTTTGGCCATGAATAATTTTCACATAAAATACAGTTATTAGTACAGGTAGTGTTACATTTAAAATGAATTAATCTTCCGCAAGTTTGACAATTCGCCATAGACTTCTCTTTAACATTGTCAGTAATGCCACATATGACACATAAGTTTTTTACGCACATAGAATGTATCAAAAGTGATTTTTGAAGTGATACTCTATAATCTTCCGCATCAAATTTTAAATTGCATTTTTTAAAAAAATCCTCCATTGTTTTCGATTCGGATAATTTATGAATATAATATATTATAAATACGCCACAGTTGAAGGAATCTTTTTGTAATGGAAGTAAGCCATTTGTTCCAATTTTCCAAGCTCGAAAATTTAACTTTTTATGCTTTGTATTTCTGTCTTTTGTTTCTAAAAATCTCTTAATTTTAGATAATATTAGATTATTTTCATAATCAGAAACAGGACCAAATGGATCTAAAAAATATACCAACTTGTTTTTAATATCTAAAACTATTAGAGTCCAATGGTTTTGATTTTTATTATACGGAATGATAATAAACAACTTATTATTCATTTCGATCTTAAAACAATCCATTCTTGTATCCATATTTCCACTAAATATTATGGCTGTGGCAATACAATCTATATAATATAAACTGTTTTTATTATGAAGAAACATAATAGCAGCCGAGTCAATAATATGATCCGTAAGCCACTTTTCACTTACATTTTTCTCCTGGTTTAACGTGTAATAATCTACAACACCTAATTTGACCGACAAACGTCCATATGTATAATGACACATTTTAATCATTTTTTGACTACGACTTTTAAAATAATATTCAGAATTTAAATATAAACCATTTGGTAGCAGTTTCAATCCGTTTGATTTTAATTCCGAACAATTATCTGAAATTTTTGTCGGCGTTTGTTCCTTTTTGATATCTGACTTGGCTAGCATCGATTCGGCGCGCTGAAAATAAGAATGTGTTTTTTTTGGCCGTTTTTGCCAAAATTCGGTAGCAGTTACGTCATCCACTTTTTCTTCATTGCTACAGTGCACCTTATTTTTTCTTTTACTGTCTTTCATTGATTTGGTAATATCAAGTTCAATGTCTTTAATATCTGCGTATATTTTTCTTTTAAGTATTTCAATTAATCGTCCCACTTTCAAATTTGTTTTTCCTTGTAAAACATCTTTTTTTTAAATTTTCATCCAACATTCTACATTGGAATTAGAAAATCGACACTTTCTAATAATAGATGTCCACAAAGAAACATATGGCATGTAATGTAATAAAATGTAATCTGCAAACTCAACACAATAAAAAAACATTTTTCTCTTTCTCCACTTGATCTAAATTGATAGAAGATTCAACATCTACGTAAATTTTTTGGAAATGTTTATAAAAATAAGTTTCAATAATTTTACCATCTTTAAATTCATTGTCATCATGTTCTAAAAAAATTGAATTTTCAATCAACAAATTATTTATATTTAAATCAATAATATCGGATAATGCATCTTTAACTTCTTGATTTTGTGTTGGAGATAGTAATATAATCAAGAAGTGCTTGTAGTATTCACAAAGTTCTTGAAAACATTTGCAATTTATTAACAACGCTATAAATTTAAGCATGGTAGATTTTACCATCTTATTAACACCCATCTTGGTTAATCTGTTAGATACCATTTTCATAAAATGAGCGCAACATGTAAAAATCATTACTATATTTGAAATGTCAACATTATTAGTGAGATATTTATAAGTAAATTGCAGATAACCAAACAATGAAGTGCGATTAAATACTAAGCACGCCGACATTATGCTAGCAACACTCCAATCAACTACAAAGTTTTGAAAACAAGGCCACTTTTTATTGCAAGTGGACTCACAAAACTGTTTAAAATTTAAAAAGAAACTACTGATTGAAGAATGATTATGCTTTGATGATATAAATTCTAATACAGGAACAATTTTATTGTTAACATTTACAACGCCAGCATAGTAATAAATACGTTTACCAATTTCAAAAGGCATTGGTTTAACTATAGATCCTGTAGCATCAAAATATATAGTAGTAGGCTGTAAACTATATTTTAATAATACCTTGACTTGCTCTTTGCTAAACAAGTGTACACACATACGACCATCTGGCAAACGAATGTAATTGAAAGTGGTATTATCCATGGCTCGTTTTAATAAATCTAAATAAGGATGAACATCCAAATCTTTTTTTGCCAATGCTTCCGATTTAGCTTTATGTAAAACATTTAGTTTTCTGATTTGTTGCATGTTTCCGCTTTGAATAACTTCTGGATCTGCAGCTATAATAGCATTTTCCAGTATTTTATTTGCTGGTAGTTGCATCAATTTTAATTGTTCAATACTTCTTTCGTCTCCTCTCAACTGATAAAATAAACGTTTATCTCCATGATTCTCAGAGCCTCTTGAGAAAATATGAAATGTAACAATATCTGAATATTTTTTCATCTCTATTTTATATGTCCTACAATTAGAGTGTTTACACTTTATATAATTCACAACTTTCTTCATTCTGGGTTGGGAAGTATAAAATATTAGTACACATGTAATTCCAATGTTTAGCAATCTTGTTTTAAAAAATGTTCTTCTGCTTGCAACATCAAATACATTCAAACGGATTGCCTCTTCCATAGGAATATAAAACTTATTTTTTAAATAATAGGAAGAGTTATTAGAATTAGCTGAATTGTTTTCATTTTTCTCTATTGTATTTTCTATACCAATAAAATTATTAGAATTTACCGGACTGATATCATTTCTCTGTATTGTATTTTCTATAGAATTCGAATTACTATAGTTTAGCGGACTGTTTTCGTTTCTCATAACTGTATTTTCTATACAATTAGTATTTTCTAAACTGTTTTCATCATCCTCTAATCTTGTATTTTCTATACTATTAGAATTTAATGAATTATTTTTATTTTCCTCATCCATTGTATTATTTGCAGAAATAGAATTATTCGTAGAACTTGCAGAACAGTTTGTTTTTTCTTTTTCTTTAATAAATACAACTTTTTTAGAAATATTAAAATATTTTGCAATTAATTTATGAACTCTTAATTTAAAAAAATCTTTTAAATTTTTTGATTTTGTTTTAGAACAACGCCTTTTTAGCAATTTAGAATTGTGTAACTGTTCAACAATTAAACTAACTAGATGAGCATAATTTGTACATTTTTCTTGACTATTCGGAATCCATTGTCTAGAAGCAATAAATTTGTCAATGTAACTGTAAATTAAATCATCAGAAACAATACGTTTATTAATAGGCATTTTAAATAAAAATGTGTTGTCTAAATTTTAAAAATAATAAAATTTTAACAAAATGATTATTTCTAAAAAAATAATTCAAATAATTACTAAAAAAAATTTATGTTAAAAAAGAAACTTAATACTACTAAAAACAACTATTAATTTAATTCCTAAGTTCCTAAAAAATAAGTTATTAATTCCTAAAAAAATAAAACTATTAATTGCTAAAAAAATAAAATTATTAGTTGCTAAAAAAAAAAAAAAATAATTAATTAAAAAAAAATAATCATTATTAATTCCTAAAAAAATAAACTTATTAGTTGCAACAAAATAAGTGGCAAAAAAATATTTTAAAAAATAAGCTAAATACTTATTCCTAAAAAAGTAAAACTATTAATTGCTAAAACAATAAAATTATTAGTTCCTAAAAAAGAAAAATTATTATTTCCTAAAAATTAAATTTATTAGTTGCAAAAAAATATATATAATTTCTAAAAAAATAAAATTATTAGTTGCTAAAAAAAATAAAATAATTAATAAAATATATAATTTATAAAAAATATTATTATTTCCTAAAAAAATAAATTTATTAGTTGCAAAAGAATATATATAATTTCTAAAAAAATAAGTTATTAATTTCACAAAAAAAACAATTAATTCCTAAAAAAATAAAATAATTAATTCCTAAAAAAATAAAATTATTAACTCCTAAAAAATAAAACTATTAATTGCTAAAAAATAAAATAAGTAAGTTAAAAAAAAATAAAATAATTAGTTTCTGAAAAAAAAACTATTAGTTGATGAAAAAATAAAAAAAATTGTTCTAAAAAAAGATTATTAATTATTTATTAATTCCTAAAAAAATAAATCTATTAAAACCTACAAAAATATAGTTATTAGTTGCTGAAAAATAAAAAAAATTGTTTCTAAAAAAAAGTTATTTATTATTTATTATATCTTAAAAAAATAAATCTATTAAAACCTAAAAAATAGTTATTAGTTGCTAAAAAATAAAACTATATTAAATGCTAAAAATAAAATAATTAATTTCTTAAAAAATAAGTTATTAGTTTCTAAAAAATAAAACTATATTAAATTCTAAAAAATAAAATAATTAATTTCTAAAAAAATAAGTTATTAGTTTCTGAAAAATAAAACTATATTAAATGCTAAAAAATAAAATAATTAATTTCTAAAAAAATAAAATATTAGTTTCTGGAAAAATAAAACTATTAATTGCTGAAAAAATAAAAAAATTAGTTCCTAAAAAATAAAACTATATTAAATGCTAAAAAATGAAATGATTAATTTAAAAAAAAAAATAAGTTATTAATTTTTGAAAAATAAAACTATTAGTTGCTGAAAAAAACAAAAAAAAATGTTCCTAAAAAAAGTTATTTATTATTTATCAATTTCTAAAAAAAATAAAACTATTAATTGCTCAAAAATAAAATAAGTAATTCCCAAAAAAATAAAATAATTAGTTTCTGAAAAAATTTGTTAATAGTTTCTGAAAAATAAAACTATTAATTGCTGAAAAATAAAAAAATTAGTTCCTAAAAAATAAAACTATATTAAATGCTAAAAAATAATATAATTAATTTCCAAATAAAATAAGTTATTAGTTTCTGAAAAATAAAACTATTAGTTGCTGAAAAAACAAAAAAAATTAGTTCCTAAAAAAAGTTATTTATTATTTATCAATTTCTAAAAAATAAAATAATTAGTTTCTGAAAAATAAAACTATTAGTTGCTGAAAAAATAAAAAAAAGTTCTAAAAAAAATTATTTATTATTTATTAAGTCCTAAAAAAATAAATCTATTAAAACCTACAAAAATATAGTTATTAGTTGCTGAAATAATAAAAAAATTGTTTCTAAAAAAAAGTTAATTATTATTATATCTTAAAAAAATAAATCTATTAAAACCTAAAAAAATATAGTTATTAGTTGCTAAGAAATAAAATAATTAATTTCTAAAAAAATAAATTAATAGTTTCTGAAAAATAAAACTATTAATTGCTGAAAAATAAAAAAATTAGTTTCTAAAAAATAAAACTATATTAAATGCTAAAAAATGAAATAATTAATTTCTAAAAAAATAAGTTATTAGTTTCTGAAAAATAAAACTATTAGTTGCTGAAAAAACAAAAAAAATTAGTTCCTAAAAAAAAGTTATATATTATTTATCAATTTCTAAAAAAAAATAAAACTATTAACTGCTAAAAAATTAAATAAGTAATTCCCAAAAAATAAAATAATTAGTTTCTGAAAAATAAAACTATTAGTTGCTGAAAAAATAAATAAAAAAGTTCCTAAAAAAGTTATTTATTGTTTATTAATTCCTAAAAAATAACTATAAAAACCTAAAAAAATATAGTTATTAGTTCCTAAAAATAAAATAATTATTTGTTAAAAAATAAAACAATTAATTCTTAAAAAAATAAGTTATTAGTTCCTAAAAAATAAAATTATATTAAATGCTAAAAAATAAAATAATTAATTTCTAAAAAATAAAACTATTAACTGCTAGAAAATAAAATAATTAATTCCTAAAGAATAAAATAATTAATTCCTAAAAAAATAAAACTATAAAAACCTAAAAAAATATAGTTATTAGTTGCTAAAAAATAAAATAAATAATTGTTAAAAAATAAAACAAATAATTCTTAAGAAAATAAGTTATTAGTTCCTCAAAAATAAAATTATATTAAATGCTAAAAAATAAAATAATTAATTCCTAAAGAATAAAATAATTAATTTCTAAAAAAATAAGTTATTAGTTCCTAAAAAATATAATTATTAGTTGCTAAAAAATTAAATAATTAACTGCTAAAAAAATTAAATATTTAATTTCTAAAAATAAATTATTAAATTCTAATAAAATGTATTTAAAAATAATTTAAAAAAATGCCAACAATATAGTGGCGGTCAAAATCAACCTTTATCAGATCAAAAAAAAACTTACATACAAAATCTTAATTCAAGATTAGTCAAATATCCAAAAATCCTCAAGATTCCAATACTGCATACATCAATGAGTGATCTCTTCGATAAAAGAATTATTTAAAAATCAATCTAAAAAGAATAAAACGCATATTGTAAATAACTATATTAAACAGTAATAAGAGATATAATTTATTTTTTTATAAAAAAGCATAAAAAGAAAACATATATTATATTTTTGAGATTCTGATTTGACTTTCTTTTTCATAATTCAATTAATCAGATAAATCCATTTAATAAACATGCTATTTGTTTTTCATTTAAAATCTGCCGTTGAAATAAAATAAAAATAATATTTTTTAGTAGCTTAAATAATGACTAATTGAAATTAATTGTTCCTTTAAATTTTATATATTTATTATGTGATAGCAATATAAAACCTTAAAAACAAAATTTCAAGGTTAAAACAAATCACATATTCTATATATTTATGGTAAAATACTGTTATAAGATGTAGGCACATTGTTGAATTTAGAATGACAAAAATTCTAAAAAAAAAACGTAAAGTTGGTTTTATTGTTATCGGTTGACATAACAAAGTTATTCAGCCGTACGGTTTTTATTTGACACCTTGTGTACTAATATCTAAAAAATTCATTTTGTTGATTAAAATAAAAGATTGCTCAAAATCATGTTAACTAGAAAAATGCCATAGCGCATACGAAACTGCCAAAAAAGCAGTGGAGATGCTTGGACGTACAATATTTTCTTAAAAAATATTATGGTTATTCTAGCCAAAACAATTTTAATAGATAGATAAAAAAAATTGTTTGAATGGATGCGTACATAAGGACGTGAGCGGTCCGCTTTTTTTTAGCGGTACTTGTTCCCGGAAATAAACAACAAAAAAATCAACTCAGAGCTATAATATAATATAATATACCAATTCTTCTCGGAAGGTTGCTATTGTGAAAAGTTTCTTTTTTTGTGCTTGTTTGGTAGCGGCGGGAATCAAGTGTTAATGTTCAAAATGAATTCTTTGATAGAAAACTTAAATGATATAATTGAATTACCATATAATAATATAATATAAAACGTAGTGATAGTAGGGAAAATCACCTACAATAACAAGATTCATATTTTTGTATAAATATTATTTATTGATGGTTGGTGATAATACAAAAAAAGCGAATCCGAAACGGACCGCTCCCTAAAAAGCGAAAACCTTCCTGTACACAACCAATGTTATTAGAAAGATAAATGCACATATTAAATAGTTTTGTTTTAATTATGATTCTAACAAATTATGCAATACTCTAATTAGTTATGATATATTAAAATAAAATCCAAAATTATGTTAAGTGTACTTATTTGTTATTTGAGTTTATCAATTTTATAATTTTAATTTGTTAATTATATTTTATTTTATTTAGTAGTAAGTTCGGTCTAGTTTATTCTATAAAGATTTTTTTGTTGCACTCGTTAAATATATTATCATGGCAGCTGTAGTTGGTATCGAAAATTTATGGCTTTCCTACTGATCTTCGAGAAATATGTATATTTAAAATCAAGAAATGCTAAAAATTGTTTACTATAAACTATCAAATAATTATTAATCAAAGGGTTCCTCATTTTATGCAACATACGGCATAACCTCAGCGTAAAATTTTCTTTCAGAATCTGCAATGTAACCCTTAATTACTTAATTATTAAACGAGTTAGAGCGTTATAACTATTTTTTTACGTATTTTTGTAAACTAATTAATAATTAAAAAACTACTGGCATAAATCTGGCATTCGGCATAAATTCAGCGTGCTTTTCTGAATCTAATGAACTGATTATATTTTAGTTTTAATTATGAATTCACACTAAAGTATTATGTTTTATTTTATTGCTGAAACCTCGGCTGAAACTTATTAAAACTTATTGCTGTTTTCTCGCCGCCGGTGCGAATATTTCAGTAGAGAAATATATGCAATTATCAGTAGTAATAGCATACGTGCATTTAAAACTTGCCATAACAACTTGGTAATATTTGACAATATAAATCGCATCGCGCTAATTTCAAATGCACGAAGGTAATTTTACATTTTAACTTGAAATATTTTGCTAAAGTCAACCATCGGAAAAAGTGTCGAAAAAAGTGTAAATATTCCAATAGCATCAAAACTAATTGTTTGGTCTGTTTGACAGATTTATAAATAATCATTGTTGCTAAATATTTAAATGTTTCTTGCTTTTAATTTATTGTATGCATTAATTCGCTTTTTTTAATATTTTGTTTTGCCTTGTTTTCTTTATTATAATCGTGCTTGTGTTGTTTAAACACTGCTGCGAAGTTGGAAACAAATTTTAAAAATACCTAGCACAACAAATATACTCTCACAAAAATGGTATTATCTCCCTTATTATGAGACCTAGGTCAATTATAAATACACCCTTAGATCGGCAAGAAAAAAACACATATTTCTATAGCAAATGCAAGCAATAATTAATGAGCATTAACTAACTAATTAACTAATTAATTAACAGTAATTGTTTAGCACAGCTTTTACCCAAGGTCAAATCTTAGTTCTGAATACGGCATTTAAATATTTTTTCACATAGATTGCACGCGCCAAAATGAGCGTCCTTTAAAATAATTAATTACCGAGATTAGACTAATTAAAAAATAGAAAAAAAATAGACAAACAAGTGTTAATTCGGTTATTTATCAACTTATTTTAAATTTGAAAATCAATTTTGAATGATAAAACAAGTACCTTAAACATGTATCGATGACCCAAATCAGATTTAATTAATTACTGAGATATGAACCGATAAAGTGCGCGCTAATATAAAACTGTCGCCACTTTTGTTGCCAGGTTATTTAAGGGTAATAGAATTTGATAAAATTAAATTTTGAAAATTGCATTCGATAGATAAAACATGTAAAATGATCATATATCAATGACGCAAATCAGATTTAATTAATTACTGAGATATGAACCGCCGTAATTAAATACATACTAAATCACTTACTAAACTGTTCCCGTATTTTAAAATGATTCTGTTGTATTGTAATAGCACAGTGATAGAGCAGTTGCTTCGCAGTCTAAAGGTCCACTATTCGATCCCCGAGTAAACAACTTTTTTTTAATTAAATAATTTTTAACATTTTTACAATGGATTTTAAGTAATTATTTTAACTGTAAAATTGATACAATTAAATTGCATAAATTACTATTAAAATTTATTAATTGTTAAAAAATCATAAAACGCCATTTTTTGTTGCCAGGTTATTTAAGGGTAATAGAAATTGATAAAATAAAATTTTGAAAACTGCATTTGATAGATAAAACATGTAAAATGATCATATATCAATGACCCATCTCAAATTTAAATAATTACTGAGATATGAAGTGATAAAGTGCGCGCTAATATAAAACAGTCATCTCACGCTCATTTTGTAGCTAGGTGATTTAAAGGTAGTAGATATTGAAAAAATTGATCACCTGGCAAAAAAATGGCGTTTTATGATTTTTTAACAGTTAATAAATTTTAATAGTAATTTATGCAATTTAATTGTGTTAATTTTACAGTTAAAATAATTACATATCCATTGTTAAAATGTTTAAAATTATTTAATTAAAAAAAAAAGGTTTTTTACTCGGGGATCGAACACTGGACTTTTAGACTGCAAAGCAACTGCCCTATCACTGTGCTATTACAATACAACATAATCATTTTAAAACAATTTAGTAAGTGGTTTAGTATGAATTTAATTACGGCGGTTCATATCTCAAAACTTAGAATCGCGTACTCGATCCAGGATGCCGTTGATAAATGGGAGGGGGTAAGCATCCTTGATAGTCACTGTATTGACTTTCCGGAAGTCAATACAGAACCGCGGTTTTCCATCCTTTTTGCGGACTACCACCACCGGTGAACTCCAGGGGCTGTTGGAGGGTTCTATCACTCCTTCTTCCAACATTTTGTCTACCTCTGAGTTTATTATCTCCTGCATTCTCGGGTTTTGCGGGCGGTGGCGTTGTTTGATTGGGGCTGCCACGGCCAATCTGATGTGGTGTGATACGAGGTGAGTAGTGGCGGGCGTATGACTGGCGAGCCTTCCATGCTCGGCCAGGACCGCGTCCAGCGTGAGTGTCGGTTCGGTCTCGATCGTGTGAACCGCGTCTTCCACGCTCAGGCGTTGGAAACGGACGGTCCCGGTTGAAAAGTTTAGGACGGCTCCCCATCGATTTAACACATCACAACCGAGGAGGAGTGACGGCATCATACCTGGTAGCTGGCGGACCTGAATCTGGTCGGGGTGTCCTCCGGGCCTGATTACGGGGACCTTGTAGGCCTTTGTGAGCTCTGTCGACTTACCAGTGGCTACGAGAATCGTTTCTTCAATAGGAAGGGGCGGGATCCGTTGATCCTCGAGCCATTGGCTGAACTTGGTGTTTACGTAGGAGCGCTGGGACCCGGTGTCGATGAGCGCGCAGCACTGTTTTCCCAGGACCTGGAGGTATGTCATTATTCGGCCGTCTTGGGTGAAGGGTGCGGCGTCGCAAGACAAGCCACCTCGAATTCCAGACCTTACCCTTATTTCTGCCAGTTTTCACTGTTAAATATCCCCGTGAAGTCCGTGGATGCGTATTTTGTTGTTGTGGGTGGACAACAGTCATTTTGAGTTCGTTTGTTTTCTTTTTTTTTGGATTTAACAATAAATTTTATTTTCCCTTTCCACATGGTTGTTGTTTCTTTGTGTCCACACTAAAGTGTGGTGGCGCCCGAGCTCCTCCCGGTCTCCGGCAAACCTTGTGATCACGGCTGCAGCTACCTCAGCCGCGTTTCTCTTCCTTACCGGACGAAAACGTGTTACAAATTTGGCGCCCGAGCAGGGACTAAACAAAAAAAAAAAAATATATAAATTCCAAAAAAAAAAAAAAAAAAAAAAAATTTTTTTTTTTTCTCGAGAAAGCCAATTTAAAACGTTGAATTATGGGTAAGGGTAAGAAAAGGGCGTTGAAAAAGGATGTTTGGCAGTTTACCACCGCCAGCGGGGTGAGCGAGAACCCCGACCACTTTGATTGGGTTAATTCCGCCCCCCCGTCAGTAAATTAGAATCACCTTCAGCAATTTAGACTTGCGACCGACGGTAACTTAACCACGCGTCGTCTCCGGTTATACTTGTTTTTCATGGCCGGAGACACATCTACGTCCGCAGACAGGACCATGGCGGACCCACCAGTTTCCCCTCCGGCTTGCCCACCCGTACCAGCCTCACCACCAACCGATCCGTCCATACCGGCCCCCACCATCTGTCACCAGACATATAACCCGCCAGTATTGCACGCATGTGATCATTTTACATGTTTTATCTACGGAATCCATTTTTCAAAATTCAATTTTTTCAATATCTACTACCATTAAATCACCTGGCGGTTCATATCTCAGTAATTAATTAAATTTGATTTGGGTCATTGATATATAATCATTTTACATGTTTTATCTAGGGAATCCATTTTTCAAAACTCAATTTTTTCAATTACGCATATGCTCAAGCACTATTCCTAGATAAATGAATATATTGAAAGACGTTGAGTAGTACAATAATATCTACATATCTATCCTCAAACACTATTCCTAGATTCTAGCAAAATCTATAAACTTCACCGTTTGATTAAAATTATAGCACATATTAATATAAATTGAGTTGTACAGAATATAGAAAATGTTTTCTAAATTAATTTGAAATGTCTTTTTCTAATCTTAGTTAGCGACGTTCTCATTGTGCACGGTGTATAAAGATAAAAATGCTGTACTTTTATATCGAATACACTAACAAGTTTAATTTATTTTAAAACCGTACAAACAAGCAAAATAAAAAAAACTATTCATTAATAGAAATGAAAACGAGATTTGTTTGTTTATTACTTTACACCGACTTTATTCCTACGGGGAACCGCAAAGTATGTCATTACCATTTAAAATGCGAAAATTTATTACTACGTTCATTCATATACATATTTTTTTTAATTCACTCATAATAACAAAGAAAAATATACAAAGAATAACCTGCGCCTACTGTATTAACATAATGTACAAAAAACTACCTATTGTATATATAAATTAATTGCATTTTTATTTGAAATTCACAAAAGCTATTTTATTTTTAATAAACTGATTAATGTTTTTATTAAGTACTATTTTTTAACATCCATTTTTATGCACTAATTTTATTTGTAGTGCATTTTTTTATTCTAAACAGGTTTCTTTCAAATAATTATTGATCAAATTTAATAAAAAACTTATTAAATTAATATTAAACGCAATAAAAGTACAAGCCTGCAATTCTTCAACGGCAGAACAACGGCTGCCAATTTGAGGACTCTGCGTAGTTGAAAAATAATCCTAACGGCATTTAAAACAATCGACCGAAAGTCTTGCAAGATTAGCATTCTTTACCTGAAAGAGGTAATGTACCTGTATAGGATTATCCAATACTAGTTTTTATGTAATTGTTTATCTTTTTTTAATTTATGACATACTATATTGTACATTGCACAATTTTAATAAAATAAATATTATTTTAAATTATCGCGGGGTTGTTACGTTTTCTATATTATGGGTAATCAAATTATGTACTTAAATTTTTTTTATGACCAAACTTTTCTTGTCTAACACACTAAATAATTGGATTATCTTTAACATATTAAACATGGAAAAACATTTATCAAAATGTATGATTAGTGAAAAAACAAACATAATTGGAATGTTCGAAATTTGATCAATATTCTATAAAAAAGACAGTAATGACGTAATAATATATAAAAAATATGTTTTTGATTTCTAGTGAAAAAATATCCAAACTTGAAATTTTCTTATGTTTCTTATTTTTATTGATAAATAAAATTTTACTTTATACAACATCATTAAACAAGTATAGACAAAGAAACTTTTCTTATGCGTTGCTTAATAAAAAGTTTTTTATTACAATTGTAACAATTACTACTTTTATACTCTAATAAGTTATGATATAAATTAACAATTTATTCAAACTTAATCTAGCTAATTCTTTTTTAGTACACTATTATTATACTGCACAAAAGCTATTCCTTAAGAATAATCCAATACGCAATACGTATATTAAGATTTAATTTTAATTAGAACTGAAACATGTGGTCTAAATAAAAAACCAAAAATTATGTTAAATGTACTTATTTATCATTTAAGTTTATCAATTTTATAATTTGATTTGTTAAAGTTTATAAGATCGGTGTCTTTTATTCTAAAAAAGGTTTCATTTTTTTTGCAGTCGTAAAATATATTATCATGACAACGGCTGTCGATACTGAGTACGGCACTCGGTATCGAAAATTTATGGCTTTCTTACTTCCCTTGGAATAATATGTATATTTAAAACCAAGAAATGCTAAAAATTGTTTACTACAAACTATCAAATTATTATTATCTATTGTTTCTCATTTCATGGGAAATGTGCTATAACCTCAGCGTAAAATTCTCTTTCAAAATCTGCAATGTAACCCTTAATTACTTAATTATTAAACGAGCTATGGCGTTATAACTATATACGTATTTTCCTAAACTAATTAATAACTACAAAATTACTGGCTTTTGATTAAATCTGAATCTAATGAACTGATTTTAATTTTAATTATGAATTCACACAAAACATTATGTTTTATTAAAATTGTTTACTATAACTATCAAATATGTATATTGTTTGATAAAAAATTTATCAATTACAATCAAACAAAATCGCAATGATCTCAATACTCCTGCAGATAAATCTATAACCTTTTTTTTTACTTTTGTTAATTGTTTTATATTATTAATGTTTTTGACACTTCTTATTTATGATATATTTTATATATTTTGTACTTTTTATGTATGGGTGCTAATAATACTACAAAAAAAATGAACTTATGTTTTTTAACGTAAAATACAATAAATTGAGTTTTAAAAAATTTATATCAATTATTTGTTATTAAAAACTCATTTTCGTAAAAATATCAGATTAGCTCAAACCAATAATAAAAAAATTATTTAATTTTTTAAGTATTTATAATTTTAAACTAGTTCTAAAGTAAATGACTAGTTTCTAGAAATTGTCCTGTAAAATTAATTTAATGTATGTATGTACTTACATTCAATCGTAATAGAAAAACACACAGAAACCATACGATACAAATACTAATATAAATTCAAAACAATTAGTTTTTGGTATTTATTGCATTTTCTAACTAGAGTGGGAGATTATTGTTAGTGGTAGGAAAAAATTAATACGTTTTCTAGTAATGTTAATCAAGTTAACTGTAAAACAAAGGATTATAGATTATTATTTGCAGTATAATACAATACTTTACCAGTTTGGGAATTTACGGGTTTATAGATTAAATTAGTTCTTAAGAGTAACAACATTATAAAAAAAGGAACTAATTCATAACTACTAAAGTAAATATAACCGCATTACTAATCTAAAAACTTAACGACTTCATACATAATGCAATGCATTTTTTGGAAACCATTTACCTGTTTATAATATCTTTTAGAAATACCTACATTTTTAAATTGATTTAAACCAGTCACAAAATTTAGTATTAGCATAACTGATTCAATTAAAAAAGTTGTTAAGAACATTTGAATCAATATCGAATTTAATCGAAGGGATCGATTAATTAAAGTGTAAAAATAAACAACCCCACCAAAATTTTCAATTTTTGATTGAATCTTTCACTTCCTTAATTGATAACAAACAAATGATGCAAATTTTAAAAAGGTGTTTTTTTATAACGATTTTGTGACTAATATAAACCAAGGCGCTCGAATAATTAAAGTGTAAAAATAAACAACGACCCCACCAAAATTTTCAATTTTTGATTCGATCTATCACTACCTTAACTGATAACAAACAAATGATGCAAATTTAAAAAAGGTGTTTTTTCTTATAACAATATTATGATCAATATTAAGGCGCTCGATTAATTAAAGTGTAAAAATAAACAACGACCCTACCAAAATTTTAAATTTTTGATTAGATCTATCACTTCTTTAATTAATAACAAACAAATTTTGCAAGTTTAGAAAGGGTGTTATTTCTTATAACGATTTTATGATCAATATTAATCAAAGCGCTCGATTAATTAAAGCGTACAAATAAACAACGACCCCACTAAAATTTTTAATTTTTGATTGGATCTATCACTTCTTTAATTAATAACAAACAAATTATGCAAATTTAAAAAGGGTGTTACTTCTTATAACGATTTTATGATCAATATTAATCAAAGCGCTCGATTAATTAAAGCATACAAATAAACAACGACCCCACTAAAATTTTTAATTTCTGATTGGATCTATCACTTACTTAATAAATCACAATCAACTGATGCAAATTTAAAAAGGGTGTTTTTTCTTATAATGATTTTATAATCAAAATTAATCAAGCCGGCTCGATTAATTAAAATGATTCTATGTTGACTGCCCAAAAATGTTTAATTTTTGATTGGATCTGTCACTTACTTAATTTTTTACAAACAAATGATAATAATTTAAAAGTTAAATGTTTATTTATAACGATGCTATGATTATTTTAATAAAAATGATTAATTCGGTCTTCGGCTTATAGAATGTGATCGTGAGAAAAGAATAAAACACGCAAAGCATGAGTGCAACGGAGAAAACGTTAGTTTCTGTATCACAAGTTGCCTAGTTTTTTGGTTAAACATTATTTTGCTGAGCAGCTGTAACGCACGCAACCGCATGAACCAAGCACGGACGTACCCATCCAAAAACCAACGCTCAAGCAAATACAAAACCAACGCTAACTTCAGCCACCTAATTATCACTACTGCCGGCAGAAAAATCTGAACCACTTCTTTCACGTACATTTTCCTCCAATGAATATGTCGGAAGGTCATTATTTACTTGATCAACCTTGTTGCTCTCTTTATGACTTATTATTTCGTCGGCCGAATTATCACCGTCATTAGCAATTGTAATTAAACACTCCTGCGCTGGAGCAGTGCAGATTGTACCTACTAGAAAAAGTAATTATTAAGTAAGCATACAAAAATCAAACTTAAATTATTTACCTTCGACAGTGCTGCTCGCCGCAGATAAAGTAGAAACATTTTGGGTCGTACATTTTGAGGATAACAGATCTAGAAACCATAGATTACTATTAATTTTGTAATTATTATATTATACAGTAGTAATCATAATAGTTATTTATGTACCAGAGGGCGTAAAAAAGGTTATAATGCCCGAAATCTAACGCATCACAGGCATACGGTTTATTTACAAAATATTTTTTTTATTTAAACATAACCTCAATATGGTTTTTTGTTTAAATAATACGAATGTAAGCACTTACCGGTATTCTTTTTCTTTGAAGTACTTGCTTCTTCATTATTTAAACACATTTTCACCATTAACTTTCCCCTGGAAGCCATAATAACTCTAACTAATTTACTAAACAAATTCCATTGCTAGCAGCCAACTAAAATGTGTAACACATAAATATATAATTCATGAAACAGTAAAATGTGACCAAGTCGTGATAGTCAATTCTTGCTGATAGCTGATATGCTTTAGTTAAAGTACATTAATTGACCAAGTCAATATGATCACTTTTGCTTGTATAGAACCTGAACACTGTGACTTGGTCAAAACTGTTTTATGTGTGTGCCGCATCTAATTGTCATGATATTAACTTGGACACTTTTTCTATATAATCGGCAACATCTTACTACTCACTTGGACATATTTGCTTAAAATCATGAAAAAGTGACTTGGTCACTTTTGGCAGTATGCCGATGATATACACAGATCATACAATAGAAGATAAGTCAATTCCCTATAAATATTTCGCCACGAGTTTTAGCGCCTCTTCGCTCCTGGGAAGAAACATTGAGTTTGTAAAACGGACGCCTAGCGGCGCTGAGTTACGTTTGCGTCAATAAAAGGCGCTATTTTTAAAACTTGCCATTTTCCCTCTTTATTTTCGGGCTCGGAACTGACAACGGCAGAGTTAAAAATGGCAAAGCCACACAGAATTTGCAAATAAATAAAAATTCTATTAAAATAAATAATAATTCTTTAAAATAAACAAAATGTAAATTCTGTAAAAATAAATAATAATACATTATTATAGTCCTATAACTGCTATCAGTTATAGAACTATAATATATATTATTACAAAATAACACTTTTCATTTATATTTGCAAATACCTGGTGGTGAAATTTTAAAGCCTTTGAGGCAATCCTTAAATTTAAACTACAAAACTAATAACAATAATAACTAAAAACTATGGAAACATCGAAGTGAACGCGAATAGGTTATGCCCGTTATGCCGGCATTCATGGCATGATGCGCATGAAATTGTGCGTCTAAATAAACAGCTGTTCGACCTTGACAGAAATAAAATAAAACCATTATTCGAGCCACTGCTTGGATCCTGGGTCAGGGCAGTTCGTGAATTATACGTGTGGCCATATCCGCTATACCTATTGATACCCCCAGATGATATATATATATATATATATAATATACTTCTCTTAATTAAAAACCTTTTTTGCACAATCATGTTACTTACATTGTTAATAAAAACAGTAAATTAAATTATTATTAATAATTCAAATTCTATTTCTGTGTGTTTTTTTAAATGTATACTAAAAAACTTACAATTTGTATTTATACATAATTTAAGTATTTTGTTTTCTTTTTATAAGGCTTGGGTAGATGTTAAAACTAAAGTTAAAAAAAAAGCCTCATCCATCAAACTTTCGCAAGGCAAAACAGGTGGTGGGAAAGGATGTTCCGGCACTCTTAGCAATATCGAAGAAAGGGTATTGCAATCCAAAGAAGGTGTATTTGGTCTGCACACTGAAGATGTACCACTGGAAGGTGGTACAGAAGTGCCCGAAGGTGATAGGCACTTCGAGACAATGTTTGCAGACAATATGGAAGCAGCAAATGTATTCCAATATTGTGAGGTTGAAGAACCGGAAGATCTAATAGTTGAGGAGATCCATGAAACCACTCCAACTCCATTAAGTAGTAAGTACATAATTATTTTTAAGTCAATCCAACTCTTTTCCGGCAGTGTATATTTGGTCTACATGTTCATCTGTCAATATTTTTCCATTTAAACTCTGGATTACTATAACTTAAATACATTTAAAATATTTAAACAAAACAAAACATATATATATATATATATGGGTAATTCCATTACTTTTCGACCAATTTGAAAAAGTCGACCTCTATGATTTTGCTCAAATTTTCAGAGATCAAAATATTGATGAAAAAAATGAGATTTCCAAAATTTTAGACCTTAGAATATTGCCTGACCAAAATGACACACATTTGAAGGTCAGAAATTTTACAATAAAACGTCATTTTTAGCTTATTTTGTATCTCAATTTTTGGGCTTCTGGAAAATGATAAGAAGGTCTACGATAGCTCAAATTATTCCTTATTACATGTACTTTAAAACCCATATTATTAAGTTTAAAATCGTGGCAGTCATTTTGATATATTAAGCTTTAAATATGTCGATTTTTGTCAAAATTTCAGTAAATACTCTTTAGAACACAAGAAAATAGGTTATTCATATGAGAAATGGTATATCGGGCATTATCAAGAAATTTTTAATATTCAAAAATAGTCAAAATCGGCAAACCGCACATTTTTGTATCACAATTTTTGGGCCTCTGGAAAAAGATAAGAAGGTCTACGTTGGCTTAAAATATTTCTTATTGCATGTACTTTAAAACCCATATTCGTATATTTAATGTTGGGGCAGTCATTTTGATATATCAAGCTTTAAACATTATTTAAAAAAAAAAAAACGTAAATTTTGAAAAATTGCTAAATTATGTTTTGTTTAAACCATTCTAACTTTGTCAAATCTTAAAGAAAATTGATCCACGAGGTCTAGATTTCTTCGTGTTCGATCTTTCTTTAAAGTAATTACACTAGACTTATAGAATCAATTTATATTCACAACTATTTAGATGCAGAAAGTTGCACATGTTTTCGCTATTTTCAAAACTTGTAATTTTCAGGTCCCGAAAAAACGCTGTCACTCTATGTCAATTTTAGTCAAAATTTCAGTAAATACTCTTCAGACTACAAGAAAAAAGGTTATTTATATGAAAAATGGTATATTGGGTATTATCAAGAAGCCATTGAGAAAATGCAAGTCGTTGTGCTGCGTCGCCTGGTAGTAGGTGTTTTACTTTTGATAATAATATGGATGAACATTTTGACTAAAAAACGAGTAAAAAAAGTTGTTTTCTGTCAGGAAATCTCAATTGCTAGGGCATTACCATTACAGAGTCCGTAAACAAAAATGATATCTGCGTATTCTCTATGTTGAACAGCATTTTTATCAAATTTTACTAACCGAACCAAAGAAAACTGTTTTAACAAGTATCAAAAGCTTGCATCAATGCACACTTGTTAAAGTAATGTTGTTTTGTTTGTGTTTTTTGCTAAATAAAAAGTTTTTTAAATATTTTGTATTTGTTGACTATCTCAAAAACAAAGCAAGATAGACAAAAAGTGATTTAGATTTTCTGAATTTTGACGATTTTTGAATATAAAAAAATTCTTGATAATACCCAATATACCATTTTTCATATAAATAACCTTTTATTTGTGGTCTGAAGAGTATTTACTGAAATTTTGACTGAAATCGACATAAGGTGACAGCGGTTTTTCGAGACCTAATAATTACAAGTTTTGAAGATCGCAAAAACATGTGCAACTTCCTGCATCAAATTTGTGGTGAATATGTATAGATTTTATAAGTTTTATGTAATCATTTTAAAGAAAGATTGAACACAAAGAAATATAGACCTCGTGGATAAAATTTCTTTAAAATTTAACAAAGTTAGAACGGTTTAAACAAAGCATAATTTTGCAGTTTTGCTTAATTTACGGTTTTTTTCTGAATAATGTTTGAAGCTTGATGTATCAAAATGACTGGCCTAACATTAAATAGACAAATATGGGTTTTAAAGTACATGTAATAAGGAATATTTTGAGCCATCGTGGACCTTCTAATCTTTTTCTAAAGGCCTAAAAACTGAGATACAAAAATGTGTGGTTTGCCAATTTTGCCAATTTTTGAATATTAAAAAAATTTTGATAACGCCCAATATACCATTTCTCATGTAGATACCCTTTTTTCTTGTGCTCCAAAGAGTATTTACTGAAATTTTGACAAAAATCGACATAGGGTGACAGCGCTTTTTTAGGACCTGAAAATTACAAGTTTTGAAGATCGCGAAATTATGTGCAACTTCCTGCATCAAAATAGTGGTGTATACGTATTGATTCTATAAGTCTTGTGTGATTACTTTAAAAAGAGATTAAACACGAGGAAATCTAGACCTTGCGAATCAAATTTTGTTAAGATTTGACAAAGTTAGAACGGTTTAAAGAAAGCAAAGTATTGCGATTTTGCTAAATTTACGGGTTTTTTTGGAATAATGTTTAAAGCTTAATATATCAAAATGACTGCCACGATTTTAAACTTAATAATATGGG
This sequence comes from Tachinus rufipes, assembly GCA_963932245.1. Lineage (NCBI taxonomy): Eukaryota > Metazoa > Arthropoda > Insecta > Coleoptera > Staphylinidae > Tachinus > Tachinus rufipes. The sequence continues at coordinate 45,880,352 of OZ010743.1, read as the reverse complement.
ATTTAAAGTACATGTAATAAGGAATAATTTGAGCTATCGTAGACCTTTTTATCATTTTCCAGAAGCCCAAAAATTGAGATACAAAATAAGCTAAAAATGACGTTTTATTGTAAATTTTCTGACTTTCAAATGTGTGTCATTTTGATCAGGCAATATTCTAAGGTCTAAAATTTTGGAAATCTCATTTTTTTCATCTATATTTTGATCCCTGAAAATTTTAGCAAAATCAAAGTGGTCGACTTTTTCAAATTGGTCGAAAAGTAATGGAATTACCCATATATATATATATATATATATATATATATATAGTAACATAACATAAAAAAATATATTCAAAAATTTAATTAAAAATTTGTCATTTTCAGCAAAGCGCAAGAGAGGCCAAACTACGGCAGAAAAAGCAGTAGACAACTTCTCTGCAATTGGAGATGTTCTCAACAATGTTATGCAGGACGTGTCCTCAACTTTGAATCATCTCCTGGACGAAAAAGTCCAAACAAATATTTTAATTGCAAACTCAAATGAACTGAGAGAACAACAAAATATATTGTTAGCAAACACTAACATTATGTTAGAGCCGTCTTACACGAGACTGATTTTAATACAAGTGTCAGTACAATAATTTTGCGCGCCAATTTTTCAAATATTTAGCAAGCTTTTAAGCAAGAAATTAGAACAAGTTTTAATTTCTTGGATGAAATCTTACTAAATAATTGACGCATAAATCCGTCAATGTATACATATGTCGCCAAAAACACTGGATTATAAAATTAAATTTTTAAATAATTGGCGCGCAAAATTATTGTACTGACACTTGTATTAAAATCAGTCTCGTGTAAGACGGCTCTTAGAGAATATAAACAAAACATTACAAACAAGATTAAATAAATAAAGTATGGTATTATCTCCATGAGAAATGGTTTAATTGGATAATTAATTGATTTTATTTTATTATATTATGTACATTTTATAATAATAGAAAGTAAAACCAATCAACTTCTAATTGATTTTATTTTCTATTTACATAGGTTATAAAATGTACAAAAGGCAATAAAATAAAATCAATTAACCATTCAATTAAGCCAATTCTCAATGACCATGACAATACTTATAATTAAAAAGGGATCTCTTTTTTTTTGTGATATTCAGGAGGGGAATCTTCTAAAGACGTGGTGCTGGATTCACTTCTTTCTGTTGAAAGAAGTGCCTACCAGCTAAACCCCTCCTGCAGTGTGGAAGTAGTGGCAATTTAAAAATTGGCTTTTCCGAAGGTCCTTTCGAGTATAATGAAATGAGGTGAGATGAGATGATCAATGTTTGTAAATTTGTTTGTCGCTAAAACCATGAATGCCAAAGCGGTTAAAGTGGTGAACAAATTCACAAATATTATATGGCAGAGTAAGATTTGAATTTAGGATCCCCAGCATGAGAAGCAAGCATCTAAGCAACTATGGGTTAGTTCTGCTGTGTGAGTGTGAAATATTAAAAATGTGTGTTAATATAATTAGATCTGCTTTCATTGCCTAAATTCCTGTAATCCATGTCCCCTTGATCATTTCGTAAATTAGGCAATGGCAGCAAATCTAAATCATCCTAAGCAGCATCCACATGTTCAGCTCTGTATTTTATGGCAATGTTGTGCAATACAGCACATGCCAATATAATTTTGTAGGCTTGGATCGGAGAGTAGTGTAGCACACGATGCTTAAGCAAGCATCGAAATCTGCCTTTCATAACACCTATACAACGCTCAACACAACTTCTTCCCTTTTTAAATGTTTCATTGAAACGAAGCTCTGATTGAGTGTTCGGATTCCTCAAAGGTAGCAATAGCCATAGCAGGCAAGGATATCCTGAATCACCTAAAAATAAAATATGTAATAATAATAACAGAAATGTAATTATCTATTAATATAATTTATGCAAAATAATTTTTAGATTTATGGTGTTGCAAGACACTAATAAATTTAAGTGAAAAAAATTGCATAAGCATCAGTTTTAAAATATAAAAAAAAAAAGATTTATATATATATAGCATACCAATCAATTTGCTGTCATGATCTCCGTTTTCATACTCCGCCTTCATAACCTTTGCAATATTGGAATTTCTCCAGATGAAAGCATCGTGGGTACTTCCAGGCCAACGAGCAACTATGCTAAGAATACTCAAATCATTATCACACAACTGAAAATAAATATTTTAAATAAAAATAAAGAATAATATTTTGATTGTACATACTAACTGCACATTGATAGAGTGATAACCTTTCCGATTAACATAAACATGTTCGTTACGAAAAGGTTTCACTATAGCAACATGTGTGCCATCAACAGCTCCAACCACATGTGGCAATCCTTGTCGTAGAAAACTATAATTATAATTTATTATACCTATTTGGATATTGAATTATATTACAACTTACCGAGCTTTGCACAAATTTCGTTCGTCATTATTACGAGGAAATTTGATCCATTTCCTCATGCAATGACGAACAATACCTGCCGACACTAGGGAAATTGCCCTGCTAACACTCGGTTGGCTAAGTGTAGTTAGCATACTATTGCCAATGTTGCGTTGATAGCTTCCGTTTGCAAAAAAATTTAATGCTGCTAAAACCTACAAAAAAATTTTAATTTATTTAATTATTTAACAAAATTCATCTACATATAATTAAATATATAAGCAACTTTTAAAAGAATGTTATGACCAATCAAAAAAATGTTAATATAATAAATTATAAATATATATTCTTACTGATATTGCAATAGGAATCCCATGATTGCCACGATTCCTAGGATTTACATTTTCAAATATTGCAATCAAATCCCTACATGCCGCTTTATTTAAACGAAAATGTCTCCCAAACTCTTTCTCATTTAAAGAGAATGGATCTTGGGTATCTCGTAAATTCCTACGAGTCAGGCGAAGTTGTTGATTATCAATCCTCCTTTCTTCCCTTTCGGCTAGATCAATCGCCACAAACTGGCCATAAAGAAATGCCATATTCCAAAGCTAAACATATATTAATTGTAATTATGTATGGATAATTCTTAATATAACAAATACAATAACCTAACCTAAAAAAATAATTCTGTAATATGAATATAATATACGCAAACAACACAAATTAATATAAAATAATATAATAATAAATATATTTACGTTAATATAAAACTTTTATATTAAATTCAAAATTCAAACTAGTAAACACACTGAAGGCTGCTGTAAATACTCCGGCGCTATTGACAAACGGATGACAACACCTCCCGAGGTGTTGAAAAAAAAAAAATAAAAAAAATAGCAATGCCTTGAACGATCTATGACGTCAATTGACCTTGCTATAAATCGCCAGAATACCGCTATCAATACCTACTTCGTTTTTAGCCACGGGTGTGACGTAATAGCCACGTGGATATGAGCGCCAGAATACCGCTCCAGGTTTGTTCCAACCTTAGACCATAAACACTTATAGACACGCCGTCTGGCGACACAGCGTACCCAACAAGACCGGGGAGTGTGACGTAACGCGTGGGTAAAAACGCACAGATAGATATAGCTGCATTAGGCTTAGCGTGAATGAAATAACTTATTTAATCATTCAAATTGAAATATTGATAAATCCTTTAATTAACTATGACTAACTAATTATTGTGTAATTAATTAATATTGTTTATTTTACACAATATTGATTATTTGATAAACAAATTAAAATATATATAATTTTACTTTTTTACCTTATTCTTAATCCTATTCAAAAATAAAATTAAAGCATTACATACAAATTTATTCTATCGAAATAAATAATGATTACAAAATAAAAAATAATTTTATTAGTTTATAAATTTAACATACATAATATATAATATTATATATAAAGCTTCAAGTAGCTCACGTGGTAAAATAAATATTTAACAAATATTGTTTGTATAACACAATATTACAGTTTGTGTAACAAATAAGAATATTAAAAGTAAAAATCAGATAATAATTTTGACAGACATATTTATTGTCTCTTAAAAAAATTGTTTTTGTTAATTTACTTACTCTGTTCGAATTTTTATACTGTTATAATACTAATACTAATACTACTAATTGATTATTAGTTTTTATTCAAATAATCACTGCAATATGCAATATTTATTGAATGATAATTATAATTAAAAAAATAAGTTGTGTCAATTAAAATAACTTTACAAGTTTAATTTATTATCTTAAGCCCAACATTATTTATATTAAATCAATCAATAAAAATATAAAAACAAACAATAATAAATAACATCAAAATATAAATTTATGGTTGATCGTATCAAAGTTATCTTATAATTGATTTAATTAATAGCAAAATAAATACTTAAAAGTAAAATAATATATCAGACCCATCGTTCTACAAAATTATATGCACAGCATGATTGCATGATTAAAAATTGTAAAATTAAACGGCTAGATTTAAGATTTAAACCTTATTGTACCTGTAACGGCATTCACATTCTGCTGGCCATTCCCACGCTACACGTCATGCATTTGCTTGGTGTTGGCTTCCCTTCTATGCAAGTGAGATATACTACAGGGCGTGTCTATAAGTGTATATACTCTAAGGTTCCAACACGCAGTTTGCGTACCGTACATGAACTGGTACATGAGCGATTTAAGGCGCATGCGTCATTTTTGTAGTGGTATTCGACTAGTTCAGATCGCAACGTGTTAGAACGCGGCAAATCATAAAACCGCCAAAACCGGTCAAACATAACCTCAAAAAACAACGCGAATTGGAATGTGATCTGATTGGAATTGCATTTATTAAATAGTTAGTGATCAAAAAAATGGGCGGTAAGTAATCACAATCTTTATCCATTATTTATTGTAGTTTATGGTTTTTTTTTTAATATAAACATTTTTATTGGTAAAAGTATAAACATAAGTTTTTATTTATAATTAAATATAGCATTTTCAATATTCATTTTACTTACCTTTTATATTTTGCATTGAAATACTTTACTTTATATTCGATTCAGATTGGTTGTTATGCACAAAAGTTTTGTATGGATTTTTTAATAAAAACGGCCATTCTGATGGACCATTTATTAATTGATACAACAATTTTTTTATTTTGTATTATTGTTGTAGAACTTATCAAATACAATTCCATACCTGTGGAAGAAGCCGGTACCATTAGCCAACCCGATGAAAGTAATCATGAAAGAACTGACTATAAATGGACGACTAATGGAACCAAACAGTTAATATACTTATAATTATATGGATTGTATAGGAAAAAAGTTGGAACGATGGAAATCAGAACAGTCAGACAAATGTGGAAAGGAATTGCAAGCCAATTACAAGAAATGCTGCAAATAAATATAAATGAGAATAACTGTGAAAATAGATGGAGAGTGTCAGATAGAAATTATAAAAAATATATTGACAACAAAACTTCAACGGGAAGAGGAAGAAAGTTTTTTGAGTATGCAGAAGAAATGGACAGACTGTTTTAAAAAAAAAGAAAATGTTTATCCGGAATTAATCCTTTCTAACAATATTCATATTCCGGACAATTTTGAAATGAATGAAGAGAACATGGTGTCCGAAGATATCCCCGAAGAAGTACCAAAGATCAAATCTACCGAAGTTCCAAAAAAAACGTAATCAACAAAAAAAAGCTAGTCTATTACAGACAATCAGACAAGATAGGTTAGAATACCAAAATAAAAGATTGGTTATAGAAAATGCTAAACTAAAACTTATGAAAAGAAAAATTGATCTTTATGAAAAAAAAAAAAAAAAATTCTTTTGAATAAAAATTGCAATAATAATTAAATAAAAAATAAATGTTATATGAATATTAAGAATATTATTTAATTTTTAAGAATGTTATTTAATTTAGCAAGAATGTTATTTAATTTAGAAAGAAATAAATTATTTTGTTTTTTAATATTTTATTTTATTCTCAAAAAAATAAATATATGTCGATGATGTACTGACTAAAAGATGTAAGCGTTGTAGCAAAAATTCTACAAATTTGATAATTCTATAATTTTTGATGGCACTTATGTCTTTTTGTCAAAATGTCATTGAAATAATAAACATGTAAGTACAAACATTTTTACTACTATGTTAATCTATTGACAATGTAATTTCTGATCTGCGTAGCATTTCGATCATCGTAATTAATTTCATCGTCGACATCTGCTTCTATTCCAACTACAGGTACTGCTTCATCTTGTGCTACACCTTCATTTTCCACCATGTTAAATTCATCATCAATTGAGATGTTGTGTAGAACACAAGCTGCTCTAATGAAGTGCACAATATAACTCATATCTCTTAATTTAACATGATAGAGCTGCCTGAACTTTTGTTTTAATATTCCAAAACAATGCTCGATAACATATCGAGATTTGGATAACTTCACGTTGTAGTTGCTTTGCCTTCGATTAAGTTGACCTCTGTCTCTGAAGGGAGTAAGTAGGTTCTTTTGAGGTAAATAAAAAGGTCCACACTTTTCTTCTAATGTGTTAGAAAGTGTTGAATTTCTAAATACTCTGCTATCGTGGACTGAGCCGGGATATCCAACAAATAAGTCCCGAATGTATCTTGTGTTGTCGCAAACTGCTTGTAACTAAAATAGAATATAAAAATATGTTTTGATATATGTATAATGGTAGGTATAAAAAAGCTATTGATTTACCTGTATAGAATAATACCCTTTTCTATTGATATAAGAGTCGGCATCCACTTTTGGTTTGTCTATTTTAATATGACACCCATCGATAGCTCCTATGACACCTGGAAATCCATTTTCAGAGAAGGCCTGTTCAATCACCACCTTTTCATTAGGATTAGGCCATTTTATAACTTCGGGGGCTAGATTGCTTAAATAAATGGTTAATCGTCTAACTATCCGATGTAAGGAGCTTATGGTTATGTCAAACCTATCTGCAACATCCCTAAAACTAGCTGTTTGATGTCCAATGAACCATAAAAAAATTAAAACCTGCAACAACATACGAATAATTTTAAAATTAAAACTACAGTAAATTCTAGGAAATGTTAATAATCAATTTTAAACGCATTAAAAATAGGTACGTTAATTATTAACTATCTCATCTGATCTGGCTTAAAACAGAAAGCTTCCCATATTGTCCAAAATGTCGTTTACAATATCGACTTGTGGAAAAATTTTCAGCGATACTATCGACAATCCTGCGACTCATACGGAAATGTTCAAAAAACACACCATCATCATAGTTTGCCACTGTTTCTTCTAAAGAAAACATTAATTTGCAAAATCTATTTTATGTAATCTTATTTAACAACCTACCTAAATAATTTTCATTTTTGTTCTTGGAATACCAAACTCCAAATTATCATCATCACTTATATCAGAAACCGAATTATCCAAAAAACTATCATCACTATCATCACTAAAATCACTTTCTTCTTCTCTTAAATAATTCATTTTTGTATTGTTTACACGCGAATCATCAATCATACAACAAAATGACAGGTTAAAATCAAACGACGCAATGCGCATACTCCTGACCAACAGTACATGCTCCAGACCGCAAACTGTTTTGATCGTTCACAAACCAGTTTGCGTATCGTACAGAAGTGTGTTGGAACAGCCGACTTTTCGTACAACAATCAGTACATGGCTGTGTTGGAACGGTCAAATCAACCAGTCAATCCAGTTTGAGTGTGTGTTGGAACAAACCTATCGCGTTGTTCAGAATGCCGTTTTTTAACAGCGCTGTTCAATTTGCCTTAACATCGCATGTTAATTACATCAATGTTAAATTTACAGCTGTTAACAACATTTGTTCAGAATAGCACCATTAAAGACTTATAAAAGTTGTAAGGACTTAAAAAGAAGTACAGGAAGAGGCTCCACTAGGATTTTATTTTTTGAGCGTTTAGACCTGCTGCTAGGCGACAAACCAAATAATGCAAGTCCACACACAATCGATGTGTCAAACTTAAACAACGAAAGCAAAATACATGATACCAAAGCAAGTAATAGCACAGTAATTGAAGGACAATTATCACGAAATGAACTAACAACAGCTGCTGAACAGTTAGTAAAAATAAAAGAAGAGTATTATAAAAACTAAAAAAAAAAAAAATTACGAGGAATAAGTAGCTGCCTATTCAACATAAATAACAAAAATTAGAATTGTATTCCAAAGAAATTAAATTGAAAGAAAGAAAGGTATTGGCGTTGGAAAAGTTGGCTGGCATTATCGATTAGAGCAGGCTTTATCTGATTGAATGGTGCTTTTTTTATATATAAAAATATAAACATTTTAATTATTATTTAACCACCTTAAAAGTTTACAAATGTTAATTTTCAGTTGTTTTAAATTATTGTGAAGTTTATTTTTCTTAATGTATATGTACATATGTATGTATGTATGTATGTATAATAGATAAATATTGAAAACACATCATAGTCAAGTCAAGTTTTTCTTATCCTTTATTTTAGAAAGGATGTAAAGTTTTTATATTCCAAGTCGCTAATTATTTTTTTAAATTACTACCAAAAAATTTTACTTGCTTTGAAGGTTTCTAATACAAACCTTCAAAGCAAGTAAAATTTTTTGGTCATAATTTTTATTTACAGTTACAGTTAATGCTGTTACCGTTCTTTTTACAGTTCATGCTGTTACCGTTTTATTTACAAACAGAAATAAATTGACATATTTAGTTTATTAAACATTTCCTTGTTTTGATAAGAAAAATAATTGTAAGTAACTTTTAGATAAATCAAGATACTTAAATAAAAATTTTGTTAGTAATATAGGGTTTTCCCATAAGAGGTTTATTTCATTGTAAAGAGGAAGGTATTTGAAAACGACATCAGTCAAATGGCCGCCACGGTTACGGTTGCAGTACCATATTCTTTTCATGAAATTTTCCACGACCAATTCGCACATTTGCGGCTGTATGTCCTCGATAACTTTACAAATTCCATGTTTAAGGTTTTGAATCGATTGTGGAGCATTGGCATAGACCTTATCTTTCACGTGGTCTCCCAAAGAAAAAAGTCTAAAGGTGTTAAATCACAAGATCTCGGTGGCCAATTGTGATCACTTCTTCGAGAAATAACACGGTCACGAAACTTTTCTTGCAAAATTGCGATTGTTTCGTTGCTTGTGTGGCACGTAGCGCCGTTTTGCTGAAAATAAACGTCGTTCACATTAATATCATCCAATTCCGGCCATAAAAATCATTAATCATAGCTCGGTAGTGCCATTCATTCACCGTAACAGTTGCACCAGCCTAATTTTTGTCAGCCCAAAAACCGCACCAAACAGTGACACGTTGAGGATGCAAAGACTTTTCAACAATCATTCTTGGATTTTCTAAGCCCTAAATGCGACAATTCTGCTTATTAACGTAGCCTCCGAGGTGAAAATGGGCCTCATCACTGAAGATGATTTTTTGATGAAATTCCGGATCATTTTGATGCATTTGAAGGACCCAATCAGCAAAGATACGACGTTTATGGTGATCGACCGGCTTAAGTTCTTGTGTTAACTGAACTTTAAAAGCCTAAAGACTTAAGTCTTTATGCTAAACACGGTGTAATGTCGTTTGTGGAATGTCTGATTCGTTGCGTTGTTGAAGCGTGTATCGTTCCATTTTTAATAATGGCGTAGTTTTTGCTTGTCAAATGTCAAAAGATATTAGCTTCAAAATTGACAGCTGCCCAAATAGCCTGCTATTCAAAATGAAAGTTCTTATTGAAAAACTCTTTACAACAAAAAAAAAATTTCAGTTTCAGTTTAATCTATTACCACATTAACTTTAAATTTAAATATTTATCAAATCAAAATATTTAACTTTATATAAGCAAAACTACATTTTTTTGAAAAGTTAGCAAGAAAATAAATCGAGTTATAATGTAAAAAATTTAAAGAAGCTGTAAAACAAATATAATTTGTTTATATTAATTTAAAGCAAACAATTCATGCATCATTTGGTCTCTTTTGGTGCAAGCAGACTTGATCTCACTAATACTGGTAACCGTTGCCTCATCAAATTCTTTACTATTTTCAGAACAACTTTCTTCAATTCCATCATTCATGTCAATGCATTTGTTGTGAAGAACTGCTGCAGCAACAACACACTTTAGAATAAACATCAAATCTTCATTGTTTTTTTTTTTTTTTTTTTTTTTTTTTTTTTTGTGCAATCAAGTTTATTATAATTATTTACATATTTACAATTTGTATTTAAATATATAATATTCCAGCAGTGCCGCCATCCATCTGTTAAAGACTCGAGGGGCCTGGTATTGGAAATAAATTTCTGCTGTCTTCTTTTGTTTTTTGTTTGTGTCTTAGTTTTGTGTTTGTTCTATCATTAGGTGTTGTTTTAATTTTGTTTTAAATTGTTGAATGTTGGTAAGGTTTTTTATTTCATTAGGCATTTTATTGTATTCTTGGATTCCTTTAACAGCCAAGCTTTGATTTTTTGTGGTTGTTCTATTAAGTTCAATATGGAAGTCATTTTTTTTTCTAGTGTTGTAGGTGTGAAATTCTTTTCTGCTTTTTAATTTAAATTCCGTTTTTATTTGTCCGAGTTTGATCTTGTGAATTAATACTATATTTTGTTGTTTTATCTTGTTTTTAATAGTTAGTTGTTTAGATAGTTCATGTATCTCTTTAGTAGGTGTTAGTTTTTCCAGTTGATAAATTGTTTTTATAGCTTTGTTTTGTTGTCTTTGCAATTTGCTTATGTTTCCTTGTTTGGTATTTGCCCATATGTTCATTAAGTAATTTGTTTGTGAGCTGAATAGTGCATTATAAATCATATTTCTTGTAGTTAGATTGATTATATTTTTTAGTTTATATAATGCGCCTATAGCCTTTGTATTTTTCTTAATTAGAGTTTGAATGTGATTGTCCCATTTTAGATTATTATTTATTGTTAGTCCTAGATATTTTGTGTTAGCTACCTCTCCTATGTTTATGTTATTAATCTTTAATGTAAAATTTATATTTCTTTTCTTACGTGTTATAAGCATGTAGTTGGTTTTTTGTTCGTTTATCGTGAGTAGGTTGTTGCAATACCATTTAATTTAATTTAATTGTTGTAATATTCTAAACCTTCCTTTTAGTAAACCAATAGCATTTCAATGGTAACTCGGGTAGCAGAATGTTGATAATTGAAGTTCTTTTGATTTCTAGTTAAGTTACCATTATCTTTAAAATCACAATAAACATAGATAAGCGAAGTTTTCCAATATCACATCATAAGCCATAAAACCATTTTGATTTTTTTCATAAAGGGCAGATCTTTTCAAAAGTTGCGCATCATAAATAGATCCTGCTTCACTACACATGATATTCTGACTTCCTATTTCAGTAAACATAAGCATCTTTTAATGGTCTGTTAATTTTAATACGGCAACCGTCAATTGCACCAAGAACATTCTTTATGCCCTGTTTATCTTGAAACGCAGCACGTATTAATGGTTTTGTATCCTGGTTAGCTCATTTAATATAAGTGGACTTTTAGTCACGTTGAAACGATCTGTAAGTTGTCTAACACTTTCTGTATGACGTACCAAAAAGTCATAAGAATTTTTTTTACGACCAAAATTATGATCCAGTAATATATTATCTTCAATTAATTTATCTACAAAATAAAATTAAATGTAAATCTAGAAAAATTAATCAACTGTTTGTGTAATAATTTACTCACTAATTAACAAGTAGATCTATTTAATCGAAAATGTTCTTTAAACTTGTTGTCACTATAAGTAGGTACGGTTTTTTCTACAAACAACTTATAAAAATACATTCATCTTCACTAGATAAAAAGTCCTCAGGCACTATTAAAAAAATTCTTAAAAAAAACACATATAAAAGAAAGTAAATACCTTACACCTTCTTACCTGTATTATACGTTTTACAATATTTTTGACAATACTATGTTTAAATAAAAAAAAAACTGTATTAACAATGTTTTTTATAAACATATGTTATGTTTATTTATTCGAACTGTAAATTTTAGTTTAAGAAAATAACAATTTTGAATACTTGTAGGTTAAGTGAGTATTTTGGCTTACCTCACTTAGCAAAAGAAAAGCACTTTATAATAAAATGATTTTAAATTATTTAAAAACTTTAAAGCAGAAACAATATAGTTGATTGCTTGTTAATTAAATATTAATATGTTTAATAAAGCTGTATATAACTTAATTTATATTAGTCCCTTTTATTTTTTTTTAATACTAAAATTTATTAAAAACAATTCCTAGACTTGCATGACGTTTACTCATATTTAAGTTGAGTTTATACTGTACGTCAGCAACAAAAAATTGTAATTTAAAGTTGAAATACATATAAATATTACATGCGTTAACCTAGTTACAATAAAGCAAAAAATTAATAAATAGAGTTTGTAAAAATTGTTAACTAAATTTATTCAGTTACAAGTGGCTTTGTTTTAATCTGATAATTTAGATATTCTATTTTAAATTGGGTAAACCTCTAAGACAACCAGAGCATTGTTTCCTAGTTGCCAACTATAGTCTACGTTTATATTGGTCAACCAACTGATATTATTTTCATAAATCTAGAATTTTAAAAATCAGGCCGCTAAAAAGATTTTTAAAAATTCTAAGCATTTGAACGATAACGAATTGGTGTCAAAAAAAAGAAGAGCGATAAATTATATAAAGTGGCTCTTATAATATCAAACTTGAAAACAAAATTTTTGAATGCTTACTACTTATTGAAGTTTTCAGTATATAAAGGCAAAAGAGACAGCAAAAAAGAAAGCCCTTTAAGAGAAAAACTTGTACTTACTTACAAAACCATTTCAAGATAAATATTATTGTGATTTTCTTTACTAAATAAACTTTTAAGCCAAAGTATATATGGATGTGAAACAATTCGATCGAATAGAAAAAACTTTTCTAAAGCGGAACTCGCTCCTGACAAAAATTTGGCCCAAAGTGAGTATGATTCTGTAAATTATGAAAAAATTGCAGTGAGCAAGTGAAAGGATAGGAGCAAAAAATGTGTTATTATTGTCAGCACTATCCATAAAATGACAGAAAACTCAACTATACTGCGCTTGAATAAAGAATTTCAAAAGGTCTCTGTAGAATATCCATTGTCGATTTCAGAAGACAACAAATACATGGGTGGGGTTGATTTGTTTGCTTAGAAAAGCTCGAAAATGGTGATTGAAGCTGTTCTACTAGCTCGTATATATGTGATACAAATCTGCGACTTAAAAAAATAATGTAAAAGTCACATTTTGTGTTTAGAAGCATTTTAGCAAACCAGCTAATAGGAAATATTTTGGACAAAAAAATGTCATCTTGGATAACAGTTCAAAAAAAACAAACTTAAAAAAACGATGGTTGCTCTGTTAGTGTAGAAAATTCTGTGAGACTTGCCAATGTAGGTAATCATTTACCTCAACATACGTCTTCTCGTAGGTGTGCTTGATTGCAGTACCGAAAAAAAAAACAATGAGGTCAAATGTCAAATGTTCTAATTGCAAAGTTGCACTAAGCGTATGACGCACACTTTGGCGGCTTAGTTATCAAGAAATTGAAAATACTTTTATCTATTCTCAATCTTTCTACTTCCTCACTAGCATATCCATTCCTGTTAAAATATATTTCTCTTCATGTTCCCATTTTCCTTCATTTTCTCCTTCAGGCACTGTTGTAATATTTTATCATTCATTCCTTTCTATCACTCTTTCTTTATACCTCATTGCACGCTTTCCTGCTTCTACTCTTAATTTATTTGTTTTAACTTCTTCCATTACAAACTTTACTGTGGTCTTTATGTTTACTCCTAACAACTCCATCTCCAGTATTTTGTTTGAATAGCCTCTTACTTTTCTTGCTCTTTCCATCTCCAAATTTCCGCTCCGTACAATATCATACTTTTTACTAAACTATCAAACATCATTCCGTTTACTCTCATACATTCAAATTTTCGTTCACCAATACTATTGCTTTTTTGTCATATTTTTTATGTGTTCATTTTTATTATTGGTTGTACAAAAAACATATCCTAGGTATTTAAATGTTTTAACTTCTTCAATTTTTTTCCATCCCATTTCCAATTTTCTACTCTACGTCTTATGGCTTCTTCCCCTCTTTCTAAAAGTCATCATTTTTGGTTTATTTACATTCACTTTCAACTCTTTTTTCTAAAATACGTTCATTTTATTGCTTGCTTTGCTACAATCATCATATCGTCTGCATAAGCTAGCGACCACACTTTCTCTCTGCCCACTACCACCCCATAGCATTTTTTCTACATCTGCAATGTATGCCGCAAATAAACTAGGGCTGAGTCGGCATCCCTGTCTCGCACTTTTTATAGTTTAAAACTTTTCACACTTTTGCTATTCATACAGACTGCTAACTATTTCTACGTATACTTTTTCCATTCTTTTTTAGGTCCAAGAATAATGCATACAACTTTCCTTCCTTTTCTGCTATTTTCTTTTCTACTATATGGTCTAGTATGTATACATTATGATGGTCCCTCTTTCTTTTCTAAACCCGGCCCGTCCGTCTGGCAATATCCCATTCATCTTTAGTTCTCCATTCAGTTTTTCTTCTAGCACCATGACATAGATCTTGTATGCTGTACTATATATTGTCTTAAAAGCGCGGTTGAAGAAGTGTATACAACTACGAGCAGAACTCACGCAATTTAACTCCTTTTTAAAATCGGTTTTTTGCAACGTGTAGAGAATGAAATTTCCCGTGTAATAAAATAAATAAAAATCCAAAACTTTTAATTGTCTATTAAATTTTGAAATTAAATTGTATTTTTTTTTGCAAAACATTTGCTAAACATTATTGTGCTATAAATTAAGTAAAATAACAATTGTTATAGTTCTGCTCGTAGTGAATCTGTGATAACATGTAAAATTTAACGGTTTGGTACTGCTGGTACAATTAAAATAATAATAAATCCCATATTATAAAGTGATAGGTTATGGCGGACGGTGACTTGATAATATAATTGTGATGTACAGGGTGTTAGATAAACATGCGAAAAAAATTCAAAGGGTTATTCCTATTCTAAGAATATTTTGTCTTATGATGATTTCTGAAAAACCCCTTTGTTTCGATACATGGTGAACAAAATTTGCGACAACCATATTCGATATTTGTTGAAATCATTAATGTGAATAAAAGTATGGCGTACGCCAATGAGTATATCAAATACAAAAAATTAATGAGTTTATCAAGTACAAAAAATTGTTAACGATAACTTGGAACGATTGTTTTACTTAGTAATGTACAAGTGGATTTCATTTGAATACGTCTCGTCATTGATCATCACACGTATCGGTCGCAGTTGTTTAGATTGAGTGACGTTTGGCTGTTTGATGTGTCTGTAATAGTTAAGGAATTCATACACCATGAATCACTATACTATATATGGACTTGCTGATGACAATTCATTACAAGCTAGACGATTGTACAATGAACGGTTTTCACTCGCGTCTGCATCCTGACTTTTTCGGCCATTTTGATTTAGCTATTCCGCTGCCCGGCTGCGCGCGCATCATAGCGCGTACTAACAACTGTTTGTTTTGTCAACAGTAAACAGCTGATCAATAATTGAGTGTTGACAGTGTTGTGTCAGATTGTAACAGATAGATGTGAAGTGAGTGATTACAAAGTTATTTGTAGTGTAATTTTTTAAACTTTTAGAAGACAATTTATATAGCCATGGCTAACATGTGCAGTGTATGTAACAAACATTTTGTTAGATTTAGTGATTTATAGAAACACGTAAAGAAGTTTCATGCTGCCCTTTTAGAAGACATTGCTCCACTTGCCCTTAAAACATTTATGTTTCCTTGCACAAAGTGCAACAGAAACTTTAATTCGAAACGTAATTTGATTTATCATATGAAAAATCATGCAACATGTAAGTTCAATTAAACTTTTTTATAGGAATTGTTTACATTTTTTGTTTTATCAGTGACTGAACCTGAAACCTCTACCCTTGTTACCCTTGCTGCTGTAAGCACACAAGAGACTGAACCCGTCCTTACTACCGCCATTGCAAAGTCGATAGTACCTTCAATCCTTGCTACTGTAAACACATAAGCAATTAAACCTTTTAGTCTTGCCACTGTACAGCCAATAGAACCTGTTACCGCTAGCACACAGCTGCTAGAACCTTTAATCCTTCCTGCTCTAAGCACTCAAGCAACTGAATCTATCACCGTTGCTACTGTCATTGCACAGTCAATGCAACCTTCAGTCTTTGCTAGTGCCAGCGAACGGCCCAGAAACATCAAGTGTCCATTCTGTAGTTACAATGGATTCCTTAAGTCAGACTTAGACAAACATTTTACAACAGCTCATAACTTATTAATTCAAAATGAAATGATTAATTTTAATTCAAAAGATTAGTTTTATGATTGGCTAAAGTATACAGAAAAGGACACAAAATCTAAGTTTGTGAAAGAGAAAGGTAGTACGCTATCAAAAACGTATTATGTTTGCCATCGATCAGGATTTTATAAAAGCAACAGTAAGGGAGAGCGACATCTGAAAGTTCAAGGATCTAAAAAAAATAAGGGGTATTGTCCTGCAAGGTTTATATTTAGTTGTGAAAAAATGGATTACATAAAGCTCGTTTTGTAAAAACTCATGTTGGCCATCAAGATGATCTAGCTTATTTATTCCTGAGTTCTGAAGAACGTAATATGTTGGCAATACAAATAGCAACTAAAATTCCATTTGATGCAATTTTAGACTCCATTCGCAACGCAATTTCGAGTACGTCTTTAGAACGAATACATCAATTAAATAAAAAAGATTTATTCAATATCGAAAACAGCTTCAACTTGCATTCAACAAAAATGATGCGGTAAGTGTGGACGCTTGGGTTGAAGAAAATAAGCATGACTGTATGCTATTTTACAAAGCTCAAGGTACAGTCTTGGAGGACCATCCTGAATTTAAAATTGATGATTTTTTATTAATTATAATGACAGAAGGTCAACAAAAAATTATAAAAACTTTTGTCGAAAAATGTATATGTATTGATGGTACCCACGGCCTAAACGGTTACAACTTTGAAATGCATACGCTTGTTGTTCTGGGCGATTTACACCAAGGTTTTCCTTGTGCATTTTTCAACACAAGCAGGAATGACGAAACTGCAATGAAATGGTTTTTTTCTTGTGTTCGAGATGCAGTAGGACCAATAAAAACAAGAGTTTTTATGTCTGACATGGCAGACACATATTATAATGCATGGATGCAAATCATGTTTAAAGCTCAATTTAGGTTGTATTGCTGTTGGCATGAGGACAAAGCATGGAGAAGTCACCTAAGCTGTATTTCTTTAGAGGAAAAAAAAGTTTGTAATTATTAAGATCAATTAAAAATATTTTATAACTAATATTTCAATTATTGTAGGTTGCTGTTTATAAAACTCTAAGAACGTTACTGCAAGAGGTTGACTCTTCTGCTTTTGAAAGAATGTTTCCCACGTTTCTTACAGAGCTTGAAAATGATCCTGACACTGCTGCTTTTGGAAATTATTTTAAAACGTATTACACCAAAAATGTTTATTGTTGGGCATACTGCTACAGATTGAATGCTAAAATCAATACCAATATGCATAATGAACGGATACACCACACAATAAAACATATTTATTTTCATGGAAAACGTGTTAAACGTTTGGATAAAACTATAGAAGTTTTGATAAAATTTGTCAAGGACAAATTATTCGATAGATTAATTATACTACACAAAGGAAAACTAAGTTATAAAATTGCAGAACTACGTAACCGGCATAAAGCAAGTCTCGACCTGGATGTAACATCTGTAGTTCAGATAGAAGAAAAGGCATGGCAAATACCATCTACAACGAATTTTGCATCCATATACACAATTCGTGAAAATGACATTAATTGTGCCTGTCAGATGATTTGTACTGACTGCAACATTTGCATACACAAATTTGAATGTGATTGCATAGATTCCATAATTCGATGGAATATGTGTAAACATCTTCTATGCATTCATCGAAAGATATCTGACAAAGAAAGATATCTGACAAAGAAAATCAAAATAACAATGGTAAGATGATGATTATTATTTTTTATATAAATATTGTTATATTAATATAATATATGAAATAATTAGCAAATAAAAGACAACATAATAAGTATTGACAGGTATGATAATTTGCCAAAAATTAAAAAAGACAGGTATGATAATGTACGGTAGGTAACATGTTATAGGTTTTGGTAAATGTAAATAGACTGCTAATTACGCTGAGGTTTTTGTGGTATTTTGAATTATGTTATCTTGGTAGATTGCTTTGGGACCTAGTAGGATTTGTGCTATTTATGTAATATGTTTCAAAATGAAGGAATTGTAATGAGTGATAAAACACTAATTTTGGAACAAACATTTTTTTTGCAAATCTGTGGGAAAATCGTAAAATTATTAGTAAATTTTTACTTTAAACAATTATTAATTTCATTTGTCATTATTAAGATTCACTCCATAAGTGCGGCATGAATAAAATGTTGACATTTCAATAGAGAATTGCAAAAATAATGATTATACTATTTCTTTTTTAATTAGTTATGAGTATATTATTGTTTCTTTTTCTACTCTTGCTTATTATAGATTGCCAATAATGGGATAAATATGTGAAAGATATATCATAAAAAAATTTTTTTTTTAGAAAATGACTCAATGAATTTGATGGTTGTTGAGGATGCAAGATTGGATGAATCAGAAAGCATATTCCAAAATATTAAAACATCAAATTTAAATTTGTCATTTGAAGCAGACAAGAAAGCATTTATAGAAGAATATATTAAAGAATTTAACTTACTTTCTAATCCAAATGAATTATTTGCAGCTAGAAGGTTTATGAATCCATTCAAACCTACAATCAAAGCTATAAGAGCAACAAAATCGACTTTACCGGAAGCAACACAAACACCACATAATCAAAAAATTATACAACAAAGAAGGTTATATAGTGTAAAG
This sequence comes from Tachinus rufipes, assembly GCA_963932245.1. Classification (NCBI taxonomy): domain Eukaryota; kingdom Metazoa; phylum Arthropoda; class Insecta; order Coleoptera; family Staphylinidae; genus Tachinus; species Tachinus rufipes. The sequence continues at coordinate 45,861,321 of OZ010743.1, read as the reverse complement.
AAAATTACAAAAAAATCAAATAAAATAACGAAACCAACACAAGAAGAAGTAATTGACATTGGTTTATCACTATTAAATCAAAGTTAACATTTATATAATATATTTTTCTATTTCGCAAGTTTATATTTTCTTTATATTTTAAAATAAATATAGAGACAAACCTATTGTACGAAGTTGCCAACATTTTTTTTGTATATGTATGTACATATATATAATTATATTGAATTATATTAAATTATAGATAGCTTATGTTTTTATTAAAATATTTTAATATTTAATTTGTTTATTTTTACCCTATTTTTTTAGCTGATCAGATAAATGATGACACAGTCTAATAAACAGATAACATCAAAGTGATCACGTAAATAATTTAAAAATATCAAGAACAGTATAATAATTCTTTTTGTATATTTTTTTAAGCAAATTTTAATTAAATATTTTGGAAATTTATTGCTGTGTATATTAAGCATTTGCAGTGAAAATTATGACAAATGTTTTATTATATGTTCTATACTATACTGTCATTTATATCTTTAAAATTGTATAAATGTGATAAATATTAAGTACCACCTTTAAACGGGCTGTAAGCCTACTAGTGCTGCATAATAAATATTATATTAATATTGTAAAACTATTGTTCATATTGAATGTATTATGTATATAAATAAAATAATAATATTGCGGTAATCACTAGACTAAAATTGTTATATTGCGGTAATCGACTATGTGGAGTGATTTGCAAAAATAATCTACATAACTTTTACTATAAATACTTGAGGAATTACTAAAAAGAATAACATTCATTTTATTAAATAATACTTTCAAATCTAGTAATAATAAAATACATTTTCCAAGACAATGACAGTAAACAAATTATATAAAATATTTAATATTGCCAAAAATTATATTATATTTATTATTAATAATACTAGTATAAATAATTATATATAATAATTCATAAATAATTTTACTTAAAAATTAATAGGTATTTTTTATTGTAAGTAGATACCATAATTATATTGTCTGCGAGTTGTAACATAACCACAGTATACATAACATAACTTACATAACACTCAATTATCGATCAGCTGTTGTTAGTGGCAGTCACGTGGTAGTCGGGCAGCGAAATAGCTAAAATCAAAATGGCGGAAAAAGTCAGGATGCAGACGCGAGTACGGTTTCCTGGCCGTAATACATTTATTGACGTCTTCGTGAAATAGGCACATTGAAACGAAATAGAGAGCCTGGAAGATCAATTACAGTAAGAACGGTACAACTGGAACAGAATGGGCTGGACGTGATAGAGGAAGATCCAAGTAGTTCTACACGAAAAATTGCCAATACTTACGCATTCAGCGTGTTCAGGCACTACTACCTGCTGATTTTCCTTCACGTATTGCGTTATGTCAATGGCTTTAGCAAACATTAGTTCTAATCTCTCAATTCCTGACACACATTCTTTTCACGAATGAAGCCAGTTTCTCAAGTAATGCAATAAGGAATTTTCATAACAACCATGTGTGGGTAGATGAAAATCCGCATCAGGTATGTGAAGATCGTTTTCAACATCAGTTCTCCTTGAATGTTTGGGTTGGAATTGTGAGCGACTGTCTAATTAGACCAGTAAATCTACCAGGAAGACTTACCGGTGAGGTGTCATGCAACTTTTTCAGTTTCTGGATGATGTACCATTGGCAACAAGAATTGTAATGTGGTTTATGCACGATGGTGCATCAGTTTGGTTGCTCGTGATTATTTAACAGCAACATACGGAGATAGCTGGATTGGTCGAGGTGGGCCACATGCATGGCTTGCTCGATCCCCAGACTTAAACCCCCTTATTTCTTATGGAGCTATTTGAAGTCATTAGTTTACGCTACTCCAGTGGAGAATTTGGACGACTTGCAAAATCGGATAATTGCTTGGTGTAACTCAACCCTGGTGTGTTTGAAAAAATTCGGCACTCAATGACGAGAAGATTAAATGCTTGTATCCAGGCTGGAGGAAGTCATTTCGAACATTTATTGTAGATTCAGCATTTTTACATGTACTTTTTGATAACAAAATGTTGTAACTGTCGCAAATTTTGTTCACCCTGTATCTTCGAAACAAATGGGTTTTTTCAAAAATCATCATAGGACAAAATATTCTTAGAATAGGCCAAGGAATATCCCCTAAAATTTGTGCCGCATGTTTACCTAACACCCTGTATAATAGCTTTTTCCATTTGACGAAATAGTCGCATTTGGTGGCACTAATTCAGTAATTTTTAAATTCATTTGTCCAACGAGTCTTAGGCCCGGTTGTACCATCAAATTTCATCTGTTAAACATAACCTCTATTTATTTGTTGACATTTAGGCTCGTTTCACATGTATACGGTTTCCATTCGGTTCGGTTCGTTTTCGGTTTGTTTTCTGTCGCTTCTGACAGTGTTTCGGTTTTTATTCGGTACCTAATAGAAACTCCCTCGATACGAACAAGTTTCTATAAGGTGAACTTTTATCCAGGGAACAAAAAACAATGATCTTATTATTATTATTTTAAAGTTGTTGTCTAATTTTTGCTAACAAAATGAGCGGTTTACCAGATATTGATGTGGATCGGCTGATTTCTTCAGTACAATCTAGACCAGTGCTGTGGGATAAAACTTCTGAAAAATATAAAAATAAACTCTAAACGCAGAAAGCATGGAAAACCGTTTGTATTGAAATTTTCATTGACGTAATTAAAAAAATGGAATTGCGTAAATGGGCAATTCCACGTCAAGTGAGCAGTCGATTTCACGCGACCCTCTCCGATTTAGCTCAAATTGTACACTTATTTGAGTACCCAAAATATGACTTCATGCCAAATTTCAGACCTGTAGGTCACATAGTTCGCTTCGTAGAGCCAACTAAATTTTACGGCAATTTATAAGTTCAACTTTTAACTTTATGTATTTTAATTGCATTTCAACCTGGAAAAATTTTGAAATAGTCATAACCGATGGGAAATTTTTCAAGGAATCGAATGCAGCGGTCAGATTTTTGTTATCTTGTCCCGCACTCACAGGAAACTCAAAAAAACAGTTTTTTTTTTCAAAAATTAATTTCTCAAAAGTTGCCACCGATTAAGACTCCAAATTTTGCGCAAAGACGGCCAAAAGTATGTACTTTAAGATGTTTAAATAAAAATTTCCCACACTAGGGGTGGTTTTTGCTCTAGAGTCTCTTAAACGCACAAAACCATTTTTTAATCAAAATTTTAGCACATATTAATTAATATACAGGGGGCTTTATTTGAGACACTTTTTAATTATAAACTTATAGGCAAACATATTCACCCTAGAAGCTGCACGTCATTTTTTTGTTTTTTTTTTATACAATATTCGAAATATCTCTTTTAAAAGTCTAAATAAAAAAAAAACAATAGAATATAAAAATTATAGGCAATTAAATTGTCTATCTTTTTTGAACAGCAAATCTGGATCTATCTCTAACAGTACTTATGTCATAAATTAAAGAAAGATTTTTAAATTTTTTTTTTGTTGTTTTTGTTAAAAATGATGTTTAAAAGTCAAAAATTAAAAAAAAAATTAAATTTTAAATTGAAGGCCATTTAATTGCGCATTTTTCACCTAATAACATGTTTTAATGTAGCTCCTACCGATTGTGTGCTATTAAAGAAAAACTTTAAGCATTTTTTAACCTTACTTAAAAAAACATTAATAGAATGTTACAATTTTGACAAAATTAAAAAAATATGTACAATACGTCAATTTATAAGTTTTTTAAATTAAAAAAAAATTATAGGCCTAAACCTTATTAAATTCTAATCATTTTAGTTTACGAGTCTAATTTTATGTTCAAAATTTAAAATATAATAAAAATATTATAATTTAAAAAATATATATATTCAGAGTATATTGATGTAAAGTTTCATGTGGAACCTAATTAGCAAGTACTCATTTGCTTTTTTGGGGACCCAAAGTATGCATCTGACTCAAATCTGGAAGCTAATGATACTTATTAAGTATATTAATTTTATAAATTCAATGGTAGTGCGACACATGTTCTTTTGAATCTTAAGGTCTAAAATTTCTCATGGTATATTTTTTTTGTATAAAAATCATTTTCTGAGGGTGCACACAAAGAAATTCCATAAAAAAAATGTATAAACCAGTCTAATATCAAAAATTTTGATTAAAAAATGGATTTGTGCGTTCAAGAGGCTCTAGAGCGAAAACTACCACTAGTGTGGGAAAATTTTATTTAAGCATCTTGAAGTATATACTTTTAGCTGCCTTTTTCTAAAATTTGGAGTCTTAATCGGTGACAACTTTTGAGAAATGAATTTTTGAAAAAAACTGTTTTTTTGAGTTTCCTGTGAGCGCGGGACAAGATAACAAAAATCTGACCGCTGCATTCAATTCCTTGAGAAATTTCCCATCGATTATGACTATTCTAAATTTTTTCCAGGCTGAAATGCAATTAAGATAAATAAAGTTAAAAGTTGAACTTAAAAATTGCCGTAAAATTCAATTGGCTCTACGAGGCGAACTATGCGACCTAGAGATCTGAAATTTGGCATGAAGTCATATTTTGGGTACTCAAATAAGTGTACCAAATTTTAGCTAAATCGGAGAGGGTCGCGTGAAATGGACTGCTCACTTGACGTGGAATTGCCCAAATATTAAAAAAATTATTTTAATAAGTAATATATTAAGGTAAATCAAATTGCAAAAATATTGCCAACTTACTGAACCCTTTTCAGTAATGAAGTAACCTTTCAGCACATCTCTTACATTTTAGGCTAACATAGTTGATCTCTCCTTATTTCGCCTAAGGGGATATCTTCAAAACCTGAGATAGACAACGTGTTTTTTATTTTAAAACTATCTTGGTTTCGAATAAAATTGTGCAAAACTACACAAGCTTTCACTATATTCGAAGCATAATCAGGATCCAAATTAATTGCGCGATGGAAGATTTTCTATTTGTTGCTTAGTATTCCAAATGTACATTCCACATTCCTGCGAGCTCTGCACAGACGATAGTTAAAGATCCTTTTTTCTACTATCAACCGTATGGTTTGAGGAGATTCTTATGTAAGCCAAAAGCATTATTTCCTGTGAGGTAGTAAGGCATTTTAGGATTCTGTGTGCCTGAGAGTCACTTGTTTTCAGGTAGAGCCATGGTGTCGTTAATGATAGATTTCCACAGTTGACAGTTTAAAAAAAACGTTAGAATCGCACTCTTTTCCATACGCTTTAACATTAGCGTAAACAAATCGCTATTCTGCATCAGCTACTGCCATCAGAGCTATAGACTAGAATATTCTTTATAGTTGATATGCATCGAGTTAAGAGGGTGGACGATCCTTATATGTTTCCCATCAACGGCGCCCAAGCAATTTAGGAAATTAGAAAAACTTTCAAATTTCTGGGCAATTGATTCCCATTTTTTTTATCTGGAGCAGGAATGCATTCCAATCTTAATTTGGTCTAGACTGACACAACAAACTTTTTTGACGATCTTGCTTATAATCGAAATCCCAATTAGGTAGATGTAATGCAAATCTGAAAAAGTACAAATATCTAAAACAGAAAAGCTAAACCACCAGATTAAAATATTGTAACGCAGGGTTTAAAAAAACAACAAATAAGAAGTTGAGAGTTCTTGTGATTAATGAAATAAATATTTTTTGTCAGGTACACGTTCTGAAGAAGTGGACGCAAGTGAGAGACTCGTATCGAAAATCAGTTGGAAAAACTAACGCAAAATCGGGAGCAGGGGCGTCAAAAGCAAAAGCCTACATGTATGCGTCTCAGTTGCAGTTTTTGGACAAAATATTTGAAGAAAGAGAAACAGAGGACACTCTCTTACAAAATATTGATGATAATAATGATGGTGTTGCGGATGTAACTGTTGAAAGTGATGAGAATTCTATATAGTCAGTTTCAAACGTACCACTTGATGCTGCAGCTGCTAAAAAACTTGAATCGTCTTTCAAAAGACCTTCATCAAAAAAACGAAAAATGGATTCTGTTGAATTAGAAATAATTGCAGCCCTGAAAGAAATTCCAAATCGGCACCTTTAATTTTTCAAAGGATTACAATCTTCTCTTGAAGATTTTGATGAATTTGACATATTTGATTTTCAAATGGATGTCAAAATATTCACTATGAATTGTGGTGGTGAACGATGTTGACGAAGTAAGTTACAAATCAATTATTAAGTTTAAATAAATAAAGCCATATTGATGAGAGGTAAAACCTCGAAACGCGTATATGGATGTTTTTAGTTTAGGATAATATTTTCATTAATTTAATTTTGTAATGTTATTATTGGGTTGTCCGATTGAACAAATAGTAACTAGGCTTTATTCAAAATTATTGCTTTACAACTGTCTCATTAGAGGACATTGCGTCTCTTCTTTATATATTTTATACAAAGTGAAGTGTAAAAAACAAAACGTGATCATTCACTGCGGGCGGCAGGAAGCACCCGCAGTGAACAACGGCTCCAGTATGGGCGACAACGATGAAAACAACTTGAGAAATCCCGATTGATGACTCCCCGGAGATGCAATTACTAAAACAGAAAATAGACACTAATACCATGAATTTATATGCAAAATTAAAAAAAATGCACATAATATACTAGCATTAAAAGCTGAAAATGAATCCCTCCAAGCAGAAATAAATGCTGGATTCCTTTTAATAAATTCGCAAATAAAAGTTTTGCTTGAACAAAACTGTAATCGCAATGAAAATCACACATTGCACAAAGAAAATGATAAATTCCCAGACAATACTAACACAGCAGTGACAGATATAAAAATAGCTAACAAAAAAGTCAAAAACAAAAAGAAAAGAATAGACACCCCCGCATACAAGGTGACACATAGAGGAAAATACCCTTCCCCCCACTCACCCCAATGAATATTGACGAAACTGATGATAACTCTAATGAAAATTCACAAATTACCCCGGAAGACCAAACAAACAATTCATCCGAATGGATAGACCCCTACTCTAAGAAAACGAAAGGTAAAAAACGACTACTATCAACAAGCAGCAATGATAGTGACGCAGAAAATGAAAGTATCACCCAAACACTGACACAAAAAACGGCACCAAAACAAAAAACCCCTTTATCAATTTTTGTTAAATGAAACACAGCATGGAGAGACATACAAAAAGATTTAATAGATCTTCAAATTGATGCTGAAATTAAATGCCTCCACGCATCCACAAAAATAAGCCCCAAAACACCTAACTATCACAAACAAATTAAAACCTATTTAGACAAGAAAAGACATTACTCGCAACACATACGAATTAGCGGAAGACAAAACCTTCAAAATAATTATCCAATACATTCCGAAAGATGTCTTAAGAAATAGGATACAAAAATAATTTTGTCAGCAGACTACACAATAAAGAAAGATACTACTCAATCATGTACGTACAACTAGAACAAGATCCATAAACATAATTATGCAAATGACGCACATACAAGGACTGAAAGTAAAAGTCGAAGAAAAGATCAAGTCTGGAGATCCAGCACACTGTCATAGATGCCAGGCGTACGGACATTCACAAAAAATGTGTACCAACAAATTTGTGTGCGTCAGATGTGCCCAAAATTACGCATCTGCGCACTGCAAGCTAACATCAGCTGACAGACACCAAGCGGTATGTGCTAATTGTAAAAGGAACCATTCAGCTAGCTACAAAAGATGCCCCGAATACCAGAGGCAAAAGGCCAAAATGGATAAATCACCACAAAAAACGACAAGACCACAAATGTCAGAACCACCAAAGCCACGTGCACAAATGATAACCTACGCCAAAGCCGTACAACCAACAGAAGAAAAAGAACCGGACACAACTGCAGATGTTCCTATAAAAGCCGAACTACTAAAGGCAATCAACACCTCCAAAAATGACAAAGAGCTATTAAAACAAATACTCATGATCGCGCTAATGAACATGAGCACATAATGGCAGCAGTCGAACCCATAGGAAAAATCAAAATCATAGCAGCATATCAATCACCATCTAAGCCACTCCTACACTCAGATCTAAACTCAGCACTGCAAGAAAACATCGCAATATTTCTAGCCGGCGACATGAACGCCAAACATCGGCCTTGGAACTGCAACACCAACAATGTCGGAGGAAAGTCACTACTAAAATACATCGAAAGAAGGCAAACAATCGTACACAGTCGAGATGCACCAACATTCTACAGTACTCAAGGCCATACTCCAGACATCCTAGACATAGCTATAACCAAGCACATCAACAACAACATCACATTAACAGTTATCAATGAGCTAGAATCAGATCACCTACAGTCCACCCAGTCCAACTACAACTAGCAAACGTCCATAATCCAAAAAACCTCAACAACCGAAAACAAACCAATTAGAACAACTTTAACAACTACATCCGAGAAGAACTTGGCCCCCTTTCAGAACTAAGAACAAACCAAGACATCGATAATGCAGTACAAACACTAACATCAAAAATACAATCTGCAATGCATAAATCGACTACTACCTTCGAACTCACCAAAAAAGATCCGCTAGGTCTACCATCATACCGAAAAGATCTAATCAAAAAGAAAAACAAAGCCAGAACTTTCAAAAATCAACAATGGCATCAAATGTTTGAAGGAAGCTCCAACGACATTCCCAAAATCTGGGAAATATCAAAAAGACTTAGAAGCATCCACACTCCAATTCCGACATGGCACACACCGACATGGAAGAAGCAAAAGCCATTGCCCTAACAATGGAAGACCAATTCAGCCCGGCGTACGACATTCTTGACAAAAATATAATGGAAGCAGTAGAAGATGAACTTGAACATCACTTACAATCAATCGATCAACCACTACAACAAACAACGCCAAAAAAGTGGCAAAAATAATAAAACAAGTCAATGCCAAAAAAGCTCCTGGACTAGACAACATATCCTACAGAGCCCTAAAAAGTCTTCCCAAAAAAGCCATCGTAAGCCTTACCAACATCATCAACGCCATGCTTAGAAATAGACACTTTCCTAAAGCATGTAAAACCGCAATAATAATAGTCTTCTATCTATAATAAATCATCACAACGAAGAACATGACAACATAATCCCAAAACACCAGTATGGATTCCGAAAAGGCCACTCAACCACTCAACAATTGGCAAGAGTAACCAGAGGATACTGCGTGAGGAAATCGACAGGTGCCATATTTTTTGACATCGAATAAGCGTTTGATAAGGTATGGCACGAGGGATTCATTGTCAAACTCTTCAGAATAGGCTACAACAAACACCTATGCAAATTAATAAATTCCTTCCTAAACGAAAGACATTTTCAAATAAGAATAAACAAAACACTATCAAACAGAAGAACCATAACAGCCGGGGTCCCACAAGGATCAGACCTCTCCCCCATCCTATACAACATATACGTATGAGATATGCCAACCGCCAACAACGGAACAATAACCGCGCAATATGCAGATGATACAGCCATCCTTCATAAATCTACGTCAACAAAACTAATAACAAGCTAACTACAACACGCTGCAGACCTCATTGCCAAATGGACAACAAAATGGGGCATAAAAATAAATCCCAACAAAAGCCAAGCAATCCTCTTCACCAAAAGAAGAAAGACCCCATATGGCAACATCAAAATCGACGATATTCCCATACCATGGACCAAAGAAGTAAAGTATCTATACTGAGCTGGAAAGCCCACACACAAAATATAAGAAACCTAAGCATCGGAACAACAATGAAACTTTACCCACTGCTAACTAACAAAAGCATGACCTTAAAAAACAAAATGCTGCTTTATAAGAGCACTATACGAGCACAATTAACATACGCGGCATCAGCATGGGGAACAACTACACAAAACTACATGAAAACATTAGAGTCAAGATAGTCTCGCTGCCTAAGACTCATCACCTACGCTCCATAGTACATCAGAAACGTGGACCTAAGAAAAGATCTAACAACATCACTGATAGATCACATCAAAACGACTGCCAAATCAGGAAGCAGGAAACTACTTGCACCAAAGCCATGCACCGTGACCTAACAACCTAAAGAAGTAAGTCGCACACAAATGCAAACAGCCCGATGGGCATCCAAAAGCCAGCAAGGCGCAATGAGAAAATCCCGAGGACATGCGACATTCAAGGGATAAAGCAGGGTCGAGTGTGAGGCGCTTTTGCACTCGAATGGAAAACACCTAATATAGTAGTTTTTATGATTTAGCTAATTGTTTATTTACTTTACTAGAATGACAAAAACTTCTAGAATTTAATTTAACCCTTAACTGGGGAGATGGGGTCATAGTAACCATCACCCCATCTAGAAACGCCTATATAATTGTCTCTGCTTATCAGAACGCGTTGCGCCTTTCTAAAATGTGCCAACAAATACAATGCCTATTAGTGTGTTTTCGATTTCCGTTAGAGAAAGGTCTAATTTTGTGCGTTGTGTTCGTTGTGTCCCCACGTCCGTAATAACGTCACTTGACCCCACCTCCCTTATAAAGTGTGCTGTAACTAAAAAATGGCATTTTTTTGGCGACCGGGCAGGTTAATTCATCCTGAAGATCCGGATTTTGAAGAAGTGATGGCCCAGGCGTTGTGCGAAAGTGAAGCTGAAGACAGTGAATGTGAAAATGTGGGTGATGAAGATTATCTCATTAGCAGTCACGACTCAACGTCCGAACAATCGGAGGTTAACGATGATGTAAATAGTACGGAGGCAAACAAATTGGAGTCCAATGATGATAAAGAGACAAAAAGTATAGCGATAAACCTAACTGAAAATGCTACACCGACTTCCAGATCAAAATATTTTTGTGGAAAAAACAGATATAAATGGTCAAATAACGCCTCTGCTGCTAATGTTAGAACACGAGCTATAAATATTTTAATGCATTTACCAGGATTGCGTCAAGATGCTCAGAATTTAGGTACTAGACCTTTTTTGTGCCATGCCCCACCTAAGCCTTTCTAAAATTCTTATGCCCCCTATGTAACATATACATAATTTCACAAATGCTTTACTATCGACTGTTAACAGATACTTCATTTCAGGTTTGTCTCTTAAAAAATCACTAAAAGTATCAAACAGTTTCATAAATCTTTTCAAGCAGTTCCTTTTAGAAAGCCATCTTACTTCAGTGTGAAGTAAAAGTCTCACATGGTCTGCATTTTGTTCTTCACAATATAGCTTAAAGAGAGGCTCACGTTTAGCATTATCTTTAATAGCAAAGATACACTTTATTACTGAATGTAGTACTTCATTTAAAACAGGCAAGATGTTTTTAGCTTTTAGACTTGTACAACAGTTTTTACGAACGCTTATTTCAAATTAACGCCAACTGAATGCTACAGAAATTGCGACGGGCCATTCAGATGCGAAACACTGCGTTGTTTAGCAAGATTTTAAATCGTCAGCGGGTCCCCGCGAAGCCTGCCGTCTGCGGCAGAGAGGTTAACTTGACGACGCCAAAAACCCAGTTGATATTTTGGTCTCGTCAAACAAATTTATCATATTAATTCTATATACCTATATATTTTATATTAAATCTAGCATTGCATTTAAATGGCCCGGAGCAAAAGGGTTAAACTCATGTCGAGTTCATTTTCGAATTGCCCCCCTTAACAATCAAATTGCCCCCCTGTGGGGCGTGGCCCCACGTTGGGAAATACCGTACTAGACCAACTCTTCTGCAGGTATGGCGTCTATTTTTTAATGAACCTTTTATTAAAAAAGTTATTGCATACACCAACCTTCAACTAAATGCATACAGGAAAAAATAGACTGATAAAAATAGACCAGAATTGGTCAATGTTGAAATTATAGAATTTGAGGCGTTCTTAGGTTTGTTACTTCTGAGTAGTATTAGCAAATCTGGTCATGAATCTCTTCAAAGCCTATTTGGCTGTGATATTTTTAGTTGTACAATGTCAAAGAAACGATTGTTTGCTCTTTTTTTGTGCCTAAGGTTTGATGACAAAACTACACGAGAGATGAGAATACAAACAGATCCAGCTGCACCCATTAGTGAGATATTTTATAAATTTATTGAAAACTGTCAAAGGCTTTATTGTATGGGAGGTAATGCATGTATTGATGAAATGTTGATAGGTTTCAGAGGTAGGTGTAGGTTTAAAGTTTACATGCCAAATAAACCTAATAAGTATGGCCTTAAAGTTATGTGCTTAACCAATGCGCGAACACATTATTTGTACAATGCTTACTTATATCATGAAAAAAATAGCGATGGAATTGGTTTATCCAATAATGAAAAACATTTCAAAATTCCTACGCAATCAGTGCTACGACTGTGTAAACCTATTGAAAAGTCTCACAGGAACATCACAGCTGATAATTGGTTTTCGTCTATAGAATTGGTTATTAAATTAACAAAAAGAAGATTGACATATGTTGATACTTTTCGAAAATCGAAACGAAAAATTCTATCTGAGTTTAAGGCCAATAAATCAAAATTAGTAGGTTCTTCTATGATTGGATTTACTAAAGATTGTTCATTAGTATCTTATGTGCCAAAAAAATCAAAATTTTTGATTTTGATCTCATCACAACATTATGATGAGAAATGCGACGATGCTACTGGTAAACCAGATATTATTCTATTTTATAACTTGACTAAAGGTGGAGTAGACACCTTAGACCAAAAATGTTCCAATTATTCATCGAATAGATGAACACGGCGTTGGCCTATGGCAATTTTTTATACTATATTGGACATTAGCTCTTCAAACAGTCATGTTTTGTATAACTGCACCGAAGCAAGAACTGAAATGTCAAGATTTGATCTAATAAAAAAAAATAGCCGATGGTCTCGTAAAACTTCATATGCAGCAAAGGATGGCCAACCCAAAAATAAATCGCGAATTGAAAAGCACAATCGGGAGAATTCTAGGAGAGAAAGAATTGCCACCACCTCCACCTCAACCCCCTCAAGTGGCCAACAAACGAAAGAGGTGTTATTTATGTCCTAGGAATAAAGATAAAAAACATCTATTTTGTGTTATGTATGTAAAAATCTAGTTTGTTCAGCTTGTGCGCAAAATATGTGCAACGATTGCGCAAATAAATACTTAAGTGTTTTTTAAAAGTTGTCATTTTTTTCTGTTTTGTTAATTCAATTTTTTTTAGTGCAATATGTTAAATATTGTATAGTTAAAATATATTTTATGCCAAATAACTTTTATTTAAAACAAACACATTTTTTTCTATGTTTGAAAATACTACTGATATTTTTTACATGTTTTTTTATTTATTTCATATTTTGTTTGTAATAAATATATGATCAGTTGTTTTTGCAATTAATGGTATTAAAATAATACATGAATCTAATAAAAATGCATGGCTTCCATTAATCCCTTCAAAACAATCACAAAAATATATAATACGGCTGGGGTCATGAAGACCCCACATGACTCGTAGTGTAAAAATAAATCACTTCCCTAGTTAAGGGTTAAAATGATGTATAGCAAATAAAATACCATTCGTGTTTATTTTATTTAAAATATTATCAAGTCACCGTCCGTCATAACCTGTCAATATGTCAATATATAATATAGCTATTCATTCATTATGATTTTATAAGAAAAAATTAAGTTTGATTTTACACAGTTTCTTACATTACTTATTTATTATTCTTTTGCTATTTTTATTGATTTCAATTTCTTTCAGTTCTTTTATTGGGCTGCATGTATTGCATAGATGCCAAGTATTTTTCTGTTGCAAGTGTTAGATGTATGAAAAGAACAATTATTGTTAAATAGTACAAAATAGAAAAACTAATAGGCATTTTTCAAGTAGCATTAATATTTATTTTATACTTACTTTATAAAACAAAAATCATTGAAAATAAACACCAAATTGATATGTATTTACTGCATTAAAAACTGATATTTTAATCATCAAAACTATGTATATGCTATAATATATTGAATATGTATTGCAGACTTTGTTAAAAATCAATAATAAATATATAGAACTAACAACTCTGCAGCTATACTGTTTAAAATTTGATTTTATTTGAGAACATTCTTTACAAAAACATACTTTTGGAGAAAATCATAAATTATAAAAAAAAATCAGTTTATATTATATACACCGAGTCGCTCAAGGTTCATAACAATGGCAACGCCCGAAGCATGTTTCGATGTTACCGTAGCTTCCTTTGCCGATACATGAATTCTCCTTACCAGTTGCCTAACAGCATGTTATTATGTGTTCTATTTATAGTTTATTTTTCATTCGGAGAAATTCGTAGGCAAGGGTGAAGGGACATGTGCGCCGGCATCGGCATTCGACGTAACAGTCCCCAGTCCCCACAAAATCACAGTTCGTTGTGCATCTAGATGTCTGCACAAACATATATTCATTCAAGCGCGTGAATTCAGTGCATTTGTTTGAAACAGTTGCAATCATATCATAAACAAAACATGCAGTTTGTTAACGTGTATTCAATAAATTTATTCAAGATTTACGTTTAATTCCAATTAAATTCATCCAAGATCTACAATGGTTGAGCTTATAATTACAGTTTTGTGTATATTATCGCAAAGTGAAGAGCAAATTGCACTTATAAAATACAAACCAGCAAAAAAAAACTCGACTTGAAGCTCATGGAAATATATACCAAATGTGGTTATACATACTGATCATAACAGAAAAATGATATTACACATAGAAGATTATAATTAGAGAATATGGATAAAACATTTAACATAAATAGTGAAGAAATAGCGGTCATACAAATTCAATTTTATCATTGAATTTTCAACAATATACATAGTGGTTGAAATAAACCACACGTATATACTAAATCAATATGAATATGGGGCTTGTTATATTTAAATTAAGTTATCGTAATTGGTTTTTATTTTGGTCTTCTATAAAATTTCTCTAGGTGTTTCACTTTACTTAATTTATGTTTCATTATATTAACAACTATGCATAGTGGTTGAAATAAACCACACGTATATATTCAATCAATATGATACGAGGCTTGTTATATTTAATTTAAGTTACCCTAATTGATTTTTATTTTGGTCTTCTATAAAATTATTCTTTGGTGTTTCGCTTAAAGTGGTGGAGAACTATCGATATTTGGCACCATCGATTATTGATAGTTTATTTTTATTCTATATTTGCTTAGTTTATTTATTTTTATTTAGTAACCATTTATTTTTATTAATGAATATTAAAATGCTAACATTTTTTGCTTTTAAACGGGATCTTTTTTCGGTTATTATTTGCCTCGTGGCACTAAATGTCCTTTCGGATTCCACCGACGATGCATAAATATTTGAGGCACAATTCGCCCATCGGGTTTAATTCTGGAGCCATAACCTATTTAACCAAAACTTATTATAATACGAAATGATTTATGTATTATTAACGTTCTTAATTATAGTCAATTTTTTATTTATGGTTTTCGTTTCTTTTTAATTGGTGATACGATTTCATCTTCATCTTTATTTTTACTTGCTCGTATTTCAAATAGCTTTTTCTTTATTTGTTGTTGACGAAGTTTGATTTGTTCAAAATCGGGACATTTTTTTAGACCTTCGCAAATACAACTTAATTTGTAATTAATTGTTTCTTTCGTTGAAGTCTCTTTTGTTTCTTCAGTCATTATTGCCCTTTTTAAAGTAAACTCTTCATACAAGTCTTGTTCGTATAAAAACAATACCTCTTCATCGCTTAACGTCTTTTTAGTTTCGTTCATTTCTAAAGCCATTTCATCGCAAATCTCTTGAGCGCCTTTTTCGTCATCAATTAATTGAATTATCGGAATCGGCTCGACGTTTCGATTTCTTTCGAGGATGTTAAAGACTTGTGTGTACACCACGTTACGTGTGTAAATTTTGTTCGATCCAGTAATCAGTTTGCCTTGATTTTCGTTGGATTTAATTTGAATTTTTACGCCTTCAAAAGATCGGGCTCTGGACCAGGCAACATACATCTGTCCGTGGGCAAAAACTGGTTCGTTTAACAGAATCCCTACCTTGTCAAACGTCTGTCCCTGTGCCTTATTTATGGTAATAGCAAAACAAACTTTCACCGGAAATTGTCGGCGACACATTGTAAACGGATATACTCCTGGTACTGCAACAATATCCATTCTCGAAATCAAGGCTCGTTCGCCCTTGCATCTGCCCGTTACAATTTCACAGTCTAATGTATGTTTTCCGATGCGTCTTACTAGCATACGGGTTCCGTTGACGAGTCCGTCTTGTATCGACACGTTTCGTAGCAACATGACCGGTACGTTCAATTTAAGGGCCAGTTCATGATACGGCAAATTGCTTAGTTTGACCGTGTTTAAAAACTCTATCGGATACGCATCTATTTCCGATTTGTCGTCGGATACAATAGAAACGTTGCTAAACATTCGTACTTCGTCCCCAGAAAACAGGTCTAACACCCTTTTGTTAATTTTGTCGCAGTCTTTTTTGCAGGTGCTGAGTATCACGCTCGTGGACACTATCTTTTCGATTTCTGCTTTGTTTTGTTTTGCGAACTTGCCGTAAATGTCTATCACTACATCTTTGCTCAGACATTTAGAGGGCACTTCGAACAAGCTGTGTCCCGGTTTGGGATCGGGTAATTTTTCGTGCTTCTCCAATTTATTCTCGCCCAATTTCAAGAGCCAATCAGCAAACGTGAGTTCACCTTTTTATGGTTTGCTTTTCTCGGGAATGACTTGCATGTTGTGGACAAGCTCTAACACTTTGAAGTGTGACCAGTCCTTCATTTTTGTAAATCTGGCCTCCATTTGAGAAATTCTGTCACGTTGTATGGGCAATGTTTATTTTAAGTCGCCCCCTAACAGCACGGTTATGCCGCCAAAAGGTTTCGTTTCGTGCTTTTCGCCTCGTACTTTTCTCATCAAGTCGTTAACGATGTTTGAAACTTGAGCGGCCGTCATGGATACTTCGTTCCAAATTAAAAGTTTTGCACGTCTTATATCGGCAGCTTCTTGCGACTGCATTTTTATTGACGACGTTGAATTTTTATCGATGATCAGGGGTAATTTAAACGTCGAGTGTGCCGTACGTCCCCCGATCAGCAACAAAGCCGCCAATCCTGTGGGAGCCACCGTTATCACTTCACAGTCCGTTGTTGCCAATTTTTTTTGCAGGGTGTTATAAAGAAAGGTTTTACCTGTTCCCCCACTGCCTTGCAAATAAAAATATCTGTTTGGAGAGTCTTCGTTTTCTATCGCGGCCAGTACCGTCTGATAGACACTCTTTTGTTGTACGTTGAACATGTTCACGCTTGTTTCCAACTCTGCGTTTTGTTTTTCTGCAATAATCTCTAATCGCGTGAGATGTGCGTCGAGTGCGGCGTCCGTGAGATCACCATTCGCGTCGGTTTCATCGTCAACATCTTCCACGGTTTGTTTTATAATTTCGTCCAGACGAACAAACAGAAATTCGTCGATGTTTCGATGTTGATATCGCAAACAGGCTGCGACGCGACGCAAAGCTCTCAACTCGGCTTCGTCTTCGCTGTACTTATATCGAATGTAGTCTTCGATAAGTTGTGGTTTAAATGCGTCCCATAATCCTTGAACGCAAGTAATTTGGCAGTAACACAACATGTAAGAAAAAAACTTGCGCAGTTTACCTGGCAATTGGAAGAGGGCCGCTTCTTTCATCGCCGCGTGCCATTCGGCGTCGTCGGAAAGCAGGTGTCTGCGAGTTGCAGCTTCTTGGAATGTTGCGCAACGTTCGTTGTCGACAACGTATAAGTCGTTGAAAGACTTTGCTCCTTTGATCCTCAGCAGGAGAATACGAAGATGGAATTTCTCCGTCCATTGCGGGCTGATGGTGTGTATTCGAGATACGATTCTTTTGCTTTTATCGTATATTCTCTTTTTCCACACTCCTTTATCAAACCTATACCAAAACGGAATATCTACGTAATATAGTAGACAGGCACTAGGGTCGGAGTTATTTAATGCGAAGTAAGCTTCAAGCATTGAATTTTTTTCGTCGGCTATAACCACTCCTTCTTCCGGATTTGATTCTTCAAAATAAACGTTTTTTTCTCCGGGCAAATGTACCGGTAGTCGTATTACCTGGTGCGTTTTGAACACGACCTCGTTGGAAAATAGTCTCCAGGCGGCTTCTCCGGAAGACAAATATCTTTTGTCTAAAAACTCTCGGGTTTCGTCATAGAAAGGTTCTTCGCCTTCTTTGTCGAACGTTATGAGTGCCGAATCTGGGCCTTTCGTAATATATTTGAACACATATTTCACTGTGCCAACATTTGCCACTGCTTCGATGTTAATGCAACATCCGAAGCGCATAAGAAAGTAGCCATTGTACGGTACTACGTCTCCGTTATTAACTTCGATCGTCTTTCCTGCCCGCTGCACGGTACCATTGTGACCGTTTTTGCGCCTGCGGTAGGTGACGAAGTTGTCCTCCATAAAACACGTTTTTTACAAAAACTCGGATACTTTTTTCCGCATTTTCCATTTTCCATGCAGACACATGTTTTAAATCTATCGCCGCACGGCCCGTGTATCATGTATTTTAATACATGTTTGCGTAGCTCGGGTTCTTTGACTGGATCCGGCAGTTCGGCGCAGATCATGCTGTCGATATCGTCCGAGTTGTGCGGCTTATCTTTGTTTGCCACTGTGACCAATATGTGTGCGTGTGGCAGTCCGCGTTTTTGGAACTCTATGGAGTATACTGCACATTGTACTTCTCCAGTCGTTTTATCGTCGATCAATTCGTCCATAAATTGATTCAATTTTAATTTAAAAACTCTCGCCACAATATCGGGTCTATCTGGCGGCGTTTGTCCTTTTTCTAATTGCTCTGCAATCTCTTTCCATTGCGGATTACAGGTGAAAGTTATAAACCAAGTTAGTTTGCCGTACTTTGAAACCATAGCCATGGCATCTTGATAGTTGGCTTCCATGTATCTACGACCTCCGGTGAATGTGCTCGGAAGGACCACTATACGACCCACGTGATTGACATTCGTCCGGATTGATCGTGTTTACTACTGCGGTGTCCGCAGCAGTTTCTACTGCAGATTCTGGCTGTCTTTCAGCAGGTTGTGCGGTGACGTTTTGGTCCGCGGCAACATTTCGTTGTCGTTGCTGGTCAGGCACTGCGGTAACGTTTTCGTCTGCAAGAACCAGTACTTCCTCGTTTGCCGAGTGCGCAGTCGTCCATCGACGATGCAAATAGTCCTGAAGACCGGCATACGACTCGACCATCAATTTTTGCGAGTTTGCTCGTATGTATTCGTTGCGGTTGACTTCGACGTGGGAGTACATGGCAATCGTGTACTCCTGGCCGAGCCTCCGCGTGTCGTGGATGAGATTAAATTTTTTATCACGTACCATCATTCGGTACGCGTAATACTCTCGGCACGACACTCTTTTCCTCGTGCCGGTTACTTTGTTTCTTGGTACGCTCAACGACCAGGCTTCTTCTCCGCGTGGATGAATGAGCGGATAACCCAATCGCAATCCTATGCCGGAACATGAGGGAATTTCCACCTCTTTGATTCGTTCGTTATGGCCGCGAACGTACGTGCGTAACTGAGGACGTGCCGGTACTTCGCCGTCCGCCGTTGAATAAACGGCTCCAATTTCGTCCGGATTGGTCGGCAAGTTATAGGTACGTTTGTCCTCAGTGGCGTCCAAGTAGAACGAAACGACGTACCTTGGATCGTCGTCTTCTGTGGTACTTTGCTCTGCTCGTTGTTTCGACAGCAGTTTGCTCATGTTTAGGTAAATTTTTGCTGCCGGATTAAACGATCGCATCACTTGATCGATGTCTGCTATAATGTCGGAGCTTAATTTTGGCTTCGCAGACTTTCGTTTCTCTGTTGCCACTTGGGGATTATGAAAATATAAAGCCCCGTATTGAGGCTCGTTCGGATTGACGTCGGTTACGCTGTGGTAGACTTTGCCTCCGATAATTACCATCGGCCAATTGCGTGGTCCGGTCGGGGCGTGCACGTCTGCGCGTGTGCTAACAAAAGCGAATAAATTATTGTATTCGCAAATATTTTAATAAACATTATTTCCACGAACCGTTGAATCTAATAATAAATTTTTAAACAGTCCCGGATAATTTACTCCCAATTCCGGCACTTTTACAGTACCTCCTCTGCAGCATGACAGATGCGTTTCTTTTTTAAATTTTAAAGCGCCGCACGCTTTACAATTGTCGTTAACGTTTTTTACGTCCAGAGAACCGCACGTAAACAAATCGGCTTTTCGTTATCGACGTGCCAACAAATACCCGCTATTTGAATTGGCCGTTTCACATCCTGATTTTTTTCTTCCGGATGTTTTTTTGGTTTTTTCTACCTCCACCGTTGGGGGCACGCGGTCCGAACATTTCGTAAAATAATCGGCCGGATCTAATCTCGGCACGCAATTTAATTCTTCAATGACAAAAGCGGACAAGCTGAAAGGCTGTGTATCTTCCTGCTCGCTTTCGTCGTGTCGCATGCAAGCTATTACATGACTTACCAAGTCTTCCACGTGAGGAAAGTGGACTAAGCAAGCTGTTCCGTTAACGTCGGTTCGCATTCCAAAACTGTCTCGTGAATGCGAATCGAAGACGTAATATCGATTATGAAATCGGAAAATGGCTATCGATAGATAATTACATGTCAAAATAGCCATGTCTTGTTTGAGCATAAACAATGATATGGCTTCGGATAAGGTATAAAAACCATCAACTTTCCGCTCCAGATTTCCAAACTTGTCGAAATTCTCTTTCAATACCACTTGCACCTTTCTCGCATTAACCAAAAACAATTAGTGCACCTCATTGATAGACAAATAATCTGTCGGCACGTTATTGTCAGGTTGCTGTGCGACTCGTGTGGTCATTGAGCGACAATAGAGTTTGTCGCCGAGATCGACTATATCGTCAATATCGTTTGGTGTGGAGGGCACTCCGTATAGTTTTACGTAAACGCAACTCATTACAGCACAGGCAGTACATTGTTTTCCTGCCGATGCATAAGAAAATTTAGTATTGTTTTGATTAATAGTGCCACGCACTATTGCAAATTTAGCTGAAACGGCAAAATAAAAGATTAATAAAAATATTCAAAACTTTAAACAACATGAGTTAATTATTTTGTGACAATTTGAATAATTTTTGATTATTTACTTAAAGTTAAAATACTAAAAAGAAATTACGTACAAAAATCAATAAACAATTATCAATTATTTTTAAATGAATAATTATATTGTATTTTTAGGTACAAGTAACAAAAAAAATTAAAAAACATATAATTAAAAAAATTCGTATATTTAAAACAAAAGTGAAATTTTAAAATTTCAAATTGTCACAATTACTTTATAAATATAAGTAAAAATATCTAAACATTGCCTTAATTATCATAACCTTTTGAAATCATATTAAATTAAAAACAAATAAAAATAACAACAAAATAATGTTGTGTTAAAACGTGTAATAAAAACAACAAAAATATTTTTATAACTTTATTAATTTATTAATAACACTGGAATATAATTTTTAAATGTATCATATCTTCTTCTTCTTCTTCTTCTTGAATTGATTTGTTGTCTTCTTTTCCATTCTATATTTTGATTCATATCAAATTTTAAAAACAATTACTTAATAATAATTGCACATTTCGTTAACCACTTTCACTTAAATATATCACCACCGTTAAACATTTATTTAATGATATTTAATATTTAATAAAAACATTTTTATGTAAATATATATCAAATGATAATTTAATTTTAATTGATTTCAAAAAGTAATAAATTAGTTATTTTTAAAGGCATTTAGATTTTTTTTCATATATGCAAAATTGTTCAAAAACTTACTTGATACCACAGGGAAAAGAGGAACGGGTGGTCTTTTCGATTTCTTCGATCGCGTTGTCTTGGACACGTTAGCTTGAGTAGCAGGAGATGACTGAAGGCGGCTGGATCTTCTTAGACCGCCTGAATTCATACTGCTGCCTCCATGCGAAGAAATCGTCATGCACTCGATACTCTTGTCGAGGTCTTCAATATTCTCAACTTCTTTCTTAATATGTTGAATAGGAATGGAAACTGGTGTACTCGATTTTTTCTTATCGGCATCTATCCAGTCGTTCCAATCAAAATTACTTAATGACCAATTCGACTCGCACTCTGAAGAAAGGCTTTTTTCGGAGCAAGTCGAATTGCTTCTGGTCATTCGTCTTGTTCCGATATCTGATTTTTTGTGGTCATCCACACTTTTATCGGAACAAATCGAGTTACTTCTTGTAACTCTTTTGATTGGTTTTTCAATTTTAATTTTTTTAGTAACTTCAAGTTTTGCGGAAGAAGCGGTATTCTTTCTCTTTACACTTCTGTTACTTGAAGCATTCGAGTCGACACTCTGAACACTTTGTCGTCTCAACCTGGTTATTCGACCTAAATAGAAATTAACATTATAAACAAATTCATATTGACATAAAATTCATATTAATTTAAATTTAATAATAAAATATAATGTTTATCAAAGTCATACAATTATTTTATTTTATTTCTGATTTTATAATTGTATTGTAAACAAATTCAAATTGACAATAATTCATTTTAATTTAATTTAAATTTAATAATAGAATATAATGTTTATCGTATTCATAATTTCATAATTTTTCAAAATAAAATTTCAAAATAAATTCATATTGACATAAAATTCATTTTAATTAAAATTTAATTTATTTTATTATTTAATCTTATGTCCTTTTACCTTATGGTGTCGGACTACAATTACATTTTTACATTTTTAACACTTATTCAGTTATCATCTACTACTTCTTTTTTTAATGTTTCTTTCCATCTTCTTCTGTCTTGTGCTAATCTTCTTATTTCTCCCCATTCTATCTGTCTTTTCACTGCTGCTTCATGGACTTGGTCCTCCCATCTTTTTCTTGGTCTTCCCACTTTCTTTTTCCCCTGTATTTTTAGTTCATATATTTGTCTAGTCATTCTGTCCTCGTCCAGTCTGTGTATATGCCCTAACCATCCTAACTGCCTTTCTTCCACCATTGTTATTATTGGTTTAGTTTTCAGTGTTTTTTGTATTTCTGAGTTTCTTATTCTATCTAGTCTTGTTATACCTTTTATCTTTCTTAAAAATCTCATTTCCATGGCTGTTAATTTGCTCTGTGTTTTTGTTGTCATTGTCCATGCTTCACATCCATATGTCAGTGCCGACCTCACCACTTTCTTGTATACCTCTGCCTTTATTTCATTTGGAATTTCTTTTTTTGTTAGGAAATTTGTTCTCAACATATTATATATCTTTCCTGCTTTTGCTATTTTCTCATTTATTTCCGGTTCAATTCTCCCTTTTTTCTTCTATTATTGTTCCTAATGTTGGTTCTACGATTGCTCTTAGTCTTTTCTCTAGGATTCTTGTTAAGGTTTTCCCTGGTATGCTTGAGATAGTGATCCCTCTGTAGTTCGAGCATTCCTTTCTGTCTCCGTTCTTGTATATCGGCAGGATGATGATTCCCATGTTCCATTCATCTGGTATCTCTTTCTTCGTTATGATTTCATTCATTAATTCTTTCATCTTTTCTGTTCTCTTGTCCCCCATATATTTTAGCATTTCTGATGTTATATTATTTTGACCTGGCAATTTTCCTAGCTTTAGTTTTTTTATTGCTGTCACTAGTTCCTCCTTAGATATCTCCTCTATTTCGTTTTCTTTTATGCTATCTTCCAGGGAGTTTTCTAAGTTTGGTTCTACTTCCTCTTCTTCCTGATTTTCTGTTAGTTCTTCGAAGTATTCTTTCCATCTTTCCATTATGTCTCTTTCTTCTGTTAGGATCTTTCCGTTCTTGTTCTTTATGTTTTTTTGTATTGGTAGTTTTTGTCGTCTTAGTTGTTTTAGTGTACTGTAGAACATCTTTTGGTTTTCTGTATAATTTTCTTTCATCTTGATTCCAAATTCTTCCCATGATCTTTTCTTGCTATTTTCTATGGCCTTTTTAGCTTCTTCTCTGGCTTTTTTGTATATTCTATAATCTTCGTTTTCTCCTGTTTGTAGATATCTTATCCATTTTTGTTTTTTCAGTTTTACTATTTCTCTCACTTCATTATTCCACCATCTGGACTTTTTCGTTTGCACATTTGTATTTTTTGTCGTTCCACAGCTTTCTTTTGCTGCTCCTAATAATGTTTCCTTAAATTGTTGCCATTTAGTATTAATGTCCTTTTCCTTTTTTTCTCTGTCCAATCTTTCAAAACTTTCCTCAATCTTTTTTCTGTATCTTTTTTGTGTTTCTGGTCTTTTTAGTTCATAACTTTTTATTTTTTCTGTTGTTTTTCTCTCTCTCTTTTCATATTCAATTCTATTTTGTTCCATTATGTCTAATCTTAACAGGAAATGATCGCTACCAATTTCCGCCTGTCATATGTCTATAATTCTTTCTCCGTTGTCGTTTCTTGTTGTCTCTCCAAATTTTCCCATGATTCTTTCTAGTCCTCTGTTATTGTTCCCTACTCGTCCATTGAGATCCCCCATTATCAATTTCTTTCCTTCCGATGCGTCTATTTAAAATTTAATAATAGAATATATTGTTTATCGTATTCACACAATTATTACATTTTATTTCTGATTTTATAGTTGTATCGTAAACAAATTCAAATTGACATAAAATTGATTTTAATTTAAATTTAATAATAGAATATAATGTTTATTGTATTCATATAATTATTTTATTTTATTTCAAATTTTATAATTGTATCGAAAACAAATTCATATTGACATAAAATTCAATTTAATTTAAATTTAATAACAGAATATAATGTTTATTGTATTCATACAATTATTTCATTTTATTTCTGATTTTATAGTTGTATCGTAAACAAATTCAAATTGACATAAAATTGATTTTAATTTAAATTTAATAATAGAATATACCCATTATGTATTCATACAATTCTTTTATTTCATTTCTGATTTTATAATTGTATCGTAAACAAATTCATATTGACATAAAATTTATTTTGATTTAAATTTAATAATTAAATATAATGTTTATCAAAGTCATACAATTATTTTATTTTATTTCTGATTTAATAATTGTATTGTTAACAAATTCAAATAAACAATAATTCATTTTAATTTAATTTAAATTTAATAATAAAATATAATGTTTATTGTATTCATACAATTATTTCATTTTATTTCTGATTTTATAATTGTATCGTAAACAAATTCATATTGATATAAAATTCATTTTAATTTAAATTTAATAATAAAAAATAATGTTTATCGTATTCATACAATTATTTCATTTTATTTCTGATTTTATAATTGTATTGTAAACAAATTCAAATTGACATAAAATTCATTTTATTTTAAATTTGATAATAGAATATAATGTTTATTGTATTTATACAATTATTTTATTTTATTTCTGATTTTATAGTTGTATCGTAAACTAATTCAAATTGACATAAAATTGATTTAAATTTAAATTTAATAATAGAATATAATGTTTATCGTATTCATACAATTATTTTATTTTATTTCTGATTTTATAATTGTATTGTAAACAAATTCATATTGATATAAAATTCATTTTAATTTAAATTTAATAATAAAATATAATGTTTATCGTATTCATACAATTATTTCATTTTATTTCTGATTTTATAATTGTATCGTAAACAAATTCAAATTGACATAAATTTAGACTTAATTTATATTTAATAATAGAATATAATAATTATTGTATTCATATAATTATTTTAACCATTTCTTGTGTGAAAAAAAAATTATATGAGAAACTCGTGTTCATTTCTGAAACATTTAGTCTTTCTCTCATTTGATAAATAAATACTGCAATACTAATTATGATTTCTAACTCCAATTTAATAAAGAATTATATAATAATAAGTTTAAATTAATTTAAAAATTTATGTTATATGTATTTGCCAATATATATTCTAACCTAATTTATGTTGTTTTTTTATAATAACAATTCTATGAAAGAATATAAATTTTAATTTTATTGAATAATTTAAAAAAGGTCACATACCTTGAAAGTTGTCCTCAACCTGGGAAACGGCTGGTTTCGACATTTCTCTGGAGCAGTTCGATTGATTCGACGAATCCGAATCTAAGTCCATTTGCGACAATGATCTATGAGAGGAACCTTTTTTTATACATAAAGCTGTTTGCCGCTTATTATTTAGCTTTCGTTCCTTTTTTCGTGAGTCTAAAAATGTTTATAATTAAATTAATTTTTATTAATTATTAAAATAATTATGTACTTACCAATAGAAGAAAATGATGTATCGGATCCATCATCCGATTTTTTCGCTAACTCTTTGCGAAAATTCTCCAAATTTTTATTTTTCCTTTTCGGTGGCATAATTAATTGTTTTAACAACTTGTATTAAAAAATACAGATAATTGTAAGTGTGTTAATGTTAGTGATAGATACAGGGAGTTTATAAATGAATGGGATTATGTAATCACTCTAAATATGCCGCTTTTTTTTAAATTGTTTCCTATACTATTTGTTTTGACAGATCAACTATGACAGCTGTCAAGGAAACATATGAAAACATATGTAGTATAGTGAACAATTTTAAAATGGCGGCATATTTAAAGTGATTACATAATCCCATTCATTTAGGCTGCAGTCTCACTGCACCACCCACCGTCACCAACTAAAATTTGAACACGTTAAGGCCGCAGTCTCACTGCACCACCCACCGCCACCAACTAAAATTCGAACACGTTAAATCATATGGCGACGGTCCCACTGATTCACTATTCTC
This sequence comes from Tachinus rufipes, assembly GCA_963932245.1. NCBI lineage: Eukaryota > Metazoa > Arthropoda > Insecta > Coleoptera > Staphylinidae > Tachinus > Tachinus rufipes. Next base: position 45,834,458 of record OZ010743.1, on the reverse strand, counting down.
GCTGGCATCTGTCGTTTGGTAACCACCGTTTCATAATTTCAAATCGGTTGATGGTAGCGCGGCAACGGTTGATCGTCATTTGAAACATACTAACTTGATATTTAACAAATTAAAACATAATCTGTCATTTTCGCTGTGATATTGGAGGATTTTAAAAATAACATGGAAGAAACGTGGACACCATCCGACATTGACAAATTAATTAGTTTGGCTACCGGACCAGAAGATCTAATAAACTGCCGTCTGGTTCGAGCCCAACGCGAGCCAAGAAATGGGCATATTTTGACAGTTTGACATTTTTAGAGCCCTACATGATGGAGCGAGCAAGCACTTCTAATATATTTTATAACAAAATGTCACCAAGTAAGTACATAAAAACGCATTTATTTATATATTTAATGACTTTTTTCGGCTATTTCCTAACTATTATTTGACTAAAATACTCCGACATATTACTGTTTGATCCTTTCTGAATGTACTGGTGAAAAAATAAATCGTATATCTAATAATATGTAGAAACAGCATTGACGCCAAACTCTGTAAAATGCACAAATAATCATCAATTATATTGTAGATTGAAATTCGAAGTACATTTTTAGTTTTTTTTTATAATTAACACATAAAATGTGAGAAATAACATTTTTAATATAACTCAACTATTTTGTTAACTGTTAATGCGTACATTTTTTGCGTCAATTATAAAGAAAAACTAAAAATATTCTTAAAATTTCAATCAACAATGATCATTTGTCTATTTTACAGACTTTTAAAGTTTCATCCATAATTATATATATATATATATATAATTCAATATTGACAATATATACAAAAATTAATGCTTTTTTTTATTAGAAGATGGAGTACTTACTCTTGCAAAAGAAAATGATAATGAACCTGAAGTTCACAATTTTTCTGAGTTATCAGCAAGCGGTGCATCAACTCCAGATTTTATGCCAGTTGTTAAAAAGAAAAAGGGAAATCTGGTCGATGATACGTTTGTTGCGTATCTAAAATCAAAAACACAACAAGAACCAAAAAAAACGAAGAGCTCCAATGAGCTATTTTTACAGTGCATTTTGGAGGATATAGACAAATTGCCACCCATACAATTAAGGGAGTTTAAATTGTCGGTAATGACCACATTACACGATTTATTATTGGCATTACCGAATAATTAATATTGTTTTGTGTTCATTATATTTTTATGCAGAATGTATTATTTAGTTTTTATGCCTGTGGTGTATTTTATGTTATTGTTTATTTTTTTTATAAGAATAAATTTTTCTTTTATATTTTGTTTTTGTATTTTATAATATTTTTTTTTATTAGTTACAAAACTTTAAAAATAAATACATACATTATTATGTTCACCAAATACGGTTAAATCATTGGTATAATTTTCAAGTAAATTATAATATAACTTTATAATTAATATAAATAAACAGATACAAACAGTATGATCAAGTAAACAAAATGTTGAATGGTAGTAACCGTTACTGTGATAGTTTATTTTAAGATAAATAAAATATATATGTATATATAAATATATATATCTGCAGGGTCCCATAGAGCACCGAAATTTGATACAAAAGTACCCATACAACCCCTTTTGGGTCATAGCGCACCAGGTGCTGTATGGAATTAATACGTAAGGTTCCATATAAACCCATTGTTATACACCACCGTATGTACCCATACGGAACCATTTAACATGCAAGGACCCATTGCACATCTTACCGGCGCCTTCGCCACTTTTTACAATTTTGTGTAATCTTGGTTGCATACTTGTTATAAACAATTATTTACAAAATGTTTGGAGTAACCTTGGCTGCATACTTGTTATAAACAATTGTTCACAAAATGTTTGGCTTTGATAAAATTTAGTAATCAGGGGTTTTTAAGTATGCGGATTACAATGATCATAATAAAATATAACCGTTTATTGGAGCAATGCCTATAAGTAACATTTACGTACAGAATGTTCGGATTTGACCAACGTCCAACACAGTATGTTTGAGCATGCGGATATCATTGGGGATATTAAATTATAACAATTCTAAGAAACAATACCAAAGTTTTGATATTCCAGTACAAATTTTTTTTATTTAACTTTAAATTAAAATGATCACATTTTAAATACTGGAAGTAGCACTACCAAAATTTTGACATTTCTAAGCAATATAAAGATGTTTAATTTTTATACATAAAGCATAAAAACTTTTTTCAACACAAATTTAAAAAATGTATTGTCATGTATTTGAATATAGCAAGACTATTAGCGAGAAACGTTGTTCTTAAATGGTGTGGGCCAAAACCAATTTTAATCAACACTAGAAATAATTACCTACATTAAGAAACATTGGTAAGTAAAGATATAATAAATAAATACTTTTAACAGTTTTATTAACATGGTTTACAAAATTCTTATCATAATTTATTTAATTTTGTTTACAACTCTCAACAGTTCTGAAAGTTGTCACGCTCAGTCTTCACATATCAAAGAAAGATTTAATATACCATTATAGTAAATTATAATATATTAGCATTAAGTTTTTGAGATAATAAAGTATAATTATCTATCCAAACAATCCCAACTTTGAGAAACAATGTAAGATTACTTTTTCAAGACACTAAAAGTGAGTTTTAATGAATTATGATTTAAAACCTATTTATAATACACAAAGGATGAACAAACAATCTTGATCTTAATTTCAAAAACGACTACATTTGGTGTATGTAAAATAGTTATTTTTTATTAAATGTTTATTTGTAATTTCTAAACTTGACAAAACTGTTTCAATTTTTAAAAATACTAAAAAATATTTAAAAACAAAATGTGCAAAAACGATTGAAGAACATAAAAAAAATATTAGTATAGACCCCTTAAAACAAATCCGGTTTTTTTGTGAAAACATTTTTTAATTCATTTTGGATTTATTTCTTATAGTTAAGTTACATATATGTAAAAAAAGTAAATAAAAAGACTAATGTTTTTTAACGAAAATATCAAAAAATAAAGAATTTGTGAGACTCTCATACAATACATATAAATCAGCACAAACAGATGTCAGAAGTTAAGTGTTAAAAATATTTCTTTTTACGTTTTGCTTCTTCCGCTTAATTAAATTATTTACAAATGCTTTAATAATATGTGGTTTTCTCATCTTCAATTCATTGCATTTCATTAACACCTCAGCACATTCCTTAATTGAAGGCAACTTTGAATTAGCAATATGCTTCTGGAAATACTTTTGAATTGCTTTTTTCTCAGGTGTTTGCCACGTACATTTACCTAAAAATAAATGAATGTAGTTTTATTCATATTATACTATTTTTTAGTTTAATAATTTTATATTGATAATTTGGTAATACAGAAAATTTTTGTAAAATAATTTTTCAAGTAGATTACCAAGGATAATATATCAAGTTGTATGATTATTATCAAGAGTTTTATTACCAACAATTGAATGTATTTTTTAAATATTAATTATAAAACTAGTAAATAATTATTAAGTAATTATTAATCATTAATACGTATATAAAATATATCATTGGTTCAAACATCACATGCCATGAATTATATTCTCATAAAAATAATTCATTGACATCAATACTATGATTCATAGTAATGTCAAACCTTACCAGCACAACTTAAAAATTAAGCATTACTTAGACATACTGCTAAAGATATGATTTTTTAAGAACAAAATTTACGGAGCTTTAAATATTTGACACAAGAAAAGTAGCAAACTGTTTTGACTACACCTCAAAAGCATTTTTTAATGCCATAGGGGTTAACTTGTCTCAATTTTATCTGACAAAAGGAATTTTGCCATGAGAGACTAACCAAATTTTAATCGTGGCTTAATCAGTGGTTGCATCTCATTTTTAGAAGCAACTAATAAATCATTTACAATACTATAACAGATTAAATCAATTTATGACAACATTAACAATTTTTCACAACAACAAATGTTCGATTATCCTTGATCTATGTTGACAATATTATAATTTACTTGTTTTTTTAGGTGTTAAATTTAGTTTCTTATTCATATTATTTATCCAAGCCTTGATTTGTTGGGCATTTCTTGTGTTTAGTGTGGCCAAACATGAAGCTTTTTGGCATTCTTGTAATGAAGGCAATGTCCTTGATACAAGATGTTTTTTAAACACCGATCTCATTGTTGCTCTTTCAGGTGTTGACCAACTTTTTTCGTATTTTTTCCACGTTTCGAAACTAAATTGTAAATATTTTAAATAAATATATAAATAGAATTTAAAAATATTTATACTTAATAATTCTTCATCTGTATCTTCACTGGTATTTTGGGGCATGTTGCTATGTTGAGAACTTTTAACATTTTTTTTAATTGAAATGTCAGTTAAAGTATCAAGAGAATTATGAGTTGAAACATTAGCTTCATCATGAGCTAATATTTCAACAGATATTTCTTCACTGACTAACATATTTGATTCAGGTATATCATTTATGTTTGACTCAATCGAGTCATCTATGTTAAAATCTGTTGTATCATCTCCTTGTAATTGCTCTAATAGTGGTACCATTTGCAATATTTCCCTGTTGGCTATAGGTAATCTATAATGATCCCGGTGAATATCTTCCCTATGGCCCATAAATGTAGCTAGATCCCCAACTTGGCTTCGATCTAACTCCATTATAATTGCCATTGTCGCAATTTGTTTTCGCAATAATGTTGCTCTCAACAACTCAGGGTTTGGGGCACCACATTTTCTTGCATATTTTCTGCATAATTGATATGCATCCAAAACTTTATAATCTGGCCCAGAACCGGGCAATCCAAAAACATATGGATTGTTGATGCATACACCAGCGTCCGTTCTTTTTTTAATTGTGTTTTTTAAATGATTAAAAATATTAATATGTATTATGATGGAAACATTCCTTACAAGTTTTCCTTTTAAAGGAATCCGTACGTAATTGTGTACAATTTCTTTTTGTTGAATAGATAGTGTTTTGTATAAATCTGAAGCATTTTCATCAACATGCTGGAATTGATTAAAATCATGAATTGTTAATCTTTGGCATTCGCCAGGTCTTCTCCTGTTAAAAATCATAACGTATACCAATACATGCGATAATAATTGCTCCCAAACTGACGGCGAAAAAGCATTTTCTATTTGCTGCACTAACATATTAATATTTTTAATCAAATATGTAACCAACTTATGAATACAATCATTTGTTGGAAGAACAATTTGATTGGTTCTTTTAAGTTGTAATGTCGATTCTTTTACAACATTATTTATTTCAGTTTGAAGATCATCTGTGAATATTTCTAAAAAATCATTAATCTCGTCTTTATCGGCTTTATCGCAATGTCTTTTTATGAGTTTTTTCATTAAAAGCTTGCCACATTTTTTTAATGATGTTGACAATTCGCTTACCGTTGATGGGGAATTAATTTTCCCACATTCTATTTTACCTACTTTTAAAATAGATAATATAGTTTTGTCAACCATTTCCGGTTTGTAAATATTGCTGAGTTCTTTAATATTACCATCTATTTTTTTAATTTCAACAACAAATCGTCCTAGTCTGCGTAAATGAGCTCTAATCATCTTGTTATGATGATCAGAGAACATATATTTTTTTGTCAAAAAATTGCCATATTCAATAATTAGTTCGTCGAATTTAATAACATTGACAATATAATCTTCTCTTAACTTTGGAAAAATAACTTCCCGAAGCCGAGGAATTGCATTATCAGCAATCTGTCTTGTTAAGCTTATACCTCGCATCATACCACCTCTACTCCCTATTTTTCTACTTGTATTACATCTTTTGTGATGTTTTTTAAAAGTTGTTTTTGCGTAAGTCCCGTAGCAAGTAGGGCATGATACATACAATTTTGTAGTTTGATCGCCAATTTTTTTTTTAATTGGTATTACTTTGTTATTGTCATTTGAATTGTTAATGAAATCTCCTCGTTTTCTTAAACAAGTTATTAAATCTTTCCTCTCATTGCATCCTGAAATTAATTAATATAATAACTAAAGATCAGTATTTATATTTTACCTTTTGGTAAAACTATTATTTTTTTCACATCGTCTTCATTTTTATGCACAGTTTCCATGTGCCTGGAAAACTGTAATACCAATTTTTCACAAAAAATACAATAATGTCTTTTTTTTTGTTCTCTTTTTTTGTTAATTAATGTTTTATTTTCATTTTTACTTGGAATAATAATTTGTTCTAAAATTTAAAAATATGTTATTATTTTATAATATTAAGATTTTCTTTTAATGCGTTAAATATTTTCAAAAGATAAAACTGGTATTTAACAACATATTACTGATAAGGGAATAAGGAACATTACATTTGAAATTTATATTAAACTTACTTCAGCAATTTTTTTGCTTAGAGCCGTGTGACACGAGACTGATTTTAATACAAGTGTCAATTATTTAAAAAATTAATTTTATAATCCAGTGTTCTTGGCGGCAGATATATACATTGACGGATTTATGTGTCAATTATTTAATAAGATTTCATCCAAGAAATTAGAACCTGTTCTAATTTCTTGCTTAAAAGCTTGCTAAATATTTAAAAAATTGTCGCGCAAAATTATTGTACTGACACTTGTATTAAAATCAGTCTCGTGTCACGTCTCTTATACAAATTATCTTTAAAAGAGTAAATAAGACTGGTTCTAATATAAAATATTGACTATTTTTATAGAACATATTTTAGTCTACATTGCAAAATACATTTGTATATTAAAAAAATTAAATTAAAAAAAAAAAATTTAGTTAAAATTAACAAAATCAGTATACATGTTTACAATTAAAATTTTTATTTAAAAATGTAAATAGATATTAGATTTTTATTTAAAATGCTAATGCTGAAATTTATAAAAGCCAGTTAAAGTATCCGTTTGTTAAATTTGACAACTGCAAAACTATTTATAGTAATACTACCACAAAAGCAAGTTTAACACAATATATAACTACCAGAAATGAAAAGAAAATAATATTTGATAATAAAACAAAGTAAATAACAAGTATTTATATTGAATTAATAAAAATAATTTTGACAGTTTATCAAATGTTGTGGTTATGTTGCCAATTTAACCCTGATTAACGTTAATCAGCTTTCATGAATTCCAGCATAGTATAAAGTAATTTTCAGTAATTATATAAACATTTTACACGAGTAATATGTACTTTAATGCCTATATTATTTGCTACATTTATAAATTTTATTTTTTTATTTCGCTTTTTACAGCTATTTTACATCGCCCCAGAAGTCTTACGACTTGTTTGAAGGGGGTTGATGGGGGTTTACTTAAAAAAAAAACTCTATTGATAAGATAAGTATAAAGATGGTTTGCTTACCATGCACCACTATTTTTTTATTATTATTTTTAGGAACATGTTGAGTAGTGTTAAGAGCAACTTCATTCTCATGTAAATTATTTTTCAATAATTTTCCAGTATCTGGAACATATTTATTTAAAGTCAAAATATCCTGAATCTGATCCGAGCTGTCCAAACTATCAGAAGTACTTTCTTCTTCGGATGGAATATAATTATTCAAAAAAGTTTCTATAATAACAAACACATAAAACAACATATAAAATCAATTTATTTTAACACCTCCTGCATCTTCATTTGATGATAATGATGATGAATCAGATGCTCCTTTGCTTTTTAAAACAAAAACTTGCTGACACTGTTTATTTTTATTATATGGAATTGATTGGCATCCAGATGGTCCAGGTTGTGAATCGTCAGTCGGAGGATTCAGTTTTCTATAAATTGAAATTTACTGTTAATACCCTAAAAATGTTCCCATATTAAAACTTAAAAATAGCTTATATTAAAATAAGTTTAACTTTCAACTTCAAAACATATACCAATAATCTTCGTTATATCATAACATTATTATTTATTAATTTAATTGCAAGACATAATTTTTTCAATTATCTGCCACCGAGCTTGGCTATAATGATGTACGTACTTTATAGCCATGGTCAGTAGTACTAAAATTGTGATTCTTGAAAATTGTTACAAGCAAAAGCATAAGTTAATTTTTTAATTTAAAATTTAAAATATTTATTAAAAATTATTAGAAAATTAATTTGTTGTAATTTATAAAAATAAAAAATTCCATAATTTTAGATCTACTCAGTAAACAATTAAAACAGGTGGTTTTGGGTTGAAAGATAAAGATTTATTTGAAAAACTGCAAAAAACATGGTTTTATCAGCTGCGTTTTAATTATTAATATAATATGGAATTTTAACATGCATCTGATCTGCCGCATCAATTCAGTATTTTAAATAACAATTATATATTTTTTAAATACAATATAAATGTATTCTCGCATTTTCAACTTGACTGCAAATCAAATAATTATAATTAAGTATGTATATATAAAATTATGAGCTTAGGGTGGATTTGAAGCAAATGATTAAAAATCTGAGTGAAATAAATTTTATCAAGTGAATTATCAATAAATAGATATCTTTATTTTTATTTTGATTTACCATCCGTTTCTTTCAATGCTAGCTTTTAAATAAGTATGTACATAAATAAATTAAAAAAAAAAGTTTATAACTAAATATTTTTACAATTCATATGTCAAATGTTAACCCCTAACTGCTACTACTATCCGGACAATTTGACTTTTCCACTTCTAATAATTTTAATTTTGAGAGTAATTTTATAGTTGCGCTTTCTGCGTTATACTATTATCACATACAATAAATGTCAGTCAGTTAGTAATCAGGCAATGCAATGCAAGTTTTAGTTTTTTTTAAATTTCTGTAATATGGCAATTATTATAGGACATTTTATAATGTAACTACATCCTTACGGGTAAGGTTCACAATGTTCAAGACATATTTAAAATGTATTTGAATTTGAGTTTTTCTAATTTTGTATCTGATATGTTTGCAGATTTAACAATAAATGATATAATTTTGTATGTTATTTCAAGTCATAAATATTGTAAGATAAAGTTTTAGATATAATCATTACTAATTACTTGCTAGAATGATAAAAATGCATTATTTATATATAGCTGGTTAGTTTGAACTGATTGTAGTGGTAAGTGCAACTAAATCACTATAGTAGCAGTTACGGGTTAAAAAAAATAAAAGAATATTTTAAATTTTATTGGGGCATAATAATACTGATAAAAATTTAAAAAAAAGAAAACCTATTTTTCATAAATTCTCAAAAAAAATATATTTATGTAATTAAATTACTTATTTCATCAACATTTGTTGCAAATTAATAAAAATAGAGGTCTATTCGGAACATATTTTAACATCGATGTTAGCTAACATCGATGTAAAAATTACATTTTAAATAATCATTTTTTAAATATAGCCTAGCAAAATGTTAATTAACACCGCTGTAAAAAATGTTCAGAATACGACTATAAATAAAATGTAAGAAAAATTGAAAAAATAAACATAATTTACTAAATTTAAAATTTTTCTTTAAACCTAAATTAAACTTATTAATTATTATAATTTTTATACTGAAGATTGACAATGTATTATATACATATTAGAAAAAAAAATTAAATTTAAAAATAAACAATTTGCTATAGTTTTTGAGAGTAATTTGAGATTAAAGTTTTTAATTTAATTATTAGCATCAAAAAAACAATTGTTAATTACTAAATGATAAGAAGTTTACTAAAACTTTGTTTGCAAAACTTTATGCCAATAAAAAATATCTATATTACTTACAGATTCACCAAAGAAAAAATACCAACAATACAGTTTTTTAAATACATATAAATAAAATATAATAACTGTGTTAACTTAAAAATATGAATATGACGTTATATTGTCATAATTAGGTATACATATATTGAATCATTTCAATAAAACTTTGTAGAAGAATTATAAAATATTTATATATGTACTTACTTTTTTTTTAACACTAAATCCACCATTTGTTTCCCTCTGGAATTCATTTTTTTCACAAAACCACAAAACTTCTTTTAAAAAAGTCACACTTTAATCGAATAACAATTAAATAAGATTAAGCAAACTCTTAATATTTAAAATGTTATAAATGTAAGTATAAATATTACCGATAGGCGATAGCTCTGATTAGTTCAAAATTTGAAACACGACTGGGCCAGTGCCAGTTCATAATTGCGCGTTTTATTTTCTTTCTATTGATAAAGGGTCACATACCTCGGAAGTAAAAAATATCACAAAGAACAAAATATTTTCCTTCCTTTTCAATGCATTTAAAAATAACATTGAACAAAAACTATAACGCTCGATTTTAACTTCATAGGCGCATTTAAAATTCATACAAATATATATTATGAACATTTGAATCTAAATTTCTAGGCAATAGTAATTACAAAATTACAAATTTAAAAATAATCAGTACATGTAATATTTACTAATATATACATTTAAAAAAATTAAATGGCGCAAGCATTAATAATTTTTGTAATCATGTTATCATTTTATCAACTTGTCATGTTGTTATGATATCATGTCATTATGTCATCAAATTAGCATATTACTGCGTAAAAAAATTATTTAAGTGTTCAACAACTAACGCACAATACTACATAAAATGATATACTCCCATCATGGGCCTCAAGTGTATTATGGCTATGGTTTACACGCTAAAATCTTTAATTTTTTGTAATTTCTAAACGTGTATACAGGGTTAGTCAAAATTACCGGAACACCTAAATAATTCTCTAACCGTTAAAAATTTCAAAAAAAGTTTTAAACAAAAGTTTTTTAGCTTTAAACAAACTAATTTATATTTATTTTATGGTAGAAATTCAGTAAACTTTTTTTTAAATAGAACACCCTGTATATATTTACATTTTTTATTCTATGAAATTTTTATGAAAATATTTTTTTTATAAAACGCATCATTTCTGAGTTATAAGCAAACTCCTGAACTTCAAATAAAGAACATTTTCCAACAAACATACACATTTATATTAACCAAACGAATAAAAAAAACATAATATTAAAAACTATTAACAAAACAATCATTAAATCATTAAAAAAAATAAAAATATACAAGGTGTTCTATTTAAAAAAATCCAAATTTTTATAATAAAATAAACACTTGTATATTTTTAAAATTAGTTCTAAAATTAGTTCTGAAATAAGTTTTAACAATTAAAAAATGCAAAATTATAGAGGATGTTTATTTTATTATAAAAATTTGAATTTTTAAATTTTTTAACTAAAACACCCTGTATTTTTTTACATTTTTTAATGATGTAATGATTGTTTTATTAATTGTTTTTAATGTTATTATTCTTTTTATCTGTTTGGTTAAAATAAATATAAATATTTGTGTGAAAATATTCATTATTTAAAAAGCTCGGCGTATACATGCAAGTATATTTTCGGCCCGCATTTTAAGGCGGAAACAGATAGTTTCGGTAAAGGCAGGCGAAAAAATGCATTACTAAGCGTCCTCATGATACGGCAACACAGCATTTAAAATATCGATTGCAAGTTAAAATTAGAAACTTTATTTATTAGGCACGTTGGCATATATTATCTACCGGACGCCAAATTGCATATTTACAAATAAAAAAAGCTTTGGCCGTTGGGATAATCATTATTCATTACAATGATTTATTTATATAATAATTACTAAAATACTGGTTACAATAATGATATAAGAGATTACTGATATTTTTAGTAGGTTAGTCAAAATGTTGACATTTTTCTACAAACTAGTTGGATTGAAACAAAATTTTGCATATAGGGGATTTGAAGGATCCTATTTTTAATAGTGCTATCACATTACTGATATTTTTAGTAGGTCTGTGAACATTTTGAATTTTTTTTAACAAAATGGTTGATTTTAAACGAAATTTTATAAATAGAGGTTTTGAAAAATGCTATTTTTAATGGTGCTATCAGATTACTGATATTTTTTGTAAGTCTGTCAAAATTTTGACATTTTTGTACAAATTAGTTAGATTGGAACAAAATTTTGCATATTGGAGTTTTGAAGGATGCTAATTTTAATGGTGCTATCAGATTACTGACATTTTTAGTGTATCTGTCAAATTTTTGACATTTTTGTACAAAATAGTTAGAAATTTTGCATATAAGGGTTTTGAAGAATGCCATTTTTAATGGTGTTATCAGATTACTGATATTTTTAGTAGGTTTGTCAAATTGTTGACATTTTTGACAAATTAGTTAGATTAAAACACAGTTTTGCTTATATAGGTTTTGAAGAATGTTATTTTTAATGGTGCTATCAGATTACTGATATTTTTAGTAAGTCTGTCAAAATTTTAACAATTTTGTACAAATTAGTTAGATTGAAACAAAATTTAGCATATAAGGGTTTTGAAGGATGCTCTCATTTTAATGGTGCTATCAGATTATTGATATTTTTAGTAGGTCTGTCAAAATTTTGACATTTTTGTACAAAATAGTTGGATTGAAACAAAATTTTACAAATAGGGGTTTTGAAGGATGCTATTTCTAATGGTGCTATCAGATTACTGATATGTTTAGTAAGTCTGTCAAAATGTTGACATATTTGTACAAATTAGTTAGATTGAAACAAAATTTTACAAATAGGGGTTTTGAAGGATGCTATTTCTAATGGTGCTATCAGATTACTGATATTTTTAGTAAGTCTGTCAAAATTTTGACATTTTTGTACAAATTAGTTGGATTGAAACACAATTTTGCATATAGAGGTTTTGAAGGATGCTATTTCTAATGGTGCCATCAGATTACTGATATTTTTTGTAAGTCTGTCAAAATTTTGACATTTTTGTACAAATTAGTTAGATTTAAACGAATTTTTACAAATAGGGGTTTTGAAGGATGCTATTTCTAATGGTGCTATCAGATTACTGATATGTTTAGTAAGTCTGTCAAAATGTTGACATTTTTGTACAAATTAGTTAGATTGAAACAAAATTTTACAAATAGGGGTTTTGAAGGATGCTATTTCTAATGGTGCCATCAGATTACTGATATTTTTAGTAAGTCTGTCAAAATTTTGACATTTTTGTACAAATTAGTTGGATTGAAACACAATTTTGCATATAGAGGTTTTGAAGGATGCTATTTCTAATGGTGCCATCAGATTACTGATATTTTTTGTAAGTCTCTCAAACTTTTGACATTTTTGTACAAATTAGTTAGATTGAAACAAAATTTTACAAATAGGGGTTTTGAAGGATGCTATTTCTAATGGTGCCATCAGATTACTGATATTTTTAGTAAGTCTGTCAAAATTTTGACATTTTTGTACAAATCAGTTGGATTGAAACACAATTTTGCATATAGGGGTTTTGAAGGTTGCTAATTTAAATGGTGCTATCAGATTACTGATATTTTTTGTAAATCTATCAAAATTTTAACATTTTTGTACAAATTAGTTAGATTGAAACAAATTTTTGCATATTGGAGTTTTGAAGGATGCTATATTTAATGGTGCTATGAGATTACTGACATTTTTAGTGTATCTGTCAAATTTTTTATGACATTTTTGTACAAAATAGTTAGATTGAAACAAAATTTTGCATATAAGGGTTTTGAAGAATGCCATTTTTAATGGTGTTATCAGATTACTGATATTTTTAGTAGGTCTGTCAAAATGTTGACATTTTTGTACAAATTAGTTAGATTAAAACACAGTTTTGCTTCTATGGGTTTTGAAGAATGTTATTTTTAATGATGCTATCAGATTACTGATATTTTTAGTAGGTCTGTCAAAATGTTGACATTTTTGTACAAATTAGTTAGATTAAAACACAGTTTTGCTTATATGGGTTTTGATGAATGTTATTTTTAATGATGCTATCAGATTACTGATATTTTTAGTAGGTCTGTCAAAATTTTAACATTTTTGTACAAATTAGTTAGATTGAAACAAAATTTAGCATATAAGGGTTTTGCAGGATGCTCATTTTAATGGTGCTATCAGATTATTGATATTTTTAGTAGGTCTGTCAAAATTTTGACATTTTTGTACAAAATAGTTGGATTGAAACAAAATTTTACAAATAGGGGTTTTGAAGAATGTTATTTTTAATGGTGCTATCAGATTACTAATATTTTTAGTAAGTCTGTCAAAATTTTGACAGTTTTGTACAAAATAGTTGGATTGAAACAAAATATTGCATATAAGGGTTTTGAAGGATGCTATTTTAAATGGTATTATCAGATTACTGATATTTCTAGTAAGTTTGTCAAAGTTTTGACATTTTTGTACAAAATAGTTAGATTGAAACAAAATTTTGTAAATAAGGGTTTTGAAAAATGCTATTTTTAATGGTGTTATCAGATTATTGATATTTTTAGTAGTTCTGTCAAAATTTTGTAATTTTTTCAAAATAGTTGGATTGAAACAAAATTTTGCATATAAGGGTTCTGAAAGATGCTATTTTAAATGGTGTTATCAGATTATTAATTACTGATATTTTTAGTAAATCGGTCAAAATTTTGACATTTTTGTACAAAATAATTGGATTGTAACAAAATTTAGCATATAGTGGTTTTTAAAGATGATTTTTCTAATGGTGCTATCAGATTACTGATAATTTTAGTAAGTCTGTCAAAATTTTGACAGTTTTGTACAAAATAGTTGGATTGAAACAAAATTTTGCATATAAGGGTTTTGAAGGATGCTATTTTAAATGGTATTATCAGATTACTGATATTTCTAGTAAGTTTGTCAAAGTTTTGACATTTTTGTACAAAATAGTTGGATTGAAACAAAATTTTGCATATAAGGGTTCTGAAAGATGCTATTTTAAATGGTGTTATCAGATTATTAATTACTGATATTTTTAGTAAATCGGTCAAAATTTTGACATTTTTGTACAAAATAATTGGATTGTAACTAAATTTAGCATATAGTGGTTTTTAAAGATGCTTTTTCTAATGGTGCTATCAGATTACTGATAATTTTAGTAGGTCTGTCAAAATGTTGATATTTTTGTACAAATTAGTTAGATTAAAACACAGTTTTGCTTATATGGGTTTTGAAGAATGTTATTTTTAATGATGCTATCAGATTACTGATATTTTTAGTAGGTCTGTCAAAATTTTAACATTTTTGTACAAATTAGTTAGATTGAAACAAAATTTAGCATATAAGGGTTTTGAAGGATGCTCATTTTAATGGTGCTATCAGATTATTGATATTTTTAGTAGGTCTGTCAAAATTTTGACATTTTTGTACAAAATAGTTGGATTGAAACAAAATTTTACAAATAGGGGTTTTGAAGAATGTTATTTTTAATGGTGCTATCAGATTACTAATATTTTTAGTAAGTCTGTCAAAATTTTGACAGTTTTGTACAAAATAGTTGGATTGAAACAAAATTTTGCATATAAGAGTTTTGAAGGATGCTATTTTAAATGGTATTATCAGATTACTGATATTTCTAGTAAGTTTGTCAAAGTTTTGACATTTTTGTACAAAATAGTTGGATTGAAACAAAATTTTGCAAATAAGGGTTTTGAAAAATGCTATTTTTAATGGTGTTATCAGATTATTGATATTTTTAGTAGTTCTGTCAAAATTTTGTAATTTTTTTACAAAATAGTTGGATTGAAACAAAATTTTGCATATAAGGGTTCTGAAAGATGCTATTTTAAATGGTGTTATCAGATTATTAATTACTGATATTTTTAGTAAATCGGTCAAAATTTTGACATTTTTGTACAAAATAATTGGATTGTAACAAAATTTAGCATATAGTGGTTTTTAAAGATGATTTTTCTAATGGTGCTATCAGATTACTGATAATTTTAGTAAGTCTGTCAAAATTTTGACAGTTTTGTACAAAATAGTTGGATTGAAACAAAATTTTGCATATAAGGGTTTTGAAGGATGCTATTTTAAATGGTATTATCAGATTACTGATATTTCTAGTAAGTTTGTCAAAGTTTTGACATTTTTGTACAAAATAGTTGGATTGAAACAAAATTTTGCATATAAGGGTTCTGAAAGATGCTATTTTAAATGGTGTTATCAGATTATTAATTACTGATATTTTTAGTAAATCGGTCAAAATTTTGACATTTTTGTACAAAATAATTGGATTGTAACTAAATTTAGCATATAGTGGTTTTTAAAGATGCTTTTTCTAATGGTGCTATCAGATTACTGATAATTTTAGTAGGTCTGTCAAAATGTTGATATTTTTGTACAAATTAGTTAGATTAAAACACAGTTTTGCTTATATGGGTTTTGAAGAATGTTATTTTTAATGATGCTATCAGATTACTGATATTTTTAGTAGGTCTGTCAAAATTTTAACATTTTTGTACAAATTAGTTAGATTGAAACAAAATTTAGCATATAAGGGTTTTGAAGGATGCTCATTTTAATGGTGCTATCAGATTATTGATATTTTTAGTAGGTCTGTCAAAATTTTGACATTTTTGTACAAAATAGTTGGATTGAAACAAAATTTTACAAATAGGGGTTTTGAAGAATGTTATTTTTAATGGTGCTATCAGATTACTAATATTTTTAGTAAGTCTGTCAAAATTTTGACAGTTTTGTACAAAATAGTTGAATTGAAACAAAATTTTGCATATAAGAGTTTTGAAGGATGCTATTTTAAATGGTATTATCAGATTACTGATATTTCTAGTAAGTTTGTCAAAGTTTTGACATTTTTGTACAAAATAGTTGGATTGAAACAAAATTTTGCAAATAAGGGTTTTGAAAAATGCTATTTTTAATGGTGTTATCAGATTATTGATATTTTTAGTAGTTCTGTCAAAATTTTGTAATTTTTTTACAAAATAGTTGGATTGAAACAAAATTTTGCATATAAGGGTTCTGAAAGATGCTATTTTAAATGGTGTTATCAGATTATTAATTACTGATATTTTTAGTAAATCGGTCAAAATTTTGACATTTTTGTACAAAATAATTGGATTGTAACAAAATTTAGCATATAGTGGTTTTTAAAGATGCTTTTTCTAATGGTGCTATCAGATTACTGATAATTTTAGTAGGTCTTTAAAAATGTTGACATTTTTGTACAAAATAGTTGGATTGAATCAAAATTTTGAATATAAAGGTTTTCAAACATGTTATTTTTAAATTACTGATATTTTTAGTAATTTTTGTACAAAATAGTTGGATTTAAACGAAATTTTGCATATTGAGGTAAATAGTAGTCAATAATAATTTTAAAAACTTTGTCGGTTTAAATACGACGGAAGCTTTTTTTGGGTCCGTTTTGGGAGTTTCCATAAGAAATACATGGGGACGCTTTGCGGTGAATCTTGACCAGTAAAAGTGCAACCAGGTACTAAAACTGCGTTAATTGTCTATTTACCAAAAAAAAATTCTTTGCTGCAACCGTTATTAAGCTACGTCGATCCAAGTCGAACGGCTAATTTTTTGGGGTCGGGAATATTCTAGCTAATTGGGTTTTGCAAATCTAACGCTGCCTACAAAATCGCTCTGCGATCACGGACTAGAAAATTAAGTCGATCCAATAATTTAGGTGTTTAGTTTGAGTAAAAAGGTCAACATTTTGACACCGTTAATTTATTTAGTAAAGTACTTTACTAAAGATTTAAAATCTGAAGTGTCAATATTGTAAACTTCATAACAAACAGATTTTATTAAAAATTTTCACATTAAGTTAAAATAATTTAAATTAAACTTTGTGTACGTAAATGTAAATTTTTCAATTTCTAAATTTTATTTAAATTGCGATGTATGATATATGTCAAAATGTTGGCACCGCTACTTTGAATATTTAAAATCTAATTTTATTGTTGTAATTAACAAACTTCAAAACCTCCGTACGCAACATTACACTGAAGTAAAGTATCTAAGCTAATAGTCATTCAGTTCAAAGCTCCCCCGCGCACTCAAAACGACCCAAAATCGTAACCCCTCTGACTTGAATTGACGTAGCTTGGTAACAATTGCAGGTAGGAATTTTTGTTGTTAAATAACCAATAAACGCAGCTATTTTTATGATTTTTTTCAAAAAATGCCTTTTTTTGATTTTTTTTGGTAGAAGATTTATTACACTATCAGTACTAAGTGGGTGTATTTTGTTTATTTTTTGTTGGACGCTGTATAGTTTTTTACTACATATATTCTATAAATAGACTGGTTAATCTGGTTTAGAAGCTTTATAGTAGGCACAATCAATGTCAAATATGTATATCAACAATAGAAAACATGTTGCAACACTGCCGGACGCTTAAAGGTAGCAAACAGAACGCTCTATATCACATATTCATGTTTTTTGTGTATATGTAAGACGCTCAAAAACAGAAAAACGTACGGACGCAAAAAAGTGGTTTTATGTACAGTGTAAAAATATTTTAATTTGTATTTGATACAAAAACTACGTCAATCTTTTCGAGCTCGAGTACACCTGCGAGCACTGGAAGTACTTTTTTTTTAAATTTATAGATACCGAGATGTAAATATATAAATAAGTTTGTTTAAAGCCAAAAAACTTTTATTTAAAGCTTTTTTTCAAAATTTACAACAATTGGAAAATTATTTAGGTGTTCCGGTAATTTTGACTAACCCTGTATAGCTAAAATAAACTTTCTCTTCCTGAAAACATCAATATTGTCTTTATTTTTACTCATATAGGATTAAATGACTAATTTAAATTTAGGTACAATGTCACACAAATTTAATATGGGTAACAAATGAAAGCAAACAAGGTTACATACAATAATTATTATACAGTACCTCAGAACATTGTACCCTATCGCCCCCTTGATAAACAGATGGGTACCTATATTGCGCAAATTTAATTTAATAAGAGTATCAAATGAAAGCAAATGTTAACACTTGTACAAATATTTTTTTTTACTTTTTATTGTATTGTCTCTTGAGTTACACAAATTTATCTAAATTTATTATGGGTTATTCTTATGTCACCATTGTAATTGGCATACTTAAAACCAATGTTTATTAGTTTTCATTTAGATCTGAGAATGTTATTAAATAATATAACAAATAATTGAGCTGCCCCTAATATGATTTTTCACAAATTAAAATCGGTTTTGTATGAAAATGTCTATTTATATTTCTTTTGTAGGCGGCTTTGCTACATTTTAGAAAGGAACTATAGACTTAAAATCTATTTATTTATAATATACACAATATTTTGTAAGCATTTTATAGATTTGCGTTCTGATATTTCTAATTAAATTAGAAAGTAAAATCATTTATAAATATATGTTTTAAGAATGAATATTTATAATTAAAAAAAACAATCACTCCGCGGTTATGTCTGGAATCAGTTTTTACTCATTCTCGAGGTTAAGCGAAAAAATGGGTATTCTATTGATGCTTTTGAGCCTTTTAACTGTGGCAAGGACAAGCAAGCGCACGTGCTGCATAAAACAACAAAATCTTTGGTGTAAACATTATAAAATATTTATAATTCTCAATTATTTTTTCGAAGTTTCTTAAGATTTTATCATTATATCTTTGATCAAATAAAGTACTTATAGCATAACATTATCAAGTTAGTTACAGTTGTCATTCATTTTTCACACAATAAAACTGTAGATTTCATATTGCGGGCGGCTCAATTATGATATTATTGAACTCAATCTTCAGATCTAAATGAAATTTAGCACACCTAAGTTTTTAAGTATACCGATTTCAAAATATCCTAAATTTATATGGAGGTAGACTCAATTAATACATTTTTATACAAAACATTTAGGTCAAAATAAACATAAGTACACAATATTTGTACTTTTAATTTGATTAGAGCAAGGGGGCAAAAGAGTACAATGTTTTAGGGCACTAAAAAAAAGTTGTATGTTACTTTATTTGCTTTCATTTGATACCCATATTGCTTTTGTGCTATATTTTTACCCTTAATTTGTTTAGCGCAAGAGGGCAAAAAGGTACAATGTTCTAGGGCAGTATGAAATAGTTGTATGTTACTTAATTTGCTTTCATTTGATACCCGTATTACATATGAAAGATTTGTACATTTAATTTGATTAGAGCAAGGGGGCAAATGAGTAAAATGTTCTAGAGCGCTATGAAATAAATGTATGTTACTTTATTTGCTTTCATTTGATACCCATATTACATTTGTGCTATATTTTTACCCTTAATTTGTTTAGCGCAAAGGGTGGCAAAAGGGTACAATGCTCTAAGGCACTATAAAATAGTTGTATGTTATTTTATTTGCTTTCATTTGATACCCATATTACATTTGTGCTATATTTTTACCCTTAATTTATTTAGCGCAAGGGGACAAAAGAATACAATGTTCTAAGACACTACGAAATAGTTGTATGTTACTTTATTTGCTTTCATTTGATACCTATATTTCATTTGTGCAAATTTTTACTCTTAATTTGTTTAGCGCAAGGGGGCAAAAGGGTACAATGTTCTAGGGCACTATGAAATAGTTGTATGTTACTTTATTTGTTTTCATTTGATACCCATATTACTTATGTGCAATATTTGTACCTTTTATTTGATTAGAGCAAGGTGTCAAAAGGGTACAATGTTCTAGAGCATTATGAAATAGTTGTATGTTACTTTATTTGCTTTCATTCGATATCGATATAACATTTGTGCAATATTTCTACTTTTAATTTGATTCGAGCAAAGGGGCAAAAGGGTACAATGTTCTAAGGCACTATAAAATAGTTGTTTGTTATTTTATTTGCTTTCATTTGATACCCATGTTAAAATTGTGCTATATTTTTACCCTAAATTTGTTTGGCGCAAGGGGGCAAAAAGGTACAATGTTCTAGGACACTACGAAATAGTTGTATGTTACTTTATTTGCTTTCATTTGATACCCATATAACATTTGTGCAATATTTTTACTCTTAATTTGTTTAGAGCAAGGAGTGGCAAAAGAGTACAATGTTCTAGGACACTATGAAATAGCTGTATGTTACTTTATTTGCTTTTATTTGATACCCATATTACATTTGTGCAATAATTGTACCTTTAATTTGATTAGCGCAAGGGCGCAAAAGGGTACAATGTTCTAGGACACTATGAAATAGTTGTATGTTACGTTATTTGCTTTCATTCGATATCCATATAACATTTGTGCAATATTTGTACTTATAATTTGATTAGCGCAAGGGGGCAAAAGGGTACATTGTTCTAGGACACTACAAAATAGTTGTATGTTACTTTATTTGCTTTCATTTTATACCCATATTACATTTGTGCTATATTTTTACCCTTAATTTGTTAAGCGCAAGGGGTAGCAAAAGGGTACAATGTTCTAGGACACTACGAAATAGTTGTATGTTACTTTATTTGCTTTTGTTTGATACCCATATTACATTTGTGCTATATTTTTACCCTTAATTTGTTTAGCGCAAGGGGTGGCAAAAGGGTACAATGTTCTAGGACACTACGAAATAGTTGTATGTTACTTTATTTGCTTTTGTTTGATACCCATATTACATTTGTGCTATATTTTTACCCTTAATTTGTTTAGCTCAAGGGGGCAAAAGGGTACAATGTTCTAAGGCACTATAAAATAGTTGTATGTTATTTTATTTGCTTACATTTGATACTCATATTACATTTGTGCTATATTTTTACCCTTAATTTGTTTAGCGCAAGGGGTGGCAAAAGGGTACAATGTTCTAGGACACTATGAAATAGTTGTATGTTACTTTATTTCTTTTCATTTGATACCCATATTAAATTTGTGCAATATTTGTACCTTTTATTTTATTAGAGCAAGGGGTCAAAAGGGTACAATGTTCTAGGGCATTATGAAATAGTTGTATGTTACTTTATTTGCTTTCATTCGATATCCATATAACATTTCTGCAATATTTGTACTTTTAATTTGATTAGCGCAAGGGGGCATAAGGGCACATTGTTCTAGGACACTACAAAATAGTTGTAAGTTACTTTATTTGCTTTCATTTTATATTCATATTACATTTGTGCTATATTTTTACCCTTAATTTGTTTAGCGCAAGGGGTGGCAAAAGGGTACAATGTTCTAGGACACTATGAAATAGTTGTATGTTACTTTATTTGCTTTCATTTGATACCCATTTAACATTTGTGCAATATTTTTACTCTTAATTTGTTTAGCGCAAGGAGTGGCAAAAGTGTACAATGTTCTAAGGCACTATAAAATAGTTGTATGTTATTTTATTTGCTTTCATTTGATACACATATTACATTTGTGCTATATTTTTACCCTTAATTTGTTTAGCGCAAGGGGGCAAGAGGGTACAATTTTCTAGGGCACTATGAAATAGTTGTATGTTACTTTATTTGCTTTCATTCGATATCCATATAACATTTCTGCAATATTTGTACTTTTAATTTGATTAGAGCAAGGGGGCAAAAGGGTACAATGTTCTAAGGCACTATAAAATAGTTGTATGTTATTTTATTTGCTTTCATTTGATACCCATGTTACAATTGTGCTATATTTTTACCCTTAATTTGTTTAACCCAAGGGGGCAAAAAGTTACAATGTTCTAGGACACTACGAAATAGTTGTATGTTACTTTATTTGCTTTCATTTGATACCCATATAACATTTGTGCTATATTTTTACTCTTAATTTGTTTAGCGCAAGGGGTGGCAAAAGGGTACAATGTTCTAAGGCACTATAAAATAGTTGTATGTTATTTTATTTGCTTTCATTTGATACCCATATTACATTTGTGCTATTTTTTTACCCTTAATTTGTTTAGCGCAAGGGGGCAAAAGGGTACAATGTTCTAAGGCACTATGCAATAGTTGTATGGTACTTTATTTGCTTTCATTTGATACCCATATTACATTTGTGCAATATTTGTACATTTAATTTGATTAGAGCAAGGGGTCAAAAGGGTACAATGTTCTAGGGCATTATGAAATAGTTTTATGTTACTTTATTTGCTTTCTTTTGATACCCATATTTCATTTGTGTTATATTTTTACTCTTAAATTGTTTAGTGTAAAGGGGCAAAATTGTACAATGTTCTTGGGCACTATGAAATATTTGCATGTTACTTTATTTGCTTTCATTTGATATATTTGACCTATATTACATTTGTGCGATATTTGTAACTTTCAATTTTTTTAAAATCTTAAATTCCTTTATTTTTAAATACAATATGTTTTATGTAAACAATTAAGAATAATATAAATAATGTTTTGTTTGTGATTTGCTACACTGCAATGGTAGGCCAAGACAAAACTACTCTTGTTCAGTGGTACATTCTCATATAATTTATTTATGAAATTAAAATATTTATAACAAATGTATTTTTGTATTTTTGATTCAGTGTTTTATTTGGTTTTAATATATTTAGTTTTAATTAAAATTATATTTCAAATAATTAATTTTAAGTAACATATGTATAAATTTTATTATTTATTTCAGGAATGTGCTAGTATGTTGTTATGATTTACAAGCCAGCGCAGCGCGTTACCTTTTACTTCTATTAAACTTTTATATTTTATTTATAGTTTAAGTTATAAGATAGGCAACTTTATATACAGAGAATAATAAAAGTAATAAAACTGGCATTTGTACAGAATTAGTAAACACATGAAAAAGGGTTCGGGCAAGTTCCGGTTTAAGTAGGTCATGTTAATTTTATTTTATCAAGTTAATATATGCAACTTCTTTTACAAGAATTAACTGTATATTGTTATATCTCAATTAGTCATTAATATATTTGCTTCCCATAGTTACGAATCAATTTCTACTTATATTTAGTATATTATTTTACTGAATAAATATATACTGTTTTTGGTCCTCTATGGGACCCGGCATATATATATATATATACATATATGTATATATATATATATATATATATATATATATATATATATATATATATATATATAATTTTAATAAGTAATAATCCACACTAGAGTGTTATTAGAAAATAGAACTTTATAAACTTGTATTACATGCTCTAATTGTTTAACTAAAAGTAAAGTTGGATAAAATTGCCAAATGCTATTAGATTTAAAATTTTGTTTTTGTATTTTGTTTTATGCGTTTTTGTGCTTAAATGCGCAGACGGTATAAGATTGTTATAATACCTGTATTAACATATCCAGCTCTAAGTACTTTTACTTTCCTTTGTCGATTATTACTAGAAATGAAAACAAATTTATAAACATAATCTATAGCTGAAAAATATACTTATATACAGTAGACATAGCAATAATAACACAAGTTTTACAAATTCAATAACAAGATTGATGTAGAGATTTGGCCAGATTGTCATATTTAATGCAAATCTTAAAATTAATTAAAGAATCAGTCTTGTTGAATTATTTTCTTCTGTAACTTATTAGTTCTATTAGCAAGAACTATATTGCTAGATAGACAGCTAAACTAATTGTCATTTAATTAAAAACAATAATTAATAACTAATTTAAATATACAGCAATTTATAAATAAAGAAAATAATTAAATATTTTATAATCAACACAATTATTTATCAAGTTATCCATCACAATTTGCCATTTCTTTAGAAATACGGTTTCAATTCCTTTCACTTCTCCGTACATTTTTCTACTTTCTTACACAAATCCATCTGTGTTGATAATAAAAATTGCATCGGCTACCATTCTTTTGCGAGTGCTTTCAATATATAAATTCGCAAAAGTACTTCACTAAACCAAGCAACAAAAGTTACAATTTTACTCCGAAAACGCGCTGTGAATTGATCCAATCGAGTTGGGACGACCCGTGACGTCACGGCCTTGCCTTTCTCCCCATGGGGAATGAATGATAGATGTCTCCACCTGTGCACATCCGGTTTGTGCTTGCTCCAGCCGGTAGACAAGATTAAACTGTGGCAAATGCAAATGCATCGATTTTCTTCAAGTGAATTTGATAAACCGGATTTCTGTTCTTTAAAATCTCGATATATATAGCAAATACCGATATCTAAATAGATAAAGCATGTTAAACTTGGAAGGAATTGTTATCTGCATTATACGGTGCTTCACATCAAACTGATAAATATCTTGAGAGGTTGCAATTTGAGTCTTGTGTCAGAGATAAATTGATCAAAATACATCCTAAACAAGCATACGAATTTAATAAGCATACATGATTTAATTACATTAATTTATTAATCGTAGAACTTCTTCAAACTACGTACGCATTTTTTCGTTATTAAAACCAACTTTAATTTGATTAAATATATTAAAAAAACAACATAAAAACTGCTTGAATTAATTTCAATAGAAAAGATTTGTGGTTATAAATTTTCTATTATTAAAGCGTTTGCGTGGGCACATTTGTGGATTAATATATCCTGCGAATATTCCTAGTTCGTGGAACTCGTTATAGATCTTACCCCCGAATTTGTACTCAAATTTCTGCGAAACTCCTACGCTTATAGTGCCAATTTATATGATGCTCCTACATCCCACGGGGTCTGAAAATGTAACGGTTTCCTGTTATCGTGATAATGTTTTTTAAATTCCTACGAATTTCATCAATAACTTGTGCGTTTATGTGGGTGTGAATTTGTCGGCTGGTTAAACTGCGGACAATAGGGTTTAATTTTAACCAGATTATATATGTGCAAATGAAATATTTGCGCTATAGCAATTAAAGAGTTATGTATTTAATAAATGTAATCGCTTATTTATTAATTTAAATATAAAGATTTTATTGAGATGTAAGTTGTTGAAAGTGGTAACAGGTATAGATAGAAGTTGTAAATTACATTGACAATAATGGATGTCTTGTTGTTAATGGAACTGGAGCTACAGTGTGAATGCTCATGAGTTTGATATCAGACGATGCGGTTAAACCAGAAACACAATTCATTCAGGTTATAGAACCACGAGTTCCTATAATATGTGTGGGTAGTTCTACAGCGTGAGGTTTTACAAAAAATCCCCGCAGTCTTATTTACACATAAGAACATATTACAAATAAATTATTAGTATTTTTACATACTGCATGTAGTTCTGATTTTAATATTTTCTTTTATATATGTATATGTAATAAAGAGTATATTTATAGTTGATTAGCATTATTTCTGTGTGTTTTTGATCATTAATGACAAGTTTTAATAAACTTGTAAGCGTGCCAAGTGATTTTATTTTGAAAAATAAGGAGCAAATATCTTATCAAGTTACCAAAAAAGTTTGTAAATATTTAATATTTGTGGCAATTTGTATTGTTAAGGCAAATTCTAGTGCAACGTGCTTACAATTTATTTGAGTGATAAAACCATTTGTTTGCACCTTCACCAGATAGCAAAAATCTGAAAGTTAAGCAATTGGGTTCTACATAAATTGTCAAATCGTAACAAATCAAATCGTTCATTCAAGTTCAATTCAAAACTTGGTTAACGTTTTTTTTAGATTCTCTTAATTGAGTATACGTTAAAATTGACTACAATAACGAGGAATGTCTACAAAAACACAACTAAAAAATTAAAAGCGGTTACACTCAAAGGCACACTGCTCAATTATGCTCAAACTAGCCCACAGTCCCGACGACGCCTCTGGTGTCTTTAATCTTTTTATAAAACTCAAAAACCACTTGAGAGAGCATTGCATTGTTTTACACGCTGTTCTTCTCGAGTTATAAAATTTTTAATCTATCATTGCATTGCGATTAGAAAGTTTTGGTGTTTGAACTCAATTAAAAATGTTGCTGCTTTGTAAAAAAAAAAACAACAATTAAAGAAGTGGTTTTATAATGTTTTTGTAACTATTGATAAGATGCACACATAACAAAATAATTAGTTTATAATAATTTAAAAATTGTTTGTGTTCAACAAACTGAGTTTTTAAGTTGATAAAAGCTGTATACTAATACCAGTGTTTTAACTTTGCTTTTAAAACAATTTTAGAATAATAATAATTTTCTATAACTGTTATGCAATACTATGTTGGTAGTATAAGTCTCTAAAATTAAATACCTTAAAATTATAATTTTTTTTTAATCAAAATAACAATACATTTTTAGTCATTTAAGTTTATTTTAATATTACGAGTTAGTAATCAAACATTATGACTTCTTTCCTAAATATCTTTGTTTTTTTTTTTAATATTTCATTTAGGTACGACAAATTGACAAACTATAGAATAAAATCAATCTATTGTAAAAATTCACTCATTGGCATAATCAATATTTAATCCATCAATAATTTGTAGCAAAACTTTTATTTTGATATGCGCATCACCTCAAATATGTTTTGCAATTATTTTAACAATAATATAAGGGCAATGTTGTTGCTGTGCAAAATGGAGCATTTTTACATTTTTTTAACAGCCAAAGTTGACGTATTTTGATGTTGATTAATAAAAAAATATAATTTTTGTGTATTTAGGTTTTAAAGGTCTAAAAGTCAACAAATTTGAATTCTACGAAAAAATAAGATCATCAGAATGGTTGTGACGGTTACTATGTAGTACTTCATATTTAATTAGTAAACGTATGTAAACGTTAAAACTCGATCCACTACGCCAGCAACAAAGTCAGCAGTCTAACTAGCATGGATACGAGCGGAAATCAAATACTTTCATCGGAGAAGAGACGCCATCCACAATCATCTTAAGGTATTGCATTTGAAACTGACTTTTAAACTACACCCCATTGAATTTTATATATTAGATGATTTTGTTTGCAAAAATGTAAGCAGAGTAATTAACAAAAAATATTGAATTCAAAAGAAAAAAACTAGATTCTCTTAAAGTTAATCAAAAGAAAACCACGAACAAAGTAAATACTACACATTCAAATCTGCCTGAAAATTTATAAATTTATCAAATACAAGTTTAAATGAACCAAAAGAAACCTTTTTTTCTAAAAATCCAAATTACAGTCCTACATTAACAATAAAATAGTAAAAACAACAACTGTAATAGAATCAGAAATTGCACTTAAAAAAGTAAATGTCCCGCTTAATCCAAGAACATCAAATTTATTTAATTATCAAATCAATAAAATCAAAAACTTTACTTAATCAATTAATAATAACAAAAGCAGATACATCAAATTCAGTTGTTGTTTTAAATCAAAATGGTTAAATTACCAAAGTTAATACATTTATTCTTTAAGAGAGTAAGGTTTTCTTACTCTCTTAAAGAAAGACCCTACAAATATGTATCAATCTTAAATTATAGATTTATTGGAAAACACAAAAAATATTTTAAACAAGTTCGAAAAATTTTAAATACGTAATATAAATCTTTTAGTTCCAAAACTTTAAGGTTTGATTAAAATCCATAAACCGGATCACCCTATCAGACTAGTAGTCTCTTATATAAATAGTCCGTCACGTACGTTAGCAATCAAATTAAATACTATTTTTAAAAAATACTCAGAATTTAGTTCAAAATACTTAACCTACAAATGATTGCCTTGAAATTATTCAAAATATTTTAGATAAACACAATTTAAACATATTTATAAAATTAGAATTTTTAATACTTTTGAAACTAGCTTAAAACAAAATTATTTTCAATTTAATAATAAATTCTACAAACAAAATACTGGTTTAGCAATGGGTTCTCTATTAAGCCCTCTGTTAGCAGACATATTTATGTCACAAATTGAAGAACAAATTTTTGAAAAAGACTTTACTACAAAACATATATCATTCTGGTATAGATATGTGGACGACATAATTGCTTGTGATACAACACGTCAACTTAATCAATTTTTAAATATTATTAATTGCATACTTTTTAAAATCAAAATCACTCTAGAAACAGAAGAACTTAATCAAATTAACTTTTTAGATCTTACATTAATTCATAAAAATAACAAAATCGATTGAATATATATAGAAAACCAACAAGCACAAATTCTACTATTCCATTTAATTCTAATCATCCAATATCACACAAATTAGCTGCGTTTCATTCTATAGTACATAAAGCTTTTTCAATACTATTATCATTTAATAACCTTACTATAGAATTAAACACTATCGTATCAATTGAATGAAATAATAAATGGTTTTTCAATAAATCTTATACAAAAATTAATAAACAAAAACGTTATCAAAATACAATGACTCAAATCTATCCAAAATTTTCAAGTATAAATAAAAATTTATCTTCAACTTGACTTAATTTGAAAAAACCACTGACAAAATTGCTTACATTCTTTGCAAACAAAATCAACTAATTGCGTTTAGACCAAGTTGTAAATTATCAAACATTTTTTTTTTAATGCTAAAAAGTAAAAATAAAGTTTACTTTTTGAAAAAGTCTGGTGTATATAAAATGTCATGTCCTGAATGTAATAGCCTATACATAGATCAAACGGGACGTAGTTTTGAAAAAAAAATCGCTGAACATTATCGCGCATTTCCTTTCAATAAAAATTTTAGTTCATTTTTAAATCATAGTTTAGATTGTACATACCTGTACAAAAGGTACAAAGCCACAAAAATGTATAAACATTCCCATAATTTGCTCGTTAATTTTTTGAACGAGCAAACCGATCTAATTCAGTATAATCCATAGAGGTCGGCGTTTTAAATTTTTTTAAAGCCCGGCCCGGCCCAGGCCCAAAACCCAACCCCAAACTCGGCCCGAAGCCCGGCCCAAAATTTAAGCCCAAAACCCGGCCCGGCCCAAAGCCCAACCCGGTGCAACCTGGCCCGGCCCAAGGCCCAGCCCGGAACAAATCGGCCCAGCCCGGCCCAAAGCCCAGCCCGGAACAAATCGGCCCGGCCAGGCCCAAAGCCCAGTCCGGCCCGGCCCGGCTCGATCTAAACCGTTACCAGGTCCGTTTTAAACGTGACCTTGTTTGTTGCTAACAATTTAATAATACACAATAATGTTTTTCTTATTTGTGTAAACTTCAGTTATTTTGTATCAGTAAACCGCAATGTTAACCTTGATTTAAATAAAATATTTGTACTACTTACCTATCTGAAGTTTAAATTAATAAAAAATAAAAAATTAATAAGTATAAAAAGCAGAAAATATTTAAAAAGAATTTATTTACTGTTAATTGTCAAATACATTATTTTTTGTAGTCTACTTAGTGAAAGCATTGTTCGCCTTTTGTCAAATGTACTACTAACAAAAGGTTTCTACATTTAAAAAAAGGTTCAATATAACAACATTTTTGAGTTTATTCACAAAAAATTATTAAAACATTTAGATGCCATTAATAAAATTAACTTATTGAAAATATCGAAAAATGGACATATTAACTTTTGCGTGAATGCTCCTCATATTTATAATTTAAATAAATAAACAAAGTGTAATTGTTTTTATACTAAAAAGCCGCTGGATTGTGAGTATTTAATTAAATTAAATTTTATCTTATTTTTAAATAATAATGTATAGTGTGAAATTTGAGTATTAATATATATATATATATATATATATATATATTCGTGACATAGTAAATGTGTTTTATTTATCTTAAACAAAATGTAGTCAAATTACAAATTGTGTAGCTTAACAAAGAAATCTTCATTTTCACACTGTTATTACATATCGTTCACCGGCAACAACTTAAAATTTGGAAATATTGTCTTACAGTATAAAAATTCAAATTTTATCTTTAAATAGT
The DNA here is from genome assembly GCA_963932245.1 of Tachinus rufipes. NCBI lineage: Eukaryota > Metazoa > Arthropoda > Insecta > Coleoptera > Staphylinidae > Tachinus > Tachinus rufipes. The sequence goes on along the minus strand of OZ010743.1, from coordinate 45,803,929 downwards.
TTATGATGAACTATTTTAAGATAAAATTTTAATTTTATACTGCAATACAGTATTTGTGAATATTGAGTTGTGCCACTATTGCTGCTTATGAGCAATTTATGTTTCAGCACATATATTAGTATCCTGCCATTCAACAGCTCCCGAACCACTAAAGTAATTGCAGAACTTTGTTCTAATTTCTCTAGCTGTACGTGTCGATTGGTTTGTTCTCGATCTTCCTGTATTTTCAATTCTTTGAAATGCGCCAGTTCCTTTAGAATGTTGAGATATATTTTCCCTTGCATAATTTTTTTCCATTCTTATGAAATTATGCAAAACGCAAGCAGTTTTTATGATTTTGTCTACTTTGTCAGGGTAGACAGCAATGCTCGTTTCAAATATTCGAAATTTAGCTACTAATATGCCAAAGGTACATTCAACAGCCTGTCGTGCATAAGATAATCGATAATTAAACCTTCTTTTATTAAGATCCAAATCACGTCTTGGAAAAGGCTTCATTAAATGCTCGGATAGTCTAAATGCTTCATCACCACCAAAAACATAAGGCAATGCTTCATTTGTGCTTTCATCAATAATATTATTATCCGGTAAATCCAATTTATTTGAATTAAGCAATTTCCCAAAATCTGAATGCTCTAGTATACCACCATCGCTGTTTTTACCAAAACTGCCAACATCAATCATAATAAATTTATAATTGACATCAACAATGGCAAGTAAAACAATAGAGTGATATAACTTGTAATTGTAGTGCAGCGATCCACAGTTGAATGGTTTTTGAATACGTACGTGTTTTCCATCAATTGCACCAAGACAATTTGGAAACTTTTTTTTAATGAAAAACTCATCTGCAATTGTTTTAAATTTATTTTTATCCGGAAACTGTAAATATATATTGACCAAAGCTTCATAAATTAAGGATAGCATTTCATTCACTATAACAGAAATTCTGTTATGACTTATTCTAAATCGAAATGAAGCAGAATGATATGAGTCCCCAGTAGCTAAATACCTAAAATGTAATAAGTTAAATATTATGTGGCAATAATATTAAAAATGTACCTTAACGTTACAGTTAATCGCTCCTCAAAACTAATCGTTGCACGACAGTTTGTCATACCGCATGAAAATAAAGGTTTCACTTTAGACACCAACAAACCGTAACTTTCTTTATTCATTCTATAATAATTATAAAATTTGTCTTCATCATTTAGAAGTTGTGGAACTAACCGATGAAATTCACCCAATTGTTCCCTATGAAGGAAAATTTCACGAACCCATATATTTCTTTTTCTTCTATACATTTTTTTGTAAAAGTACATAGCAGTTATTACATCAAACTCAGATTCTGAATGTTCTGAACTCATATTGATATTTTAGAATAAATTCAGAAGTAAACAACAAACATACACAATACCTATTCTACTTCAAACAAAAGTTATGTTGACAGCCACAGCCCTCAATATTATTATATAAAAATAATAATTTCTGAAAATTAAATTAAGATTAAACACAAATACAAAATTGACAATAATAATCAGATTTTATTTACAAAATATACATAAAAATTATAATTTCTGAAAAATAAATAACTTATAATAATAACCCGAGATATATATAAATAATAATACACAAATACAAAATTGGTAAAATGTTGTCAAGTAACAAGTAATATAATCAAGAATAGTCGACTAAATTATTGGCTAATTGACTAGTTCGTTATGGTCAAATTTGTAAACCTTCATATATACATAATAATAAAATGCAAAATAAATAATAATGTAAATTACAGACCATATAGAAACAAAAATTGCTTAGTCGAATACAAATAAATTACACATAAATAAGTCAACAAATAAATGAAGTATTACCTGTAATTAGCTGTTATGTGATAAACCAGCCAAAAAATACAAAAATGTTGTTATCGCACAATACATTTTTTTTATAATAAAAGCTCTAGCGACTAAACAGAATACTTCCAACTTGTTTTTTCATCACTGTCACTAATTTATATTTATTTGTAACTATATTTTTACAACTCTTCAATAATTTATGATATTAACTACATCCGTTAGAGACATTTTCTCTTCGCAGGCTCTATCGGCTTCAAACAGTTTAAACACAATATCACAAATATCACTTTTTTTAAACACTTCACTCAAACACTATATTATAAAAGGGTCCATTGTTTTGTTTATATTAAATAGTGCAATTTATCTGTTCTTCATGTTGTAAGAAAGTACAGGATCCACTTGTCTCCAGTGTATAGATCTTCCTTACATCTAAAACAAAAAGTATACGTTATTATATGCACAACAGACAATAGAATTAAATCACTTCAATTATTTAAATACAGCATTTAACTACTATTTAAGTGTGTATTTATTAATTAATATTGATTTTAAACTGGTTTTAATCACAGAACCTAAAAACAAACAAAACCAAAACACCAGCTTTATTTAAATTAAAAACATTGATATTGACTTATAAAGCAAGAAAATAAAAAGAATGACATTTTTCCTACCCACATAATATAAATATTTGTTAGACTTACCTTTAAATTTTAATTCAAGACACTTTACACTCTTCGTACCACTATCACATCATGTATTTCAATACAAACCGTGAGCCTACCTGCTGCGTTGCCAAGTTTACATGAGCATAAGCACGGCTTGTAATAAGTGGGAAATTTAAATATTTGGTGGTCACCATTGGCTGCAGTGAGACCGTCGTACATTTTGGTGGTTAGTGGCAAACGGTGATAGTTGGTGGCGGTGGTTCAGTGAGACTGCACCCTAAATCATATGGCGACGGTCCCACTGATTCACTATTCTCGCCGGCATCTGTCATTTGGTAACCACCGTTTCATAATATCAAATCGGTTGGTGGTAGCGCGGCAACAGTTGATCGTCATTTGAAACATACTAACTTGATATTTTACAAATCAGAACATAATCTGTCATTTTCGCTTTGATATTTGAGAATTTTAAAAACGGTAACATGGAAGAAACATGGACACCATCCGACATTGATAAACTAATTACATTAGTAAATGAAAGGGACGAAATATAAATATAGCATTTTTTTACTGACATAGAAAAGAGTGGGAAATTTAAATATTTGGTGGTCACCAGTGACTGCAGTGAGACCGCAGTACATTTTGGTGGTTAGTGGCAAACGGTGATAGTTGGTGGCGGTGGTGCAGTGAGACTGCAGCCTTATAAACACTGTACTAATAATTGCACAAAATACAACACAAGCGCTGTTTATACTGATAAAAACAATACTAAATTGAAAATGTTTGGTTGCTGTAGTAAAAACAAATTTTCATAGCGCACGTGTTTTATAAAAAACATCAGCATTCCGATGCTTTTTATGTATCGCGTGTCAATACCAATATGAGTGAGCGAAATAGATATACATTGTTGATTTAATAATTTTTTATTATTGTATAGTAGTAAATAAAATGATTTAAAATATATTTGTATATATAAAATATCATAACATTTAATGATTTAATTAATTAAATCTTTTGGAAATTATATTAATTTGTTTGCGGGCATATAAAACAAACATTCCCTTATTTCTTATAGAGTATTGTAATAGCACCGTAATAAAAATTATTGTTGATTCTTACTCACACTTATTGTATTTAATATGCTTTGTCTCATATTACCTAAACAACAGTATTATAAAGATTTGTAAAATTTTAAACTGTTGTAAATTATGTTTAAATAACCGTACAAACACGGAAAACACACCGTTATCATCAGAAAACATTAAAAATTAATTTACATAAAAAATAATTTGAAAACAATCATTTACTTAGCTGTTCATTACGTGGGAGTAAAACTATTCATTTTAATAATGCCGGGAACCATTTTTTTTCTCACTCGCACTTGTTATACTTGTTATACTTTGTCTCGCTTTATTTAGATATTACAATTCTTAAACGGTTGCTAATTATGATGAAATAATCGTACCAACACGGGAGTTACGTCGTTGTCATTACAAAACATTACAGATTAATCTTCGAAAAATAATTTTGTAAAAAAATCAATAGCTTAGCTGTTAATGAGGTAAAAGTAATAATAAAACATTATTCAGTAACGCCGCGAAACATTTTTTTCTCGCTCGTACTTATTATAGCT